>CM071849.1:22358168-22731619 GCA_036507275.1 Sicyos edulis | reverse complement strand
TTGGCTAAGAGAGTTGTTTGGATCCTTTCTTGGGTAGAAGCCTTGTTGAGAGGCTGATGTTTGAGTAGGAGGACGACGCGATTCGGTAGCGCGTTCGGGTCCTCTTGGTTTCCAAGGTATTGGAGTTGGCCCGCATGGTTGAGATCTGTCGAGAGAGTTGTGCCTGTTCGCAGCAGATTGGGTGTTAGCTCGCTTGTCTGGCAAGAAGGTGTGTGTCGAGGGTTGCCAAGAACCCTAGGTTGTGGAGAGCCTCTCCAGAGCTCACCAGCCCGTAGTGAGTTTCGGTTGGCTGGTGTCGAGCCGTGTGGTTCGTAGTCTCGGCTGAGTTGCTAGCGTCTTGGTAGGCTAGCAGGCCAGTGGTTGTTTGGAGTAGAGTCCGGATTGGTTCCGGTGTGGTGGCAAGTTGATGCGTGGTGTTGACCAAGGTGTGGATTGTAGTTGCTAGAGATTAGTTTTGCTCGTGGGGCGAGTGGTTTGTGCCCTATTGGTTGTTTTCCTGTTTCCAAGATGTTGAGTTGCCCTTGTTGTTGCCCCGTGAGATTTAGATGTTGTTTCTTTAGTGGAGCAAGACAGTGAGCGTTTGTGGAGCTCTCTGTCCTTCGGTTGTCTTCTTGTAAGAGCCGTTTCCTTCTGGGAGTTGTCAGATTCCTCCCGTAGCCATGAGTTAATGGTAGAGGTGTTAGCTTGAAGGAAAAGTTTGTTGGCTGCTTGGAAGCGATGTTTGTCCAATTAAGGCACTCTTGGATGGTGTTCTAGAGGCTGCAGTAAGGGTTGTTCTGCCTCTTGTGAGTGTTTGGCTAAGATTGGGTTCTCTTGTTGTTTCGAGTGCTAGTTCGGTTCTAGCTGGAAGGCGTTGCCCTGAGGTCGTGTTCTTAGTCAGTAAGTTGTGGGAGTTGACCCCTCCCTCAGCTTGAGCAAGTGTCGTTTGTTTCTGGATTGGAGATCCGATTGGTTGAGATATTCCTTGGGTGTTGCTTCCAAGAGAGTTGGTTGTTGTTGCCTTGGGTTTGAGCAAGTCGACTTGTGTGAAGTCCGTTGCCCTTCGAGTTTGCTTGCCGGGAAATTCGTTTCTGCTTTTGTAGGAGTGCACTTAGTTCCGAGTTGTGTATTTGATCGCAGTAGCGCAGCCTGGTCAGCCCAATGAGAGGGTCCTCGCTTTGTGTTGTTAGCAAGCAAGAGTTGTTTGTCCCGCAGGGCGTGTGGCCCGCCAAGAAGAGTTGTTTTCGCAAGTTGTTGGTTCTTTGGGGATTGAAGATTTCCCTTTCCCTAGTCTCTGTGGTGGTTGAGTTGCTCCTCGGATGTCACCTCGAGAGTTAGCTTTGAGGTTGTCGTTATCCGCTTTCCTCGTGAGGTTTGGGAGTGGAGTGGAGCTTACGGTTGGAAGTTGAGTTAGGCTTAAGCTTAAAGGAGAAGTCCTTTGAGTAGTCATTGTATTTTAAGAGTTGAGAGGTAGCTTGGAGGCGAGTGTCGCTCGTTATAAGTTTGGGTTGAGTTCTCACGAGCAAGCCTTTCTCGGGCTTTGACCCTTGTTGTGCGCGCAGCTTGGAGTAGCAGAGCCGTTTGAGTGGGTTGGCACAGAGGTGCCATGGCTTTGGTTGGTAAAGCCATTGAGCCGCTTTTCCTAAAGGTGTTGTGCCGTGAGAGAGCTGCGTGATGGTTTAGTCCTTGCAGCCCGAGTTTTCCTTGAGAGGAATTTTGGTGGTTTCCTTGCTCGGCGTTGTTTTCTTTGGCGATTGCTAGTAGATTTGCATGGAAACGTTTGCTTTCGGCCGTTTG
Organism: Sicyos edulis; assembly: GCA_036507275.1. NCBI lineage: Eukaryota > Viridiplantae > Streptophyta > Magnoliopsida > Cucurbitales > Cucurbitaceae > Sicyos > Sicyos edulis. The sequence goes on along the minus strand of CM071849.1, from coordinate 22,729,843 downwards.
GTTTTCGGAATCTGGAAGGTTCAATTGTTTGGCTTGATTTGTTGAAGGGTCGAGTTTGTTTGTTGTCACCGTGAGCTTCCAGAGGAGTTTAGCCGAGCGTGGTGTAAAGTTTCGAGCTTTTGACCGATCGTCGAGTTTCTCGTGAGTAGCACCGCTTTAGAGTTGGTGCGAGTTGAGGACGTGGTTTGCCGTCTGTTCCCTTGTAGTTCAGATGGTGGCCCACTGGATGGCATTGTGGCCTTGAGTTTTGAGAACCCAAGAGAGTTTTGGTTCTCAAGAGGGCTTGTGTGTTGGATTTCCCTGCGGTTGGGACCAGATTCAGATTTTGATGGAGTTTGCCTATAACAACGATTATCATCGGACGATTCAGATGGCTCCATTCGAGGCTTTGTATGGTAAGCGTTGTCGGTCCCCTGTGTTTTGGGAAGAGGTTGGTGATAGACAGGTTTTGGGTCCCGAGGTACTGCAGGTTGACCAATGGTGCAGTCAGTGTAAGATTAGAGCTCGTATGTTGACATTTCGAGCGCAGGCAGAAAAGATTACGCCGATGTTTGGCGTCGAGTTTTAGAGTTTGAGGTTGGACAAAGGCGTAGTTTTAAGGTTGTGCCGTTGTGAGTTGTGTTGAGGTTTGGTAAGCGGGAGAAGTGGAGTCTCCTGTTGTTGGACCATTTGAGATTCTCGAGAGGATTGGCAGAGTTGCATATTGGTTAGCTTTTTTGTCATTGTGTTTGTGTGCGGTGTTCTCATGTATCGGTGTGAGGCAAGATGTGTCGGACCCATCGCTCATTGTGGACTTTGAGCCTTTGCGGTGAATGAGGATTTGACCTTCAAGGAGAAGCGGTGAGGATCCTTGCCTTTGAGACCAAGACGTTGCGTAATCGCGAGATTCGTTTGGTAAAGGTTCGATGGAAGAATCGGGGGTTCGAGGAAGCCACTTGGGAGCGGGAAGACGAGATGAGATTGCATTATCCCTGAGTGTTTCAGATCCTAAGGACTTTCGAAAGACGAAAGTCATAAAAAGGAGGGAATATTGTAACGACCCCGGTTTTTCATCCCGATCTTCCGAGGTATGCCCTAGGGGTAATTTGGTAATTTGGTCGGGGCCCGTCAGTGCCGTTTGTGTCTTTTTCAGCTTACTAAAATTATTGGATGGATTTATGTAGGTTTTGGAAGGATTTGTGGTTTGGTTTGAGCAAGGTTTGATGCAAAAGTAAAAATAAAGGAAATTGTCTTTGCAAATTGGGTTTGAACCTGGTCTCCCGGAAAACATGTGGGGATGTGTGCCAATTGAGCCATTAGTTGCTCTTGTTGCTCTTTTCGCATCACATCTTAGTTAATCTTGGATCTTTGGTGTTTGGTGCATTTGGTTAAATGAAATAGAAATTAGGTTTGTTGTGTTTTCTTCTCCAAAAGAGTTGTGGCCGCCAAGCTTTCTCCCAAGCTCTCCTTGCCGAATTCTTCATCCTTGCAGCTCCTTTGGATCGATCATCATCATTCCGGTAGGTATCGATCTTCCTCTTCTTCTTCTCATCCGTTTGGTGTCTTTGTTTGGCCAAGTGTGTTTGTGTTGATTGCAACACCACCGAGAGAAGCCCAGCCGGCACAAAGAATCGCGCGCGGCCCAGTGGCCGGCTTCGCACGCCGAGATCTGCCGGCGAGCCCCGCCAAGACGCGAGATCCGCCTAGCAAACTTTGCCGTTCGTCAAGAGCCAGCTAGCCTTGTGGTGGCAGGCGACCCCACGCCCAGATCCGCCGGCGCCCCGCCGACGCCAGATCCGCCTAGCAGCCTTGTCGTTCGTCCAGCAGCCCGGCTAGCCTTGTCGTCGGCGGCCAAGTCCCACTCCCGTGATCTCGCCGAAGCGGCCGCCAGACGCCCGGATCGCGCCAGCAGCAGCCTCAGATCGCTGTTCGTCCTCGCCGATCGCCGCGACGCCAGAGGCCCTCGCCGGCGCCGCGTGCCGGCCGCGTCGCGTGGCGCCCCACGCGCCGCCGCCCGAAGCCGCCGCCGCACACGCCAGAGCGCTTCGCCGCAGCAAGCTGCGCGTCCCTACCGCAGGCGCTGCGGTGCCTTGCTTGCGTTGTGGCGCAGCCGCGCCCAGCGCCATCCGCGCAGGCTGCGGCAGCCGGCCGCCCGTGCTGCTACCGCCAAAGAACTCCAAGTTCGTGTCGCCGTGCCGCGTGAGTGCCCCTAGCCGAGCTTGCTGTTCTATTGTTTTTAGACGTTTTAGATGCTGACTATTATTGGTTTGCTAGGTTCCCGCTCGCTAGCTCGGGATTGTTCCGCAGCTTAGGATTTGTGTGTAGAAGCCTCCCGACCAAGGTAAGGATTTCTTACCGGAGTTGTGTGGGCCCTGCGGTATATTTGTGATTGTTGTTTTGTATGCCTGTGTATGATTATTAGCATGTTTAGCCCTAGGTGCTCTGTTCTGAATTCCTGACTGGCATGAACTCTTGTATTGTTTCTCATGTTAGCCCATGCTTTGTTGTTCCATTCTGGCATGTTCGTTATCCGTTCTTGCTTCGTAGTATCATGCTAGGTTCCTTGTATCTGTTGAGCACGTATTGGACTGCATTGATTGAATTGTTATTATTGCTATGGTTTAGAGTTGGTAGGTAGCATCATCCGGGCCGGATGCATAACGTAACTTGCATCCCCGGACAGGACGTACGAGATGGTACTCCGTCCTTCGATCCCGTTAGGGTTTAGCTAACCCTAACGGCCGCCCCGCAATCTTGGGTGAGGGTGGCAGATCGTTAAATGCCCCAACGGTCGGGATGATGACTTGGCTTTGCCTCGCCTCTCGGCGATCGGCACGTCCTCGGCGTGTTCGGCCGTAGCCCTTGATTGCCACTGTTAGGCAAGGACCGCTTCTGGTGTAAGCCTACCACGACGGTTCCTTAGCCTCAAAGTGCGGTGGTACAGTCGACATAGTTCACGTGTCGTGTCTCACACCCCTATGTCGGTGACACCGATCCAGAGATTTAGTTAGGCGTGGTGGATCGAACTCGGGCGGCTTGCCACTAGACCCGGCACCCCCGAGTTTGCGGTAGCATGCGGTGCGCGCTTACGCTCACTACAGCGCCCATCGGAGAGCTCCTCGGGATCTTGAGCAGTGCACCTTTCGATCGATGATGAGACAGCCGAGGCCGGGACTTGTTCCCGTATAGAGCGTATAGTGTGTTGTGGTATTTCCGGACTAAGACCACGAGTTGGCATCCGAGGTCCAAGTGTGGACTTAGCTATGTGCTCCGCTCTGTGTTTGTACTCATAGCTTGCATACATTCTTCTAGATGATCATGTATATCGTATTGTACCCCGGTTGGGGATTCTTACTTGAGTAATTCGTTACTCACCCTTATTCTCGTGGTTTTCCACGGGTAACCAAGGCGGGAGACAGGATGGTGAAGGAGGAGGAGCTGTGATCATGGAATCTCTTTGTCATCTCGACCATTTTATTATATCATGACTCTTGACTTTTGTTATTTCTGAATGCATGTAGACGGCACGGAGCCCTAGGATGTTTTCTTACGCTTTATGGATTCCAGCATATTTGTACTTGTGGAATGTTTAAATGGTTTGAATAAATCTCTGATCAGAGTATGCTTTTAGAAATGTATGTTTTGATTATTGAATGTTTCTGTTTTTACTTGGGATCCGAAACTTTATTTTTCATAATGTCTTTTATTTTGAATACATGCATTGGGGTAAAGGCCCATTTAGAGCCCCTTTTGGGTCGGGTCTTTACAGTTGGTATCAGAGCTCAGAGTCATAGATTATGTAGACTGATCTTTTGTTGTAGGTCGTCCTTCCATGATCACCAAGACTCAAGCGGTCAATGTGCGCCTAGGTTTATTGTTTTAGAAAGAAAAAGGGTTAAGAATTTACAATACCTTTCATCTAGTGTATGCCTTGTTTGGTGTTGTGTAGCGGAGACGAGCAGGTTCTAACTCGTTGTTGGTTTGGGCTTAGTGAGCCATCATGCCAACTTTCCCGCATCACGGAAAGCAGATTTGTTTAGCGGCTTGTTGAGGTATCCGAGATAGATTCGGATGCCCCGGGACATCGTCCGCAGGGAGGCGAGCTTAGACTCCCGTTGGCCATTTGTGGCCCGATGGTCGCTTTTCCCTAGTGAGAGGGTGGAGGTGCTTCGTGCGATCGCCAAGATGTTAGTCGCACCTGCAGGAGCAGGGCGCTTGGCATGGCCGACCGAGGAGTTGGACCGATCGTGTTGATGTTGAGGCCGCGTCCAGGGTTGTTAGGCCCGCATGCTAGATTTGGCCCCGGCAGTTGAGTTGCCTAGAGGAGGGGGTAGAGGCTAGCGGCGCCTCAGCAGTGAGACTCCTTGAGCAGAGAGTGTGCTCCGGCCATGAGAGATTAGATGGCGTGTCTTTAGCTATCGAGAGCGGAGACCCAGTGCGCAGCTTTGTAGCGTAGTGAGGAGTCCGGGCACAGATAGCCCGGTGACAGAGTTTGTTTCATATCTTTCCCCAAAGAGCTCTTGTAGCCTCGGAGGTTCCGGGAGGGCATGATCAGCGAGTTTATTCGGATAAGTTTGTGGCGTTGATGGAGACGCCCCTGGTTGGCAAATGGATGCCTGTAGAGCTCGATGTTTTAGTAAGTCCTACCGCTAGTAGTAAAGTAGTTGGCAGGTTTGAGTTTAGCATCCGTGTGTGTGGGATGCCCGCTGCTCGAGAGACCGAGGTGTGCCGTTCCTGTGCTGTTTGGTTCATCAGATGGTGGTGGAAGTCCCTTGTGAGAGGTGGACTAGCAGAGTCTCCACCAGTCGCCCGATTGTTTGGCAAGTTGCCGTGTTAGTGGCTTGAGGCAGATGAAGGATACCGCTGGGACATCGTTCCGCATGGAGGCGAGGTTAGACTCTCGTAGGCCACGTGTGGCCCAGTTGTTGGTTTTCCCCTAGTGAGAGGGTGGAGGTAATTTGCCCTGGAGTACCACTCCAGGAGAGGAGTTAGCTATGGCTTTGCTTATGTGGATGCTTGTGGAGCAGGTCTCCGCGTGGACTAGCCTGGGTAGCTGTAACGGCCCAGGTTTTCATCCCAGTCTTCCAGATATGCCCAATGGGTATTTTGGTAATTTGGTCGGGCCGTCAGGGCCGTTTATGTCTTTACTAATTGCTAAACTATTGGTTGGATTTATGTAGGTTTGTGAGGCTTTGTGGAAGGGTTTGAGCAAGGTTTGGTGCAAAAAGTAAAAGAAAGGAAAATGTGTTGCAGCTGGGTTTTGAACCCGGGTCTCTAGGGAAGCTTGTGGGGATGCGTGCCAGATGAGCTATTGAGAGCTCTTGTTGCTCTTTCTGCATCACATCTTTGTTAGCCTTGGATCCTTGGAGTTTGGTGTTTTTGGCTAAATGAAAATGAGTTAGGTCTTTGCCCTTCCTCTTCACCATTCTCCTAGCCACCCAAGCCAAGCTCTCCCTAGCCCCCTTGCTGATTTCTTCACCTCCCTTGCAGCTCGAGATCTAATCATCGTTCCGGGTAAGTCTTCATCTCCTTCATCTCCTCGATTGACTGTTCTCGTTGGCTGAATGTAGAGTAAAGAAGGTGTGTGTGTGTGTGTGTTTGGTGCAGCACCGGAGGAGCACCCTGCATCAAAGCGCGCACCATGATCAGATCCGCCGAAGCAGCAGCCCACCGCCGCTCAAGAAAGCGGCTTTGTCGCGCAGACGCCCCATATCGCAGCAGCCGAGCTCCCGCGTCGTCGCATCACTGCCCAGCACGCCGTCGTCGTCGTCGCGCTAGATCTGCCGAGCCAGACGCTCGTCGCACGCCCAGCACGCCATCTTCGTCGTCGCACCAGATCGGCCGAGCGACGACGCCGTTGGCGCCGCCGCCGACGCCAGACTGGCCGGGCGCACTGCATCGCGCGGCGGCAGCAGAGACGAGACGATCGCCGTGCCGCTGGCGCTCGGCGTGTCCGCGCGCCCTCGCCGTGTCCGCGTGCACAGCGCGTGTCCGCGCCTGCGCGTGCGCCCCTCTGCCGCCCGTCAGCGCCCATCGCCCGACCCCTGCCGCCCATAAGCGCCCATCAGCGCCCAGCAGCAGCCTCGCCATGCTGTCTGCCCGTCCGCGTGTCTGCCGCGCCGCGTGAGTTGCTCCCGAGCCGAGCCTTATTTATTTTATTATATTTAGGCCTATGGATTGTGATTATTATTGTGTTTGTTAGGTTCTCGTTATCTAGCTTGGGAACGATCGCAGCTTAGGATTTTGTGTGTAGTTGCCTCCCGGCCCAGGTAAGGATTTCTTACTGGAGTTGTGTGGACCCTGCGATGTTCTATGTGATTGTTGTTTGTGTGTTTGTTTGTGATTATCAGCATGTATAGTTTAGGTGCTCGTTCAATTCTCGACTAGCATGACTTCGTATGTTGTTCTCTCATGTTAGTCCATGCTAGGTTGTTCCGCTCGCATGCTCATATCTCATTCTTGCTTCATAGTACCATGCTAGGTTCGTTGTATCTGTTGAGCACGTTTTGGATTGTATTGGATTGTATGTTATTGTTATGATAGGTTAGAGTGTAGGTAGGTAGCATCATCCGGGCCTGATGCATAAAGTATCTTGCATCCATGGTAGGGACACGAGGTAATACTCCGTCCCTGGACCCCGTGAGGGTTTAGCTAACCCGACCGGTAGGCCCTGCAATCTTGGGTGAGGGTGGTAGTCTCCGCGATGCCCCAACGGTCGGGATGATGACTTGGCATTGCCTCGTCCCCGGCAGCCGGCACGTCGTCAGCGTGTTCGGCAGTAGCCCCTAATTGCCACCTGTTAGGGCAAGGACGGCTTCCTGGTGTAAGCCTACCACGACCGATTCCTTAGCCTCAGGTACGGTGGTTCAGGCTAACATAGTTCACGTGTCCAGGTCTCACACCCCTATGTCGGTGACACCGATCCGAGAGATTTAGTTAGGCATGGTGATCGGACTCGGGTAGCTTGCCACTAGACCTAAGCAACCCCGAGTTGCAAAAAGAGCATGCGGCGCGCGCATACGCTCATTACAGCGCCGATCGGAGAGCTCCTCGGGATTGTGAGCCAGTGCACCTTTTCGATGATCGGCGAGAGACAGCCGAGGCCGAGACTTGTTTCTCGTATAGGGCGTATTGTGTGGTGGTTTTTCAGGACTAAGACCCTGTGTTGGCATCCGAGGTTTGTAAGTGGATTTAAGCTATGTTCTCTAATCTGTGTTTATATTCATAGCTTGCATATCTTTCGGCTAGATGACCATGTATATCGTATTGTACTCCGGTTGGGGGATTCTTACTGATTAATTCGTTACTCACCCTTATTTTGTAGTTTTCCACAGGTAACCAAGGGGCGAGACAGGATGGCTGAAGGAGGAGCTGTGATCATGGGAACCTGCTGTCGTCTCTGACTTTTTATTTCTATGACTCTTGTCTTTTTATTTTCCCCTGAATGCATGTAGCCGGGCACGGAGCCCTAGGATATTTTCTGAATGTTTTTGTGGATTCCCGCTTTGTTGAATTTGAGGATGTTTCAAATGTTTTAAGAAATCTCTGATCAGAGTGTACGTTTTGGAAATGTATTTGCCTTGAAACAGGTGCTTGGAGACACGGACAGGTTTCAGCAAACTATCTTTATTTCTGATTGAGCCTTGATTGTTTTGTTTTAATTGGGAATCCGAAAATTTATTTGCATATTGTCCTTTACTTTGAATGCATGCATTGGGGTAAAGGCCTATTTAGAGCCCTTTTTGGGTCGGGTCTTTACAGTTGGTATCAGAGCTTAGAGTTATAGATTCTGTAGACTGACCTTTTGTTGTAGGTCATTTTCCCCATGATCACCAGCACTCCGACAGTCATCAGGTACGCCTAAGTTTACCGTTTTTAGCAAAGGGTTAAGAATTTACAATACTCTTCTTCTAGTGTATGCCTTGTGTAGTGTTGTGGAGCGGAGACGAGCAGGTTTAGACTCGTTGTTGGTTTGGGTTCATTGCACCATCATGCCAACTTCCCGCAGTGTAAAATGAATGTTCCCAGCTTGTCAGGGTATCCAGGTAGATCCAGATACCGCTGGGACATCGTTCCAGATGGAGGCAGAGGTTAGACTCCCGTAGGCCACTTGTGGCCCAGCTGTGATTTCCCCTAGTGAGAGGGTGGAGGTGTTTTGCCCTGGAGTACCACTCCAAGAGAGGAGTTAGCTATGGCTTTGCTTATGTGGATGCTTGTGGAGCAGGTCTCCGTGTGGACTAGCTTGGGTAGCTCAAGTGTTGATCTTGAGCCTTAGCAGATTGTTTGAGTGCCCAGTGAGTAGCTGCAGAGTTGGTAACCTTCGAGGAGGTTGATGAGGCATCCTTGTGCTCTTGTAAAGTGTTGTTGTTTGCAGCCAGTAAGCCGGAACCCTGTGGTTAAGGGTGCAGTGAGCAGTGCCCCTTCGGACTTGATCCGTTTGCAGTTTCCTCGATTGTTTTGTAGAGTTGAGCACTCTTCTTTTGGTGAGCCCTAGAGTAGGGCTAGCTGTTGCATGTTAAGAGAGTCGGCCAGAGTTTTGGTGAGCATCAGGTGGAGATGCAAGAGTAGGCCGTGAGACTTCAGTTAGATGAGATGTCATAGTCAGGGTCGTCTGAGTTTTGAGCCCTTGTATGCCTAGCCTTAGTTTTTGTCACTTAAGGTTGTGACCTTGTTGGCCCCAATTGTGGTAAGAGGTGGATTTGATAGTAGCGGCACTTGAGGTGCATTGGTTGGTGTGCCACTTGGGCACTAAGTCTGGTTCAGGCCTGAGTTGGGCATGAGTAGGATGGATGGTTCTATAACCTGCCCGGAGTTTAGCACACTTCTTTAGCCATTGGATCCATTTATGGAAAAAACACTTGTTTAGGTCGTGCAAGAGGGCTAGTTTAGTGGTAGTCGAAGGACCACAAGTGAAAGGATGTTCGAGAGGAGCTGGAGCTTCTTCCCAGTGTTACTGGGGTTTGAGTAAGTCAGCAGGTTGACGGTTGGTAAGTGTTAGTGCGTGCGAGTCTCACGCTAGGGCTGAGGCCAAGAGATCTTTGTGGTTGGTAGTGCGGTCCACTACCTTCGGGTGCCTAAACCTGAGTGAGTGAGCATTGTAGATGGGAGTTTGGTCCAAAGAGAGGGGCCGTGAGTTGAATGCTTATGAGATGAGTTGAATGCTTATGAGATGAGTTGGATGCCTATGAGATGAGTTGGATGCTTATGAGATGAGTTGGTCGCCTTATGTGTAAGCACACTTAGTAGAGCCTTGGTATAAAGTAAGTTTGGTTTGGCATTGTTATGCTTTAGTAGAGCAAGGTTGCCGCAGCTTCGAGTATTGTGTGGAGATGGAACTTTTGATGTTCCTTGGGTTGATTGTATCTCTGCCAGAAGTTAGTGTTGCCTTTTGGAAAAGCACCTGTTAGTCTTGGATCTCTGAAGGAAGGTTGAGAGTTGTTCACACAAGTGTGTTTTGTGTAGTTCGTTCTGGTGGCGATAGTTTCAGAACCATGTCGTGTTTGCATTGGAGAACGGGTGCTCAGTTCTTGTAGAAGTTGGACTCCAGGTGGATGTTGTAAGGCTTTAGTTGAGGTTGTAAGGATACCGTGCTCGTATTCGGGTTGTTGCTTAGTCAAGTTTGTTAAGTTGAACCTAAGCTTGGTTGGTGGAACCTCTTGTGTTCATGGTTGGAGTTTAGATGGTACACAACAAGTGGTGGTTGTAGTGAAGCCACGTAGTTCTTGGCCGTAGTTGCTAAGGGTGTTGCTCGGAATCCCTACCCTGGGTGGAAGCTACGATGTGGCTGATGCTTTGAGTAGGAGGATGACACATTCTGAAGCGTTTCTGGTCTTTTTGGTTTCGAGGTTCGGAGTAGGCCAGCATGGTTGAGATGCTGGAAAAAGGAGTTGTTTGTTCAGGCAGTTGGCTATTAGACCGTTTGTCGACAGTGTGTGTCGAGGGTAGCTGAAGAACCCTAGTTGTGGAGAGCCTCACCAGAGCTCAGTCAGACCTAGGTAGTGAGTTTCAGTTGGCAAGCCGAAGTCGAGTAGGTTGTAGGCTTTGGGTGAGTTGCTGGCAGTTTTGGTAAGCTAGCAAGCCAGAGCTTGTTTCAAGTAGAGTCCGGATTGGTTCCGGTGTGGTGGCAAGTTGGTGCTTGATGTTGACCAAGGTGTGGTTTTTGAGTTGCTAGAAGTTAGCTTTGCTCGTGGGGCAAGTGGTTTTGCCCTGGCGGATGTCTTTCCTGCTTCCAGAGTTTGAGAGTTGCCCTTATTTGGTGTTTGGGGGTGAGTCTTCTCTTGCCCGTGGTTGGCGGTCCAGTCTGTGGTGGACCCCTTGTTGTTGCCTCTGGGAGAGTTGGATGTTGTAACGACCCAGGTTTTTCTTCCCGGTCTTCCAGGTATGCCCTAGGGGTGATTTGGTAATTTGGTCGGGCCGTCAGGGTCGTTTGTGTCTTTTCCAGTTACTAAAATTATTGGATGGTTTTATGTAGGTTTTTAGAGGGGTTTGTGGATTGGTTTGAGCAAGGTTTGTTGCAAAAGTAAAAATAAAGGAATTTGTGCTGCAACCGGGGTTTGAACCCGGGTCTCCTGGGAAGCTTGTAGAGAGGTGTGCCATTTGAGCCATTAGGTGCTCTTGTTACTCTTTCTGCATCACATCTTAGTTAACCTTGGATTTTGGAGTTTTGGTGCATTTGGTTAAATGAAATAGAATTAGGTTATTTCATCTCCTTCTCCAAAACATCTCTTGGCCGCCCAAGCTCTCCATCTCCATAGCCTTGCCGATTCTTCATCCTTGCATCTCCTTGGGATCGATCATCATCATTTCCGGGTAAGTCTTCATCCTCTTCATCTCCTCATTTGGTTTTGATGTTGGCCGAAGGTAAGTGGTAGAGTGTTGTGGGTGTTTGTGTTGTTTGCAACCACCGAGAGAAAAGCGACCATCGCCGCACGCCCAGATCTGTTGGAGCAGCCCGCCCGACGCCACGTCGGACAAACAGCGGCCGCCGAGATCCACCGTCGCAGACCTCCCGCGACACCATCGCTCTCGGATCGCCCGTTGCCGCATCGCCCGTCCGGCCGATCGCTCAGACGCCAGAGTCTGTCCCAGCGGCCTTGCCGTTCGCCAAAGAAGACAGATCGCCCGATCGCCGACGCCAGAGGTCCTCGCCAGCGCCCGCGCGTCAGCCCGCACCGCGTCGCCCATCGCGCGCCCTCGCCGTGTCCGCTTGCCGAGCGCGCGCGCGCGCGCGCCTTCGCCCGACGCTCGCCGCGCGCGCGTCGCTCCTGCCGCTGAATCGCCGCGCGCGCCGCGCGCCCGAGCGACGCTGCCCGCGCGCGCGTCCTGCCGCTGAGCTGCTCGCGTGTATCGCGCGCTGACGCCGGCGCCGCGCGCGGCGTCGCTCGCTTCGCGCGCGCGCGCTCCGCTGCTGCCGTCTGCAGTGCGGTAGCAAGCGGCGGTAGCGCGTCTTGCTTGCCGTGCCGGCTCGCCAGCTGACCCCAAGCTCTTGTCGTCGCGCCACGTGAGTTCCCGAGCCGAGCTTTGTTGTTTCTATCGTTGTTTAGATATTTTAGATGCCGATTATTGTTGGTTTGCTAGGTTTCCGCTCGCTAGCTCGGGATTGTTCCATGACTTAGGATTTGTGTGTAGAAGTCTTCCCACCAAGGTAAGGATTTCTTACAGGGGTTGTGTGGACTTCTGCGGTATATTTGTGATTGTTGTTTTGTATGCTGTGTATGATTACTAGCATGTTTATCTCTAGGTGCTCTGCTCAATTCTCGATTGGCATGATCTCTTGTATTGTTTCTCATGTTAGCCCATGCTAGGTTGTTCTATTCTAGCATGTTCGATATCTGTTCTTGCTTCGTAGTATCATGCTAGGTTCTTTGTATCCGATGAGCACGTATTGGATTGCATTGATTGAATCGTTATTATTGTTAAGTTTTAGAATTGAGGTAGATAGAATCATCCGCCGGATGCATAAAGTATCTTGCATCTATGGCAAGGACGTTCGAGACGATTCTCCGTCCTTGGACCCCGTGAGGGATTAGCTATCCCAACCGGTAGGCCCCGCAATCTTGGGTGAGGGTGGCGATCGTTAAATGCCCCAACGGTCGGGATGATGACTTGGCACCGCCGCCGTCCCGGCGATCGGCACGTCCTCGGCGTGTTCGGCCGTAGCCCTTGATTGCCACTGTTAGGGCAAGGACCGCTTCTGGTGCAAGCCTACCACGACCGGTTCCTTAGCCTCAGTGCGGTGGTACAGTGACATAGTTCACGTGTCGAGTCTCACACCCCTATGTCGGTGACACCGATCCGTAGATTTAGTTAGGCATGGTGATCGAACACGGGCGGCTTGCCACTAGACCGGCACCCCGAGTTTGCGGTAGCATGCGGTGCGCGCTTACGCTCATTACAGCGCCGACTGGAGAGCTCCTCGGGATCTTGAGCTAGTGCACCTTTCGTATCGACAGTAGGCAGGCTGAGGCCGGGACTTGTTTCCCGTATAGCGCGTATAGTGTATGGTGGTATTTTCCGGACTAAGACCCTGAGATGGCATCCGAGGTCCAAGTGTGGACTTAGCTATGTGCTCCGCTCTGTGTTTGTTCTCATAGCTTGCATACATTCTTCTAGATGATCATGTATATCGTATTGTACCCCGGTTGGGGATTCTTACTGGGTAATTCGTTACTCACCCTTATTCTGTGGTTTTCCACGGGTAATCAAGCGGGAGACAGGATGGTGAAGGAGGAGCCGTGATCATGGAATCCTGCTTGTCATCTCCGATTATTCTATTTTATTTATCATGACTCTTGACTTTTCTTATTTCCCCGAATGCATGTGTAGCGGGCACACAGAGCCCCGGATGTTTTCTTACGTTTTATGGATTCCAGCATATTTGTACTTGTGGTTTGTTTTAACGGTTTAAATAAATCTCTGATCAGAGTATGCTTTTAGAAATGTATGTTTTGGTTGTTGAATGTTTCTGTTTTTACTTGGGATCCGAAATGTAGTTTTCACAATATCTTTTATTTTCACTACATGCATTGGGGTAAAGGCCCATTTAGAGCCCCTTTTTGGGTCGGGTCTTTACAGATGTTGTGCTTAGCTGAGCAAGACAGCGAGCGGTTGTGAAGCTCTCTGTCCTTCGGATGTTCGCTAGTAAGGATCTGTTTCTCCTTGGAAGTTGTCAGGTTATTCCTTGGTCTTGGAATTAGTGGTAGTGGTGCTAGTAGGAGGAAAAGTTTGTTGGTCGCTTGGAAGCGAGTTGTTTGTCCAAGTTAAGCGGACTCTTGAATGGTGTTGGAAGTTGCGGTAAGGTTTGTTCTCGCCTCCTATGAGTGTTTGGCCTAGTTGGTTAAGGTTTTGTGTGTTGGCATGGAAGTTGTTGCACCTTTGTAGTTGAAGAACCCCTTGTATCAGTTGTGGATGAGGTTGCACCATTGTGGTTGGATTAGGGTCTTGACATTTTGAGGGATCCTTGCTGGTTAGTGTAGCTTGTGCTCTGCCAGCCATTGTGGGTATTCTTGTTCTTGGTAGTTGGTGTTGACCAGGTAGTAGAGTTCCGTTTATGAAGTTTCGGTGGGAAGGTGCATTAAGCCTAAGCTTGAGGGTTAAGCCTGTATGTGTTATCGTTTGGACTTGTGAGAGGTGTTTCATATTTGAGGCGAGCTTTGTTCCGTTGTTTGCATGGAGGTAAGTTTAGTGGTTGGAGCCCTCTAGAGTCTAGTTGTTTGCGGGTTGTCTTGCCCATCTAGTGATTTGAGTCGAGCTAGAGATGAGTGGATTGGCATAGCTATGCAGTTTGTAGTTGTTTGAGCTTTCGAGTTCGTAGCACTCGAGTTGTTGGATTGTAAGTTTCCGTGTGGGAGCTCTCAGTTAGTTGAGGTTGTTGTGCGAGAATAGATTTTTTTTGAAACATTGGTTTCGGTAGCTAGAGCTCGCACCTCGTTTCGTGTGTAGATGCCATTTCTATGGAGTAGAGGCATGTCAGTTGCAGGCTGGAATTGTTGTCACCATGGTGTGGCAACAAAGGTTTGTTCTAGGCTGTGCGTGGTTGAACTGTGGTTACGAGAGCGTTGTTTAGAGGTTTATGCGCCGTGTGCAGTTTCTGTAGTGTTTTCACCCTCTGACCGATGGTATTTTGGAGGAGTGAGCCAGATCCGTTGGAGCTTGTTGTGAGTTGGTGTTTCTGTGGTTAGGCAGCGGAAACCAGTGTTGGATTTTATGAGGTCGCCTCGGATAGCAGTTCCCGGCTGCTAGTTCTTTTGGTTCTGTTGAAGCATGGTAAGGTAAATGTTGCGAGTCTCTAGTCTTTGTGATAAAAGGTTGGTGGTGTCCGTTTTGTTTTGGGTCTGAGTTGCCGTGAATTACCAGAGGTGTTGTGCAGGAGTTTGAGCTCGTTTGTGGTTAGCTCAGAGCAGGCAGAAAAGTTACGCCGATGTTCGGCGTCGAGTTTTAGAGTTTGAGGCTGGACAGCTCATGTTTTAAGGTTGCATCGATGCTAGGTGTGTTGAGGTTTGTAAGTAGTGTTGGGGTTTTGTAAGCGAGGGAAGTTGAGTCCCCGGTTGTTGGTCCGTTTTGAGATTCTCGAGAAGATTGGCAGAGTTGCTTATCGGTTAGCTTTTCCTGTCATTGACAATTTGTGTACTGATGTTTTTTATGTATCGATGTTGGGGCAGTATGTGCCGGACCCATTGCTCATTGTGGACTTTGAGCCTTTGCAGCTGATTGAGGGTTTGGGCTTAGAGGAGAAGCCTATGAGTATTCTGGTCTTGAGTCGAAGACGTTGCGTAGCAGTGAGATCCATTTGGTAAAAGTTCAGCGGAGGAGTTGGAGTTTTGAGGAAGCCGCTCGTGAGCGGGGAGGTCGGGTTGAGTTTGCAGTATCCTGAGCTGTTTCGGTCTTAAGGACTTTCGAGGACGAAAGTCATAAAAAGGAGGGAATATTGTAACGGCCTAGGATTTCATCCCGGTCTTCCACGTATGCCCAAGGGGTATTTTGGTAATTTGGTCGGGACGTCAGGGCCGTTTATGTCTTTTCTAATTGCTAAAATATTGGTTGGATTTATGTAGGTTTGTGAGGCTTTGTGGAAGGGTTTGAGCAAGGTTTGGTGCAAAAAGTAAAAGAAAGGAAAATGTGTTGCAGCTGGGTTTTGAACCCGGGTCTCTAGGGAAGCTTGTGGGGATGCGTGCCAGATGAGCTATTGAGAGCTCTTGTTGCTCTTTTTGTATCACATCTTTGTTAGCCTTGGATCCTTGGAGTTTGGTGTTTTTGGCTAAATGAAAATGAGTTAGGTCTTTGCCCTTCTTCTTCACCATTCTCCTAGCCACCCAAGCCAAGCTCTCCCTAGCCCCCTTGCTGATTTCTTCACCTCCCTTGCAGCTCGAGATCTAATCATCGTTCCGGGTAAGTCTTCATCTCCTTCATCTCCTCGATTGACTGTTCTCGATGGCTGAATGTAGAGTAAAGAAGGTGTATGTGTGTGTGTTTGGTGCAGCCAGCCGAAGGGAGCACCCCAGACCAGCAGCTGCACCAGATCCGGCCGAGAAACAGCCACACCGCTCGCTCAGCCGGCCAGCTTGTCGCGCAGACTCCCCAGATCGCAGCAGCCGAGCTCGCGCCCCGTCGCACCACCGCCCAGCACGCCGTTGTTGTCGTCGCGCCAGATCTGCCGAGCAGACGCTGTCGCGACGCCCAAAGACGCCGCCGTCGTCGTCGCGCACCAAATCGGCCGAGCGAGACGCCGTCGCGACGCCAGCTCGCTCGCGAACCGCGGCGCGCGCAGCCGCGTCTGGCAAGCAGCAGAACACGAGACGCTTCGCCGTGCCGCTCGCCGTGTCCGCGTGCCCAGCGCGTGTCCGCGCGAGCGCGTCGCGCCCCACCTCGCCTCGGTCGGCGCCAGCGCCGACCCCCCGCCGCCCATCGCGCCCGCCGGCGTCAGCCGGCCTCGCTCGCCATCTCGTCTGCCCGTGCCGCGTGTCAGCCGTGCCGCGTGAGTTGCTCCCGAGCCGAGCCTTGTTTATTTTATTATATTTAGGCCTATGGATTGTGATTATTATTGTGTTTGTTAGGTTCTCGTTAGCTAGCTCGGGATCGATCGCAGCTTAAGATTTTGTGTGTAGTTGCCTCCCGGCCCAGGTAAGGATTTCTTACCGGAGTTGTGTGGACCCTGCGATGTTCTATGTGATTGTTGTTTGTGTGTTTGTTTGTGATTATCAGCATGTATAGTTTAGGTGCTCATTTCGAATTCTCGACCAAGATGACTTCGTATGTTGTTCTCTCATGTTAGTCCATGCTAGGTTGTTCCGTTCTGGCATGCTCATATCTGTTCTTGCTTCATAGTACCATGCTAGGTTCGTTGTATCTGTTGAGCACATTTTGGATTGTATTGGATTGTATGTTATTGTTATGATAGGTTAGAGTGTAGGTAGGTAGCATCATCCGGGCCTGATGCATAAAGTATCTTGCATCCATGGCAGGGACGTACGAGGTAATACTCCGTCCCTGGACCCCGTGAGGGTTTAGCTAAACCGACCGGTAGGCCCTGCAATCTTGGGTGAGGGTGGTAGTCTACGCGATGCCCCAACGGTCGGGATGATGACTTGGCATTGCCTCGTCCCCGGCAGCCGGCACGTCCTCAGCGTGTTCGGCAGTAGCCCCTGATTGCCACCTGTTAGGGCAAGGACGGCTTCCTGGTGTAAGCCTACCACGACCGATTCCTTAGCCTAAGGTGCGGTGGTTCAAGCTGACATAGTTCACGTGTTCAGGTCTCACACCCCTATGTCAGTTACACCGATCCAGAGATTTAGTTAGGCATGGTGACTGGACTTGGGCAGCTTGCCACTAGACCCGGCAACCCCTAGAGTTGCAGTAGCATGCGATGCGCGCATACGCTCATTACAGCGCCGACTGAAGAGCTCCACGGGATTGTGAGCCAGTGCACCTTTCGTATCGACAGTAGACAGGCTGAGGCCGTAACTCGTTTCTCGTATAGGGCGTATTGTGTGGTGATTTATTTCCGGACTAAGACCTTGAGTTGGCATCCGAGATCCAAGTGTGGACTTAAGCTATGTGCTCTATTCTGTGTTTATATTCATAGCTTGCATACACTCATCTAGATGACCATGTGCATCTTATTGTACCCCGATTGGGGATTCTCACTTAGTAATTCGTTACTCACCCTTATTTTGTGGTTTTCCACAAGTAACCAAGGGGCGAGACAGGATGGCTGAAGGAGGAGCTGTGATCATGGGAACCTGCTGTCGTCTCTGAATTTTTATTTCTATGACTCTTGTCTTTTTATTTTCCCCTGAATGCATGTAGCCGGGCACGGAGCCCTAGGATATTTTCTGAATGGTTTTGTGGATTCCCGCTTTGTTGAATTTGAGGATGTTTCAAATTATTTAAGAAATCTCTGATCAGAGTGTACGTTTTGGAAATGTATTTGCCTTGAAACAGGTGCTTGGAGACAGGGACAGGTTTCAGCAAACTATCTTTATTTCTGATTGAACCTTGATTGTTTTGTTTTTATTGGGAATCCGAAAATTTATTTGCATATTGTCCTTTACTTTGAATGCATGCATTGGGGTAAAGGCCTATTTAGAGCCCTTTTTGGGTCGGGTCTTTACAGTAGCTCAAGTGTTGATCTTGAGCCTTAGCAGATTGTTTGATTGCCCAGTGAGTAGCTGCAGAGTTGGTAGCTTTCGAGGAGGTTGATGAGGCATCTTTGTTCTCTTGTAAGGTGTTATTGTTTTGCAACCAGTAAGTCGAAACCCTGTAGTTAAGAGTGCAGCGAGCAGTGTACCCATCGAACGTGATCCGTTGGTGGTTTCCCCAGTTGTCTGGTAGAGTTGAGCACTCTTCTTATGGTGAGCTCCTAGAGTAGGGTTAGCTGCTGCATGTTGAGAGATCCGGCCAGAGTTTTGTTGAGCATCATGTGGAGATGCAAGAGTAGGCCATGAGCCTTCAGTTTGATGAGATGCCATAGTCTGGTTGTTTGAGTTTTGAGCCCTTGTATGCCTAGCCATAGTTTTTGTCACTTGAGGTTGTGACCTTGCGGGCCCCATTTGTAGTAAGATGTGGATTTGGTAGTAGTGGCACTTGAGGTGCATTGGTTGGTGTGCCGCTTTGGCACTAAGTCTGGTTCATGCCTGAGTTTGGCATGGGTATAGCAGATGGTTCTATGACCCGTCCGGAGTTCAGCACACTTCTTTAGCCGTTGGATCCGTTTAGGGCAGTTGCACCTGTTTAGGCCTTGCAAGAGGGCTAGGTTAGTGGTAGTCGAAGGACTACAAGTGAAAGGATGTTCGAGAGGAGCTGGAGCCTCTTCCCAGTGTTACTGGGGGTTAAGTAAGTCAGCAGGTTGACGGTTGGTAAGTGTTAGTGCGTGTGAGTCTCACGCTAGAGCTGAGGCCAAGAGATCTTTGTGGTTGGTAGTGCGGTCCACTACCTTCGGGTGCCTAAGCCTGAGTTGAGTGAGCATTGTAGATGCGAGTTCGGTCCAGTAGGGGAACCATGAGTTGGATGCCCGTGAGATGAGTGGGATGCTCATGAGATGAGTTGGATGCCTATGAGATGAGCTGGATGCCTATGAGGCGAGTTGGATGCCTATGAGATGAGTAGGATGCCTTATGAGAGGAGTTGGACGCCTTATGTGTAAGCACACTTGGTATAAAGTAAGTTCGGTTTGGCATTGTTATGCTTTAGTAGAGCAAGGTTGCCGCAGCTTCGAGTATCGTGTGGAGATGGAACTTTTGGTGTTCCTTTGGTTGATTGTATCTCTGCCAGAAGTTAGTGTTGCCTTTTTGGAAAGCACCTGTTGGTCTTGGATCTCTGAAGGAAGGTTGAGAGTTGTGCACACAAGTGTGTTTTGTGTAGTTCATTCTGGTGGCGAGAGTTTCAGAACCATGTAGGGGTTGCATTGGAGAACTGGTGCTCAGTTCTTGGAGAAGTTGGACTCCAGGTGGATGTTGTAAGGCTTTAGTTGAGGTTGTAAGGATACCGTGCTTGTAGTCGGGTTGTTGCTTAGGCAAGTTTGTTAAGTTGAACCTAAGCTTGGTTGGTGGAACCTCTTGTGTTCTTGGTTGGAGTTCAGATGGTACTGAACAAATGGTGGTTGTAGTGAAGCCGCGTAGTTCCTGACCGTAGTTGCTAAGGGTGATGCTCGAAATCCTTACCCTGGGTGGAAGCTACGATGTGGCTGATGCTTTGAGTAGGAGGATGACACATTCTGAAGCGTTTCTGGTATTTTTGGTTTCGAGGTTCGGAGCAGGCCAGCATGGTTGTGATGCTGTAAAAAAAGAGTTGTTTGTTCAGGTAGTTGGCTATTAGACCGTTAGACGACAGTGTGTGTCGAGGGTTGCCGAAGAACCCTAGTTGTGGAGAGCCTCACCAGAGCTCAGTCAGGCCCAGGTAGTGAGTTTCAGTTGGCAAGCCGGAGTCGTGTAGGTTGTAGCCTCGGGTGAGTTGCTGGCAGTCTTGGTAGACTGGCAAGCTAGTGTTTGTTTGGAGTAGAGTCCAGATTGGTTCCGGTGTGGTGGCAAGTTGGTGCTTGGTGTTGACCAAGGTGTGGTTTTTGAGTTGCTAGAAGTTAGCCTTGCTCGTGGGGCAAGTGGTTTTGCCCTGGCGGATGTCTTTCCTGTTTCAAGAGTTTGAGAGTTGCCCTTATTTGGTGTTTGGAGGTGAGTCTTCTCTTGCCCGTGGTTGGCTGTCCAGTCTGTGGTGGACCCCCCCTATTGTTGCCCCCGTGAGACTTAGGTGTTGTTGCTTTAGCTGAGCAAGACAGCGAGCGGTTGTGGAGCTCTCTGTCCTTCGGATGTCCGCTGTAAGGATCTGTTTCTCCTTGGGAGTTGTCAGGTTATTCCTTGGTCTTGGAATTGGTGGTAGTGGTGCTAGTAGGAGGAAAAGTTTGTTGGCTGCTTGGAAGCAGTTGTTTGTCCAAGTTAAGCGGACCCTTGAGTGGTGTTCTGGAAGTTGTTGTTAGGGTTGTTCTGCTCCTATGAGTGTTTGGCCTGGTTGGTTAAGGTTCTTTATGTGTTTGGCCTGGGAGCTGTTGCACCTTTGTAGTTGAAGAACTCCTTTGTATCAGTTGTGGGTTGAGGTTGCACCATTGTGGTTGGATTAGGGTCTTGACCTTTTGAGGGATCCTTGCTGGTTAGTGTGGCTTGTGCTCTGCCAGCCATGTTTGGTAATCTGGTTCTTGGTAGGTGGTGTTAACCGAGTAGTGGAGTTCCGTTTATGAAGTTTCGGTGGAAAGGTGCAATAAGCCTAGCTAGAGGGTTAAGCCTGTATGTGTTATCGTTTGGACTTGCGAGATGTGTTTCATATTTGAGGCAAGCTTCATTCCGTTGCTTGCATGGAGGTAAGTTTGGTGGAGGGAGCCCTCTGGGGCCCGGTTGTTGGCAGGCTGACTTGTCCAGCCAGTGATTTGAGTCAAGCTAGAGTTGTGTGGATTGGCATAGCTATGCAGTTTGTAGTTGTGTGAGCTTCTGGGTGCGTAGCACTCAAGTTGTTGGTTGTAGGAGTCCGTGTGGAAGCTGGCAGGTGGTTGAGGTTGTTGTGTGAGTTCGGATTTGGAGGATGGGTTTCAGTAGCTAGAGCTCACACCTCGTTTCGTGTGCAGAGGCCATTTCTATAGAGTAGAGGCATGTCGGGCCAGCCGGAGTTGTTGTCACCGGTGTAGCAACAAAGGTTTATTCTAGGTCAGACGTTGACGAACCGTAGTTCTGGAGAGCGTTGTTAAGAGGCTTAGGAGCCGAGTGCAGTTTCTGTAGTGCTTTCACCCTTTTAACCGATGGTCTTTTGGGAGGAGTGAGCCAGATCCTTCAGAACTTGATGCGAGTTGGTGTTTCCGTGATTAGGCAGATGGAGAATAGTGTGGTTTTACGAGGTTGCCTTGGGTTGCGTTCTCGTGGTCGATTCTTGTGGTTCCATTGAGGCATTGCATGGTAAGTATTGCAGGATTCCAGTGTTCTGGGAAAAGGTTGGTGGCCATCAGTTTTGTTTTGGGTCCTGAGTTGCTGCATTTGACCAGAGGTGATGTGCAGGAGTTTAGATGTAAGAACCCTACCCAAGATACGGTCCTAAACCTAGGTTCTCACTCAGCATGCAAGTTAAATACTTCATCAAGCGGTTTAGTGCTCATATTAAAAACCTTTCAAAACATTTAAATGCACGGACACTTAAAACATAAACAACAACCTTCATTTAAGCAAAGCCAACAAAGTAAAACAAGCCTGGCCAGTGTTTATAAAATCATACAATACAATTTAAACAACTTTTAAAAACGTCCCACTAGGACTCCTGTCCGTCTACATCTTTGAACAAATTATGCAAACAATAAAAGACAGAGTGCGGCGGCTCCCATGATCAATCGGCTCCTCCGCTAGCCGTCCGGTCTTTGTCCCAAGTTACAGTGGAAAACCACAAAAATAAGGGTGAGTATAAACATACTCGGTAAGAATCCCAGCAGGGGGTACAATACGATACATCAATCATCTAGCACCCTAGTATACATGCAAACAATTACCAACACGGATCATAGCTCAACGAGCTTACAAGGCAGAATCTGGAATCCTCGGAAGTCTCCTACTTAGGCCTAATGATTGGCTCTCATAACCAATCCGGGACATCTCAGAGGGTCTTTCTCCTCGGCCAATTGATCACTCAAAACCGATCCCAAAGATGTCCGACACCCTCGAGGGTCTTTCTCCTCTACCATATGATCACTCAAAAGCCAATCCCAATGGGTGTCCTCAAGGGCCTCTTACCCTCGCTAACAAACGGACTATCGGAGAGTACCGAAGTCTGGCTCTAAACTGGAAGGAACGGGTGTACTCACGAACATTAGCCCGGGGAAGCTCTCCGAACCGGCGACTAACGCGTGTGCGCGCACACCGCATGCTGCTGCAACCAGCGTAAATGTGGGGGCCTAAGTACAAACTACGCGGGCCAGGTACGCATGCCTAAAGACTCGAAAACGGTGTCACCGAAACACGTGAGTGCGAGGCCCTCGGCACTCATCATCTGCGCACTGTACCCACCGACACGAAGCTAAGAACCGGCCAAGACAGGCTTGCACCGTTGGCAGGGTTCCGCTCTAGCAGGCTACAAACTAGGCTTATGCCGATGTGGTAGCTAAATCCACATCGGCTGCCGGGGGGAAGCAATGTACGTTATGCTTCGCTCTACTCTCGACTGGTGGGGACAAAGTACGTTATGTCCGCTCTGAGCCTCTGGATGATGACAAACTCTACTTTACTAGCTAAAAGTACAAAATAACTGATTCCTGGCTCGACATACATGTCAACATCAATCACACATAACCTAGCATGATACTACGAACTTAAAGCAGGAATCTCAAGCATGCTGGAAGAACAATCCTAGCATGGCACTAACATGTACAAACAGGCAAACATGCTAGCAAGAATGCAATCACAAGTTGTCCTATCCACTAATCATGTTGATAGAAGTAAACATGCATATAAGGCACAATCAAGAAGCATCGCAGGGTCCACACAACCACGGTAAGAAATCCTTACCTGGAAACAAGTGGAAAATAACTATCGCGAATCAGATAACGACCCTCGAGCTTAAAGCGAACCCGAGCAACCTAGGCATATGATAAAAACATCCTAAATAAATAAACAGCAGCCAGCAGCTTAAAATCTAAAAAGGGAAAGGCTCGGGAATTACCAACCGAGAAGACATGTGGTCTCGCGGCAAAAAAAGCGAGAATGGCGCTTCGCTTGAGTGCAGCAGGGCGCTGGCGAGAGGCAGCGGCGTTATCTCGGCGCGCGGCAAGGCGAGCAGACGCGCGCTGAGCGGCGCGCGCGGGCGAGACGTCGGGCAGCGAGGATGGCGCATGGCTGCGGCGACGCTCTGTCTGGCAGCGGCGGCGGCGACGGCCGCTGACGACGCGACGGGGCGCGATCTGGGCATTGGGTCGCCGACGGAGGCGCATCTGGGAGGCTGGGTCGACGCACCGAAGACGCTAGGCGGCAGCGTGCGGCGCTTCTGGGCAGCATGGGCTGAGCGGCTGGGCAGACTGGGCTGGGTGATGCGGCTGGTGCAGAGCGGCTGGCCATGGGCTGAGCGATCTGGGCGTGGGCTGTGCATGGCTGGTGCGGGCGGTCTGCCGCGATCGGCAGGGCCGAGCAGTGGCCGAGCGGGCGGCTGGTGTGGGGTGCGGCTAGGGTGTGGTGGCTCGGCTGGGGTTGGTGCGGTAAGGGCTGGGCATGGTGCGGCTAGGGTTTATAGAGAGAGAGAGAGAGAGAGAGAGAGAGAGAGAGAGAGTCTTGCAAAACAAGGGGGAAAGGGATTTTTCTTGATTTCTTTCCTTTTCCTAATGTAAATGGGTCTAAAATGCCTTCCCAAAGCTTCCTCTTTCAAAACCCGGCCCAAGCAAACTTTGCTTTTAAATAAAACTCTTTTTCCTACAGACTCCCAAAACCATTTAGGGCAAGGGTTCAAATCCCAAAGGAAGCACTCAAAAACCAATTAATTTTGCCAATAACTAAAATACCTCCAAACTCCCAAACAACTTGCCCAACCTCTTGGGTCTTGCAACCGACAACCACCAAACTTCGATGAAGGCAGGAAAGGCCCTGAAATCTTGAAAATCCTCAAAACCCTGACTGGGGGCAAAAAGACCAAAATACCCCTAAGGGTTAAAACAGCTCTAACGGCCCATCCGAACATCCGAATAATGATCCGAAATCACCTGGGTAACCGAAATAGAAAACTGGGCCGTTACAATACTCCCTCCTTTTAAGACTTTCGTCCTCGAAAGTCCTAAGACGAAAACAACTCTAGGAAAAACTCCACTGATTCTTAACCAACCAAGTTCCCGATTAAGACAACACAAATCCTTCTTCGAAACCGAACCTTCTTGGGTTCCCAAAGGCTCCAAGCCCAACAGACACCGAGTGCGCCACTTAACTATCTCAACCAAAAGCCCGAACTAAACACTGAGCTTCGAAGAAAGCATGCGATAACTAGTCGGTGAGCCACATCCTCTGACTCGCACCAACTATCAACGGTCTTACGACTCTAGGGCTCACTTATCCCTACTAACCCAACTCGGAACGCCTCTCTACGGTGCTACTCTCAGCAAACTCGAGGACTGGTCACAAGCTCTAAACTCTCCGCCGCGCACCGGCGTAACATCTTTGGCTCACAGCTGTTAACAAACAACCTCAACTCTACACCACGCTAACCAAACAACTGAACCTCTCGGGTTCCCGAAACTATTCAACCTACTCCTACTTCACAAGAGACCTGCGAACCCCAATGCTTGCCTACAATCCTTAACGAAATCCAATTGAACCTTCAACTGGCGTCTGGTCCTGAAGGCAAACTTCTCCAACTAGCACGCGTCCACAACACTTAAGCAACCATCTTACGAGAAATCGAAGCACCAAAGCCATGGGGCACTTTTCTGGTTCACCAAACAACTACCACCACACACACTAGCTGAAACTTCAGCTTCGACCACCCATGAACGACAAGGTCCAGGAATAGGCTCCACTCGGCCAAACTAATAAACTGCAGCCCCTCAACGGCCGACAACAAACTTTCCAATGAAATCCGATCAGCCACTGGCCTAGGTGAACATCGCCAAACAGGAAAACAAACAACATTCCTCTCACGGAAATATCGAGCAGCAAGGAATAAAACAACACGCGGCTACTAGCAACACAATAGTTTGAGGATAACAACTCAAGGGTTTTACCAACCAATGCCACGGCACCTCTGTGCCAACTCACTCAACTAGGAACAAAGCCCGAGAAAGGCTTGCTCAGCAGAAACTCAAACCAAGCTCATAACGAGCAAAGCTCGCCTCCAAGCTACCACTCAACTTTTAAGTCCAACTGGCTACTCAAAGGACTTCCTCCTTTAGCCTAGGCCTAACTCATCTTGTGACTAGAAACTCCACACTCGGAACATCGCAAGGAATACGAACTGACGAGGCTATCTCCAAAGATAATACTTGCGGCTGGCATCCATGGTGCAACTCAACCACCATGGAAACTAGGGGTTCCTCAACCCCAAAGAACCAACAAATTTCCAGCAAAATCTCAACTCTTAAACTGGCTGGCCTCCGCCCTTGCGGGAACAAACAACTTTCTGCTTGCTAACAAACAAACGCAGGGACACTCTCGCTGGGCTGACCGCTGCGCTACTCTGATAAACTACACAACTCAGGAGCTAAGCTGACTCCTCCTCTACAGGAACGATTTCCCAACAAGCGGACTTTCGAAGGACAGCGAACTCCACACACGCTCGCTGTCTTGCTCAAACCCAAGGGCAACAACAATCAACTCTCTCGGAAGCAACATTCGAGGATCCTCAATCGCTTGAACCACCAACTTAGAACTAGCAGTACTTACTCAACCGCCGGGGGAGGGGTCAACTCCCAAAACTTCCTGACTAGGAACAAGTCCTCAGGGCAACGCCAGCTTGCTCGAACCAAGCTAGCTCTAGAAACAACATGGGAACCAAAACTTGGTCAACACCAAGCACCACCTTGCTAAGAATTCCGAAAACCAACGTGGAGGTTACTAAGAACAACTCTAGCTTGTCAACCGACAACAAGCATCCAACAACTCAAACCGTGGAACACTGCCTGGTCTGACTTAGCTCTAGTGAAGCTCTCCACAATCTAGGGTTCCTCCGATCACCCTCTGACACATATTGTCGTCAACGGTCTAACAGACATCTGGCTACACGAGTACATCTCCCTCCAGCATCTCAACTGTGCTGGCCAAAAGCTTTTTCTTGCCAAATCTGCAGCAAGCACGGGGCGATGCTCCACACAATCCAAAAAGCGCCTTACCACACTTGATGCAATGAGCCGACTGCCTGGCCCCGGCCTGCTGACAATCCTGAGCTCTAACCTGCGGTCGGCACTGATCCCGACCCCTAGACTGGCCCTGTCGGCGAGTCTGCTAACCATCAGAGCGGGAACAACCGGAAGACCCAATGTTCCTCTTGCTCAAAGCATCACCCACATCGTAGCTTCTACCCAGGGTAAGGATCCGAACAACACTCTTAGCCATGGCGGCCAGAAACTCCGCGATTTTGCTACCATCGCCCTGGATCAGTTCCAACTGAACTCCAACCATCGATCAACAAGAAATGCCTCTACCCAGGTCAAGGGCCAACCAGCATAACTTGCCTACGCAACAACCCGGCTACCGGCACGGTAACCTCTCAACCCAAGTTAGGGCACTTGCCAAGAACTAAAGCCCTAACTCCTCAGAACTGAGCACTGGTTTCTCAACCCAAATCCTCTCGTGGTTCCTGAAAAATACACCACGGAACGAGCTACACAAAAATTACACCGGCGTGTACAGCTCCAACTTGGTTCCTTAAGATCCAAACCAACAAGTACTCTCAAACAAGGCAACTTTTGCCTCCCAATAGAGCCACATCTAGCAAAGGAGAAACAAGAGTTCAAACCACTCGGGGTCAACTGACCACGAAAAGCTACATTGGTCAACTTACTCTTACAAGAGCATAACTACACCAAGCTGACATACCTCATACCAATGTGCCCACTAAATGCTCCACTCAACCATCCAACTCATGGCTCCAACACTGGATCAACCACGCATCCTCGATGCCAACTCTACTCATATTAGGGTAGCTCTAGGGTAGCCGAAACACACTACCATCCAACTGGCTCACAAGCCCACAACCCAGGCGCGAGAACTCGGACGCGCTAGCCCTTAACAACCAACAACATCCTTTGTACCCAACTCTCGGTGACCCTGAAAGGCTTCTACTTATCCCTCGAACGGTCTCACACTTGTAGTTCTCTGACTACCACCGAGCTAGATCTATTATGCAGCCCAAACAGGTGCAATCTCAAGAATGGGTACAAGACTAGTGGAGATGCTAAACTCCGGGCGGGTCCTGGAACCACCTGTACGAAAAGTGCCAACTGGCCTGAATCTAGGCCTCCTCTCAAAGCTTGGTGCCAACAGGCACTACTTCCTTTACAACACAAACATCCCTTTACGGGCTTTAAGCCCCTCTGAGGGTAGGGAAGGTCACACTCCAGGTGATAGGGCAATGGCACTCAACACAAGAGTCTCAACACTCGAGTAGACAACTCTCTGACATCACGTCTAACAGACAAGCCAAGGCCCACCCTCCGCATCCCCTTTGGATGCTCAACGAATACTCAGGCCAACCCTCGGGTGGCAGCACCTAGCTCCACATCTGGAACATGCTAACAGAAGGTGCTTCTCTCTAATAGCCAGCTGAAAACCACGGACGGATTAAGTCCTGACAAGCAAACTCCACACTACCCCCTGGCTACGAGGGTACTAAAAGAACTGGCTGCAAAAAGACTGCAGGCTTGCAGGAGGACAAAATGTCTCTACATCTTCCTCAAAAGCTACTAACTTGGCGGCTTGCCAATCGGCCCGGTGGTGGTGGTGGAGACTCTCTTTGGTCCGCCTCTCACGGGGACTTCCACCACCACTTTGCTCCATCAAAGCGACACGAGCAGCACGCCTCGACCTCTCGAACATCAGGTCATCGGCCTCTGAACACCAGGTCATCACAACACTTGGATGATAAATTCGATCTTGGCCAACCACCTCGCTGCTAGCAGTAGGTCCCAAAAACATCCAACTCTACAGGCTTCCACTTGCCAAACTCGGCGGCTCGATCAATGCCAACTAACTTATCAGCATAACCCGCTGATCGAGCCCTCCCGGGAACCTCCGGGGATACTGGAGCTACAAGAAGGGGTGTCTCCTAAATAAACTCTGCCAGCTGGGCTATCTGTGCCCAAGACTCCTCACTACTCGCGCTACAACCGCGCTGGGTCTCCGCTCTCTGTTAGCTAAAAGACACGCCATCAACTCCTCATGGTGGGCACACACTCTGCTCAAGGAGTCTCACTTTGAGGCAGACTAGCCTCTACCCCCTTCTCTTGGCAATTCATCTGCCAGGGCCAAAGGTGGCCTACGGGTCTAGACAACCCTAGACGTGGTCTCATGATCAACATGAACAGTCCAACTCCTCGGTTGGAAATACCAAACGTCCCTGCTCCTCTAAGTGCAATCAACATACTAGCGATCTACACAAAGCATAAAAGCTAGCCCACGCTGGGGCTCTCACTGCCAAACAAGGGTAACCCATGTATACTAGATGCAGTATTGTAAAATAAAGCCCTTAGCTTAAAGAACTCAGACAAACCTGACGGCTGCGGAGTGCTGATGATCATGGGGGCAACAACCTACAAAGCAGGTTAGTCTACAGAATCTATGACTCTGTGCTCTGATACCAACTGTAAGAACCCTACCCAAAATACGGTCCTAAACCAAGGTTCTCACTCAGCATGCAAGTTAAATACTTCATCAAGCGGTTTAGTGCTCATATTAAAAACCTTTCAAAACATTTAAATGTGAGGACACTTAAAACATAAACAACAACCTTCATTTAAGCAAAGCCAACAAAGTAAAACAAGCCTGGCCAATGTTTATAAAATCATACAATACAATTTAAACAAATTTTAAAAACGTCCCCCTAGGACTCCTGTCCGTCTACATGCTGAACAAATTATGCAAACAATAAAAGACAGAGTGCCGGCGGCTCCCATGATCAATCAACTCCCTCCGCTAGCCGTCCCGGTGCTGTCCCAAGTTACCTGGTGGAAAACCACAGAAATAAGGGTGAGTATAAACATACTCAGTAAGAATACCCAACCGGGGTACAATACGATACATCAATCATCTAACACCCTAGTATACATGCAAACAATTACCAACACAGATCATAGCTCAACGAGCTTACAAGGCAGAATCTAGAATCCTCAGAAGTCTCCTACTTCCGGCCTAATGATTGGCTCTCATAACCAATCCCGAGACATCTCCGAGGGTCTTTCCCCCTTGGCCAATTGATCAGCTCAAAAACCGATCCCAAAGATGTCCGACACCCTCGAGGGTCTTTCTCCCTCGACCATATGATCAGCTCAAAAGCCAATCCCAATGGGTGTCCTCAAGGGCCTCTTACCCTCGCTAACAAATCTGGACTATCGGGAGAGTACCCGAAGTCTGGCTCTAAACTGGAAGGAACGGGTGTACTCACGAACATTAGCCCGGAAGAGCTCTCCGAACCGGCGACTAAAGCGTGTCGCGCGACACCGCATCTTCTTTGCAACCAGCGTAAATGTGGGGGCCTAAGTACAAACTACGCGGGCGGCACGCATGCCTAAAGACTCGAAAGCGGTGTCATCGAACACGGTGAGTGCGAGGCCCTCGACACTCATCATGCGGCTGTACCACCGGCACGAAGCTAAGAACCGGCCAAGGCGTGGCTTGCACCGTTGGCGGGGTTCCGCTCTAGCGAGCTACAAACTAGGCTTATGCCGATGTGGTAGCTAAATCCACATCGGCTGCCGGGGGGAAGCAATGTACGTTATGCTTCGCTCTACTCCCGACCGGTGGGGACAAAGTACGTTATGTCCGCTCTGAGCCTCTGGATGATGACAAACTCTACTTTACTAGCTAAAAGTACAAAATAACTGATTCCTGGCTCGACATACATGTCAACATCAATCACACATAACCTAGCATGATACTACGAACTTAAAGCAGGAATCTCAAGCATGCTGGAAGAACAATCTTTGCATGGCACTAACATGTACAAACAGGCAAACATGCTAGCAAGAATGCAATCACAAGGTGTCCTATCCACTAATCATGTTCATAGAAGTAAACATGCATATAAGGCACAATCAAGAAGCATTGCAGGGCCCACACAACCACGGTAAGAAATCCTTACCTGGAAACAAGTGGAAAATAACTATCGCGAATCAGATAACGACCCTCGAGCTTAAAGCGAACCCGAGCAACCTAGGCATATGATAAAAACATCCTAAATAAATAAACAATGACCAGCAGACTTAAAATCTAAAAGGGGAAAGGCTCGGGAATTTCCAACCGAGAAGACATGCGGTCTCGGCAGCAAAAAGGGCAGGAATGGGCGCTGCTGGTGCGGCAGGGGCGCTGGAGCTGGGCGCTGGGCGTTGGCGAGGCAGGCGCTGGCTCGGGCGCGCGGCAAGGCGAAGCAGATCTGCTGGAGCGCGGCGCGTGGGGCGAGAGACATCAGGGTGCAGGGGCGCGCGCGCGCAGCGTCTGAGGCTGCTGGGCGCGGCGGACAGGCTGGGACGACGCATAGGAGGCACATCTAGGCGGCTGGGTCGACGCACGGGAGGAGCATCTGGGAGGCTGGGTCAACGCCACGGAGAGGCGCTAAGGCGGCGCGTGCGTGGTAGTCAGAGCGGTAGCCATGGCCGAGCGATCTGGGCATGGTTGTGTGCAGGGCGGTCTGTGCTTGGCCCAGGCGGGCGGCAGGCGAGCGGCGGCTGGTGCGGTGTGGCTAGGGTGTGGTGGCTCGGTTGGGGTTGGTGCGGTAAGGGCTGGGCATGGTGCGGCTAGGGTTTATAGAGAGAGAGAGAGAGTCTTGCAAAATAAGGGGGAAAGGGATTTTTCTTGATTTCTTTCCTTTTCCTAATTTAAATGGGTCTAAAATCCCTTCCCAAAGATTCCTCTTTCAAAACCCGGCCCAAGCAAACTTTTTTTTTTAAATAAAACTCTTTTTCCTACAGACTCCCAAAACCATTTAGGGCAAGGGTTCAAATCCCAAAGGAAGCACTCAAAAACCCATTAATTTTGCCAATAACTAAAATACCTCCAAACTCCCAAACAACTTGCCCAACCTCTTGGGTCTTGCAACCGACAACCACCAAACTTCGATGAAGGCAGGAAAGGACCTAAAATCTTGAAAATCCTTAAAACCCTGACCGGGGGCAAAAAGACCAAAATACCCCTAAGGGTTAAAACAGCTCTAACGGCCCATCCGGACATCCGAATAATGATCCGAAATCACCTGGGTAACCAAAATAGAAAACTGGGCCGTTACATTAGAGCTCTTATGTTGGTAGCCCAGAGCAGGCAGAAGTGTTATGCCGGTGTACGACGTCGAGTTTTAGAGTTTGAGGTTGCACAGTGCATGTTCTAAGGTTGCACCGTTGTGGGTTGTGTTGAGGTTTGGTAAGCGGGAGGAGTGGAGTCTCCTGTTGTTGGACCATTTGAGATTCTCGAGAGGATTGGCAGAGTTGCATATTGGTTAGTTTTTTTTTTATTATCAGCCGTGTGCAGTGTTCTCATGTATCGGTGTTGAGGCAGTATGTGTCAGACCCATCGTTCATTGTGGACTTTGAGCCTTTGCAGCTGATTGTGAATTTAAGCTTCGAGGGGAAGCCTGTGAGTATTCTAGTTTTTGAGTCGAAGACGTTGCGTAATCGTGAGCTCCGTTTGGTAGAAGTTTAGTGGAGGAGTTGGAGTTCTGAGGAAGCCGCTCGTGAGCGGGGAGGTCGGGTTGAGATTGCAGTATCCTGTGCTGTTTCAGTCTTAAGGACTTTCGAGGACGAAAGTCATAAAAAGGAGGGAATATTGTAACGGCCCAGGTTTTCATCCCGGTCTTCCAGGTATGCCCTAGGGGTATTTTGGTAATTTGGTCTGGCCGTCAGGGCCGTTTATGTCTTTTTCCAGTTGCTAAAATTATTGGATGGGTTTATGTAGGTTTTTGAGACTTTGTGGATGGGTTTGAGCAAGGATAGATGCAAAAGTTAAAATAAAGGAAAATTGTGTTGCAGCCGGGGTTCGAGCCAGGGTGGCCTTGTGTGCTAAAGGAGAGCCTTGCCAAGTGAGCCACCAAGTGTTATTGTTACTCTTTCCGCGTCATATCTTGGTTACGCCTTGGTTCCTTGGAGTTTTGGTGCATTTGGTTAAATGAAAAAGAAATTAGGTTTTTTGTTCCTTCTTCTCCAAAACTCATCTTGCAGCCCAAGCTTGTCTCCCAAGCTCCTCTAGCCGATTCTCTTCTCCCTAGTAGCCCCGAGATCCGATCGTCATGCCGGGTAAGTTTCGTCTTCTTCTTCTCTCCCTCCGATTGATGTGCTGTTTGGCCGAGTGAACAGAGTGTGGGTATGTGTGTGTGTTTGATTGCAGCCAGCCGAGAAGAGCCCCAACCAGCAGCCCCTGTTGCGCCCAGATCTGCCCAGCTGCCGAGCCAGACCTCCCAGCACGCCCAGATCGCCCAGCAGCTGGGCCCAGACTGCCCAACACGCCAAGACAGCCCCTGCCTCGCCCAGACTCCCAGACGCCGAGCAGCACGTCGCATAGCCTGTCCCAGCACGCCCGTCGCCGTCCCAGCGCTTCAGCGCGCAGCCAGCGCCCACGCGCCTGTCGCCGTCCCAGCGCGCCCATGCCGTGTCGCTCGCCCCCCCGTGTCCAACTCGTCCGCGCCGTGCGCCTGCGCCAGCCAGCCTGTCCGCACGCGCGCGCGCACAGCCCATCAGCGTCCACTAGTGCGCCCAGCGTGCCGCCCCTGCCGCCCATCAGTGCCCACCAGCAGCCACACTGTGCAACCTGTCCGTCCGCGCGTCAGCCATGTCACGTGAGTTGCTCCTGAGCCGAGTTCTATTTATTTTATTATATTTAGGCCTATGGGTTGTGATTATTATTATGTTTGTTAGGTTCTCGTTAGCTAGCTCGGGATTGATCGCAACTTAGGATTTTGTGTGTAGTTGCCTCCCGACCAAGGTAAGGATTTCTTACCGGAGTTGTGTGGGCCCTGCGATATTATATGTGATTGCTGTTTGTATGCTTGTTTGTGTTTATCAACATGTTTAGTGATAGGTGCTCTGTTTTGAATTCCCGACTGGCATGATTTCTTATGTTGTTCTTCATGTTAGTCCATGCTAGGTTGTTCTGATCTGGCATGCTCGTTATCTGTTCTTGCTTCGTAGTATCATGCTAGGTTCATTGTATCTGTTGAGCACGTATTGGATTGTATTGGATTGATTGCTGTTGATATGATAGGTTAGAGTTCAGGTAGATAGCATCATCCGAGCCAGAATGCATAAAGTATCTTGCATCCATGGCAGGGACGCACGAGGTAACACTCCGTCCCTGGACCCCGTTAGGGTTTAGCTAACCCTACCGGTATGCCCTGCAATCTTGGGTGAGGGTTGCAGTCTGTGCGATGCCCCAACGGTCGGGATGATGACTTGGCAATGCCTAGTCCCCGACAGCCGGCATGTAAAGACCCGACCCAAAAGAGGCTCTAAATGGGCCTTTACCCCAATGCATGCGTTCAAGTAAAGACAATATACAAATATGATTTCGGATTTGTAACAGCCCAATTTCCTATTCCAGTTTTTGAGGTGCCTTCGGGTCAAGATTCGGTTGTTTGGTTGGGTTTTAGAGCCGTTTGGACCCTTGGGGGTATTTTGGTCTTTTGGCTCTTCGGGCAGGATTTGTGGTTTTCAAGGCTTCGAGGTAGCTCATGCCTTTGTCGAGACTTGTTTGTTGGTGGCTGCGAGTCCCGAGGTGTTTGGGCTAGTCGGTTGGATGCTCGGTTGTGGTTTGGGCTTTGGCAAAGTGTTGGTTGTTGGGTGTTTCCTTTGGGATTCGAGCCCGGGCCCTTAGTGTTGCTTTGGGAGTTGGATTTAAGTGAGATTTGTTTGTTGGAAAAGGTTGCTTCGGTCGGGTCTCGAAGGAGGAAGCCGGGAAATGGGATTTTGAGGTTTTAAGTGGATAAGGTTGGATTAAATGGATAAAATCCCTTTTTCCTTTTTATTTCCCATTTTCCTTTTCTTTTCCAAATTCATTTTCTTTTCTTTTTATTTTTTTCTCTTTTCTCTCTCTCTCTCTCTCTCTCTCCCCGAGCACCCCCCACCCTAGCCCGAGCAGCCCCTTGGCTCTTGACCCAGTCCCCTCGGCCCGAGCCGCCCGACCAGTCGCCTCGGCACCGAGCCGCCTAGCCTCGCCCAGCCCGAGCGTCGTGTCGCCCGAGCTCGCCTGCTAAGTGCCCTCGCCCGTGTCGCGTGCCCTCGCCCACGCCGTCGCGTCGCCAGCCCGAGCTCGCCCTGCCCTGGTCCGTGTTGCCCAGCTGCGCACTGTGTCGAGCCGCGCACAGTGCCGCGTCGCCGGTGTTGTCGCGCGTCCCAGCGCCAGATCGCGCGCCCCCGCGTCGTGTCGTCGCGCGCGCGCCGCCCCCATCTTGCCGAGCGCGCGCGCGCCGTCGCTCGCCGAAACAGCGCGCCGCGCCGCGCGCCTGTGTCACCTGATGCTGTCGCGCGCGGCCCCAGCGCCGTGCGGTGAGCCCCCTACGGCCCCAGCGCGCCCAGCCAGCCCCTTTGGCTGCCTCGCCCGCGTAGCCGGCTCGTTCGCGTGTCAGCCGCGCCTCGTGAGTTGCTCCCAAGCCGAGCCCTGTTTATTTTATTATTATTTAGGGCTATTTTATGATTATTGATGTGTTTGTTTGGCTCGATCTAGGTTGCTCGGGTTCGATCGCAGTTATTTTTTATTGTGTGTTGTTGCCTTCCGACCAGGTAAGGATTTCTTACCGGAGTTGTGTGGGCCCTGCGATATTTTCATGATTATGCCTTGCTTGTTTGCTGACTGTTATGAGCATGATAATAATAGAGCAGCTTTGATTGATTTTCTGCTAGCATGTTTGCTTGATTTTACATGTTAGTGC
This sequence comes from Sicyos edulis, assembly GCA_036507275.1. NCBI lineage: Eukaryota > Viridiplantae > Streptophyta > Magnoliopsida > Cucurbitales > Cucurbitaceae > Sicyos > Sicyos edulis. Next base: position 22,695,316 of record CM071849.1, on the reverse strand, counting down.
CATGCTAGGTTTGTTCTGCCAGCATGCTTGTGATTCCTGCTTAAGCTCGTAGTATCATGCTAGGTAGTGTGATTGATGTCGGTCTTTGTTTGCTAGCCAGGAATGTAACGACCCAGGTTTTTCATCCCGGTCTTCCAGGTATGCCCTAGGGGTAATTTGGTAATTTGGTCGGGCCGTCAGGGCCGTTTGTGTCTTTTCCAGTTACTAAAATTATTGGATGGATTTATGTAGGTTTTTGGAAGGATTTGTGGTTTGGTTTGAGCAAGGTTTGATGCAAAAGTAAAAATAAAGGAAATTGTGCTGCAGCTGGGGTTTGAACCCGAGTCTCCTGGAAAGCTTGTGGGGATGTGTGCCAATTGAGCCATTAGGTGCTCTTGTTGCTCTTCCTGCATCATTTTATGGTTAGCCTTGGATTTTGGGAGTTTTGGTGCATTTGGATAAATGAAATAGAAATTAGGTTTGTTCCAACTTCTTCTCCAAAGTGTGTGGCCGCCCAAGCTATTCTCTCCATTGCCTTGCCGAGTTCTTCATCCTTGCAGCTCCCTTGGATCGATCATCATCATTCCGGGTAGGTATCGATCTTCCTCTTCTTCTTCTCATCCGTTTGGTGTGCTGTTTGGCCAAGTGAATAGAAGAGTGTTGTGTGTGTTTGTGTTGATTGCAGCCAGCCGAGAGAAGCCCCAGCCAGCAGCCATCGTCGCACGTCCAGCCGGCCAGCTCGCACGCCGGATCGCGCCAGCAGCAGCCCCGATCGCCCGAAGTCGCCAGCCCTCCGTCCGTCGCGCACAGCAGCAGCCCAGATCGCCCAAGGTCGCTCGCGGTCGCAGCCATCGCACGCCAGATCGCCGGTCGTCCTCGCCTGATCGCTCGCACGCCAAGAGGCCCACGCGCCTTCGCTCTGAGCTGATCGCCCGCGCGTCTTCGCTCCGAGCTGATCGCCCGCACGCCCAGACGCTCGCCCGCGCGCGCGCGTCCATGCCGTGCGTCCGTGCCGTGCCTTGCCCATTGCCCATCGCGCAGCGCGCGCGCCGGTGCCGTGCAGTAGCGCAGCCAGCGCCGACCCTGCCGTGTGCGGCAAAGCAACTCCAAGTTCGTGTCGCCGTGCCGCGTGAGTGCCTTTGAGCCGAGCTTCTTTGTTCTATTGTTTTTTGGACGTTTTAGATCTGATTATTATTGGTTTGCTAGGTTCCCGCTCGCTAGCTCGGGATTGTTCCGCGACTTATGATTTGTGTGTAGAAGCCTCCCGGACCAAGGTAAGGATTTCTTACCGGAGTTGTGTGGGCCTGCGGTATATTTGTGATTGTTGTTTTGTATGCTGTGTATGATTATTAGCATGTTTAGCCCTAGGTGCTCGTCAATTCTGATGGCATGAACTCTTGTATTGTTTCTCATGTTAGCCCATGCTAGGTTGTTCCATTCGGCATGTTCGATATTTGTTCTTGCTTCGTAGTATCATGCTAGGTTCCTTGTATCTATTGAGCACGTATTGGACCGCATTGAATGAATTGTTATTATTGCTATGGTTTAGAGTTGGTAGGTAGCATCATCCGGCCGGATGCATAACGTAACTTGCATCCCCGACAGGGACGCACGAGATGGTACTCCGTCCACGATCCCGTTAGGGTTTAGCTAACCCTAACGGTGGCCCCGCAATCTTGGGTGAGGTGGCGGTGTTAAATGCCCAGTGGTCGGGATGATGACTTGGCATTGCCTCGTCCCCGGCGATCGGCACGTCCTCGGCGTGTTTGGCGTAGCCCTTGATTGCCACTGTTAGGGCAAGGACCGCTTCGGTGTAAGCCTACCACGACCGGTTCCTTAGCCTCAAAGTGCGGTGGTACAGGTGACATAGTTCACGTGTCGAGTCTCACACCCCTATGTCGGTGACACCGATTCAGAGATTTAGTTAGGCATGGTGGACTGGACTGGGCAGCTTGCCACTAGACCCAGCACCTCGAGTTTGCGGTAGCATGCGGTGCGGCGCTTACGCTCATTACGGTGGCGACCGGAGAGCTCCTCGGGAATTTGAGCAGTGCACCTTTTCGTATCGGCGAGAAGCGGTGAGGTGGGACTTGTTTTCCGTATAGGGCATATAGTGTGTTGTGGTATTCCGGACTAAGACCACGAGTTGGCATCCGAGGTCCAAGTGTGGACTTAGCTATGTTCTCCGCTCTGTGTTTATATTCATAGCTTGCATACATTCTTCTAGATGATCATGTATATCGTATTGTACCCCGGTTGGGGATTCTTCTTGAGTAATTCGTTACTCACCCTTATTTTGTGGTTTTCCACAGTAACCAAGGCGCGAGACAGGATGGTGAAGGAGGAGCCGTGTGATCATGGAATCTGCTTTGTCATCTCCGACGCGTTTCTTATGTTATGACTCTTATCGTTATTTTTCCCGAATGCATGTAGCACGCACGAGCCCTAGGATGTTTCTGAATGAATTGTGGATTCCAGCTTTGTTGAATTTGAGGATGTTTTAAATGTTTTTAATAAAAATCTCTGATCAGTGTAAACTGTTGGAAATGTATTTGTCTGTGAAACAGGTGCTTGGAGACAGGGACAGGTTTCAGTAGACTTTACCGTTCTGAATGAATCTTGAATGTTTTGTTTTTAATGGGAATCCGAAAACTTTATTTGCATTTTGTCTTTTACTTTGAATACATGCATTGGGGTAATGGCCTATTTAGAGCCCCTTTTTGGGTCGGGTCTTTACAAGGAATCATTGCTTTTTACTCTGTACTCTTAGATAGAGTTGTAGGGTTTGTCATCATCCAGAGGCTGAGCGGACATAACGTACTTTGTCCCCACTGATCGGGAGTAAAGTGTGCGAAGCATAACGTATCTTGCTACCCCCGGTCGCCAAGGTGGATTTAGCTCAGGTTGGGAGTAAAGTGTGCGAAGCATAACGTATCTTGCTACCCCCCCCCCCGACCCGCCGGTTGTGGAATTAGCTACCCACTTCGGCATAGCCTAGTTTGTAGCCTGCTAGAGCGGAACCCGCCATCGGTGTAAGCTCGCCCTGGCCGGTTCTTAACTTCAGGTCGGTGGATCATGCTGCACAGATGAGCGCCGAGGGCCTCGCGCTACTGTGATCAGTGACACCGCTTCCGAGTCATAGGCATGTGCACCTGGCCTGCGTAGTTTGCCCTTAGGCCCCCGCATTTACGCCGGTTGCAGAGGAGCATGCGGTGTGCGCGCACACGCGTTAGTTGCCGGTTCGGAGCCTGACTTTGGGTACTCTCCCTTAAGTCCAGTTTAGTGCAAGGGCAAGGAGGCCCTTGAGGACATTCTTGGGATCAGTGTATTCCCCCCGAGTGACAGATACCTCGGTGATGTCCAGGATTGGTCAGTGTATCCAATCCCAGTTAGGCCGGAAGAAAGAGACTTCCGATGGCTCCAGATCTTGTTTTATGAGCTCGTTGAGCTATGATCTGTGTTGGTAGCTGTTTGCTTGCATGCTTTGGTACTAGATGACTGATTATATCGTATTGTACCCCGGTTGGGGATTCTTACTGAGTAATTCGTTACTCACCCTTATTTCTGGTGGTTTTTCCACAGGTAACCATGGTGCGAGACAGGATGGTGGAGGAGGAGTTGTGATCATGGAAAACCCGTTGTTCAACTCTGAGTTTTATGTTTAGGATTTAAATGTTCTCTGAATGCATGTAGTTGGGCACGGAGCCCTAGGGTGTTTTCTGAATGTATTTCCGGATTCTAGCATTGTTGTAAAGATTGTATGTTTTAAATAAATCTCTGATCAGAGTAAGTTTTGTAAATGTATTTGTCTTGGACCAGGTGCTTGGAAACAGGGACAGGTTTCAGGAAATTAAATGGATGTTTTATGTTTTAGTTTTACTTAGAATCCGAACACCATCATGCAAATTTTATGTAGATTTGTAATGCATGCATTGAGGTAACGGCCTAGTTAGAACCCTTTCGAGTCGGGTCGTTATAGGATTCCAAGTAAAAATTAAAACATTCAGCATTCAATCAGAAATCAATACAGTTTACTGAAACCTGTCCCTGTCTCCAAGCACCTGTTTCAAGACAAATACATTTCCAAAAGTTTACTCTGATCAGAGATTTATTAAAATCATTCAAAACCTTCTCGGATACATAAATCTTTGGAATCCACAAAACATTGAGAAAACATCCTAGGGCTTCGTGCCCGACTACATGCATTCAGGGGAAATAAAAGACAAGAGTCATAATATAAAAAGTCAGAGATGACAGCAGGTTCCCATGATCACAGCTCCTCCTTCAGCCATCCTGTCTCGCACCTTGGTTACCTGTGGGAAACCACAAAATAAGGGTGAGTAACGAATTACTCAGTAAGAATCCCCAACAGGGGTACAATACGATATACATGGTCATCTAGCCGAAAGATATGCAAGTTATGAATATAAACACAGAATAGAGCACATAGCTTAAATCCACAATAATCTTCGGATGCCAACTCAGGGTCTTAGTCCAGAAAATCCACACCACACAATACGCCCTATACGAGAAACAAGTCTCGGCCTCAGCCTGTCTACTGTCGATACGAAAGGTGCACTGGCTCACAATCCCGAGGAGCTCTCGATCGGTATTGTAATGAGCGTATGCGCGCACCGCATGCTCATCGCAACTCTAGGGGTTGCCGGGTCTAGTGGCAAGCTGCCCAGGTCCAGTCACCATACCTAACTAAATCTCTGGATCGGTGTCAATGACATAGGGGTGTGAGACCTGGACACGTGAACTATGTCAGCCTGAACCACCGCATTTGAGGCTAAGGAATCAGTCGTGGTAGGCTTACACCAGGAAGCCGTCCTTGCCCTAACAGGTGGCAATCAAAGGGCTACGACCGAACACGCTGAGGACGTGCCGGCTGCCGGGGACGAGGCAATGCCAAGTCATCATCCCGACCGTTAGGGCATCGCGCAGACTACCACCCTCACCCAAGATTGTAGGGCCTACCGGTAGGGTTAGCTAAACCCTCACGGGGTCCAGGGACGGAGTACTACCTCGTACGTCCCTGCCATGGATGCAAGATACTTTATGCATTCGGGCCCGGATGATGCTACCTACCTACACTCTAACATATCATATCAATAACATACAATCCAATACAATCCAATACGTGCTCAACAGATACAACGAACCTAGCAGGATACTACGAAACAAGAACAGATACGAGCATGCCAGAACGGAACAACCTAGCATGGACTAACATGAGAAACAACATAAGAAATAATGCCAGTCGGGAATTCAGAACAGAGCACCTATCACTAAGCATGCTAATAAACACAAACAAACATACAAACAACAATCACATATAATATCGCAGGGCCCACACAAGTCCAGTAAGAAATCCTTACCTGGCCGGGAGGCAACTACACACAAAAACCTAAGCTGCGATCTGTAAAACAATATGATCCAAAACAGTATATGTTATTATTGAGAGGCAACTTCTTTATATAAGAGTTACAATGGGCCTAGCGGGCCTAACGGGCCTAGATCTATTACACAGTACATTATATACAATCACACATTTAGACTCTAACACTCCCCCTCAAGCTGGAGCAAATATATCTATCATGCCCAGCTTGTTACAAAGATAGTCTATCCGAGCTCCATTCAATGCTTTGGTGAAGATATCACCCAACTGTTCTCCAGTCTTCACATAACTCGTCGAAACCAACCCTTGTTGTATCTTCTCTCGGATAAAGTGGCAATCTATTTCAATATGTTTAGTTCTCTCGTGGAATACCGGATTAGAGGCAATATGAATCGCTGCTTGATTGTCACACCATAGTTTAGCAGGTGTTGCAGTTTTGATTCCAACTTCATTCAGCAGTTGAACCAGCCATACTATCTCACACGTTCCTTGGGACATAGCTCGTATTCGACTCAAAGACTAGAACGCGACACCACATTTTGCTTCTTACTCTTCCATGAAACCAAATTACCTCCCATAAACACACAGTATCCCGAGGTTGATCTCCTGTCTTCTTTAGAACATCCCATCCAGCCAAGATCTGAAAAACATTCAATATCGGAATGTCCGTGGTTTCGGTACAAGACGCCCCTCCCAGGAGCAAACTTAAGATAACTCAGGATCACATTTCCACGACTCTCCAATGTTCAAGCTGTAGGAGATGACATAAACTGACTCACGATACTCACAGAATACGAAATATCTGGCCTCGTGACTGTCAAGTAGTTCAACTTCCTAACTAGCTTCCTGTACCTTTCTGGATCAGAAAAAGCTTCACCGTCCTTGACGAACTGTTGGTTTGGCACCATCGGGGCCCTACACGGTTTTACACCTAACTTTCCTACTTCAGTCAGTAGGTCGAGAACATACTTTCGTTGAGACAAAAGATCCCTTTCTTACTTCTCATGACCTCAATACCCAAGAAATATTTCAAATTTCCAAGATCTTTAGTGCTGAAATGGCTATGAAGGAAAACCTTTAGTGAGGCCATCCCTGAACTATCACTTCCGGTAATCACAATATCGTCGACATATACCACAAGTAACACAATCCCATGGTCGGACAAGACGGAAGAAGGCGAGAATGATCTCAAGAGCATTTCGCATTCCAAATCAGCGCAAGAACTTGGTTGAACCTACCAAACCACGCTCGCGGGCTTTGTTTCAAGCCATACAGAGATTTACGAAGACGGCACACTTTGGCATTCTCCCCCTGAGCAACAAACCCAGGTGGTTGCTCCATATAGACCTCCTCAAGAAGATCACCATGCAAAAACGCATTCTTAATATCCAACTGAAATAAAGGCCAATCATTCATTGCCGCAAGAGAAATAAACAGACGAACGGACGACATCTTGGCAACAGGAGAGAAGGTCTCACTGTAATCAACCCCATATGTCTGAGCATACCCCTTAGCAACCAAGCGTGCTTTGAGGCGAGCAACGGACCCGTCAGAATTCACTTTGACAGCAAACACCCACTTACAACCAATCGTCTGTTTTCCTTCTGGACGAGCTACCAGTTCCCAAGTACCATTCGCATCCAACGCAGCCACCTCCTCTACCATCGCCTGGTGCCAACCTGAATGGGACAAGGCTTCACGAGTACTTTTAGGGACAGAGACAGAATCAAGGGAAGTCAGAAAGGAAAACGAAGTAGGGGATAATTGATGGTATGACACATATGTGGAGATAGGATACGTGCAAGAACGTTTACCTTTGCGAAGAGCAATGGGCAAGTCTAGATCATTACTAGCTTGCAAGTCAGATGACGAAGAATCTGCCGGCATGGGACAGGCTGCCGAGGGTCGCGATCGTCCGGGTGTATACGAGTAAGAGATGGACTAGGAGGAGGGGTCGGACCCATCGGACGAGGACACAACCTCATAAACCAACAAATCATCCTCCACAGCTGGGGGACTAGACACAGGATCAAACGGAGTATCCTCAAAAAAGGTAACATCAGAAGAGACGACATAACGACCCGTACTCGGGCAAAAACAACGATAACCCTTCTGGACGCGAGAATACCCGAGGAAGATACATTTCAAAGACTTAGGATCCAACTTGGTCCTTTGAGGACGAACATCGCGAACAAAGGCCGTACACCCGAAAACCTTCGGGGGAAGGTGGAACATCTCCGTGGAGGGATACAAAACCTGGAATGGAATTTGATTACCCAAAATCGACGACGGCATTCGATTAATGAGAAAACAGGCTGTAGACACAGCGTCAACCCAAAAATGTTTTGGAACATTCATCTGAAATGACAGGGCACGAGCTGTTTCCAGCAAATGCCTGTTCTTACGCTCGGCCACACCGTTCTGGGATGGTGTGTCCGCACACGACGATTGATGAATAATACCCTTCTCACTAAGATAGGAACGAAGGGTGCCCGAAAAATATTCGCCCCCATTATCAGTGCGTAAAATTTGAATGGAAGCTTTAAATTGATTACGAATCTCAGCATTAAAGGTACAAAAGTGAGAAAACAATTCAACACGATTTTTCATTAAATAGACCCAAGTAAATCGGGAAAAGTCATCAACAAACGTGACAAAATAGCGAAATCCCGTTTTAGACATAACAGGACTCGGACCCCAAACATCAGAGTGGACCAATTCAAAAGGAGCAGTTGCTCGTTTATTAACCCTAGGACTAGAACTCAATCGGTGAAACTTTGCAAACTGACATGACTCGCAATCGAGGGAAGACACTGTACTGAATTCGGGAAATAACTTCTTCAAAATAGACAAACAAGGATGACCCATCCGACAATGGACTTCAAAAAGAGACGCAGAACCCGCACATGCCACAGCCTGGACTGGCTGCTGATCCAGGATATAGAGACCCCCAGCTGCATGCCCCCTACCAATAATCTTCTTCGTCAAATGATCCTGAAACAAGCAGTAGTCAGGAAAGAAGGAAACAAAGCAATGTAAGTCACGAGCCAATTGACTAACCGAAATCAGGTTATATGAAAACGTAGGCAGACACAACACGGAAGATAGCGACAAGGTAGGGGTTAGAGTAATAGACCCAGCTCCCTTTACGGGAGACAAGGATCCATCAGCTAAGGTAACCGTAGGAAAAGAAACAGATGACAATGATGTAGAGAACAACTGTTCGTTACCTGTCATATGAGCGATGCGCCAGAGTCAATGACCCACTTTGTGGACGACGAAAGAAGACAATGGTTGTTACTGTTTTTACCTGGGGTTGCAAAGAGCGGAAGTCTTGCCGAGGATGATAGCTGTGATGGAGCTGTGGGAACTCGGAGCGCAACACACTCGTCAACAGGTACTTTCTCACTGGACACAAGGTGGGCCTTCTGAAGCCTCCGATTGTCATATTGCAACTTTCTGCAATCTCTCTTTAAATGACCGGGTTTCTGGCAGTAATGGCAGGTCATTCGAGTATCCGGACGTCGGTTGTCACTAGGAAGATCGGCGTCGGTCATTCCCGTGTTTCGATCTGAGAAAAACTAACGTTCCTCCCACCACGAACCACACTCCTCCCAAGCAAGGCGCTATTCGATTGTTCAATTAAATGAACTTGCATTCGTTGCAAAGCGCGAAACACATCATCCAAAGACGGTAGTTCGATTTCGACGAGGATTTGAGACCTCACATTCTCATACTCGAACCCACCCACGCAAGAAACTGATAACCCCCATCTTTTCCCTATGGGTCTGCTGGACTGCGATATCTGCACTGAACGGCATGAGAGAATTTAACTCGGCACTATTACGCTTGTGCCTCGTGTAATAGGTCAACAATGGTTCACCATTCTGGTCAGCGTGAAAATAGGACGAGCAAACATCATACGTCCTTGTTACCTGCTCCTTCCCCGAGTACAGGAATTCCACATACGTCATGAGTTCTTTCACCGTAGTGCAATGACTAATCGGATCGGCGATATCATCATTCATTGAGTTAGTAATTTGATTATACAAGCGAGCATCAACGCGATCCCACTTCCTTCTTTCAACTTCGTCTTTAGGCGGATCGCTATCCATGTGTCCTTCTAGCTCATTACTCAGGTGGTTTGAATCGTTCGATGCCAATCGAGATAATTTGTCCCATTCGGTTTGCGTTTTGTGATCTCCATCATATGAGAAATCACACTTGTATGCTTGGTATCACTCATATTTCCCGATTAGTGTCAACGGACAGCAGATAACTCAATTATTTCACAAATCAAACGAAATAAAATCGAAACTTGATCCTAAAAAGCGATCTCAAAACAAAACCCTTCAAGCGGTGAAATTTTAAAAAAACAGCTCCTTAAAGCAAGTAAAGCAAAACAAACCCGAGAGGTTTTCGAGCAATCCCACCGTTGGATCGAGTTGAAACACGGACAGACTTAAACTACTCCTCGGGGCGAGCAAAACCCACCGAAAAAATTCTCGATCGGACCGTCGACGGCTCGGGCGGCGGCGGCGTGGCGATTTTCGGGTGGCGGAGGGTTCCGGCCGCGGCGCGTGCGGGCCGTTTTGGACCGAACGAAGTCGCGACTTCCACGATCGTGTAGATCGGTGGCTGGGCTGCGATTTCCCGGTGGCGGCGGCGGTCAACGGCGGTGGTCAACGGCGGTCAACGGCGGCAGCGGCGGCGGTCAACCCGAAAAAAAAAACCTAAAAAATTCTCAACCTAACTGTGTTGCTCTGATACCATGTAAAACAATATGATCCAAAACAGTATATGTTATTATTGAGAGGCAACTTCTTTATATAAGAGTTACAATGGGCCTAGCGGGCCTAACGGGCCTAGATCTATTACACAGTACATTATATACAATCACACATTTAGACTCTAACACGATCGAACCCGAGCTAGCTACCGAGAACCTAACAAAAACAATGATAATCACAATCCATATGCCTAAATATAATAAAATAAACAAGGCTCGGCTCGGGAGCAACTCACGCGGCTCGACTGACACGCGGACGGGCAGGCAGCAAGGCGGGGCTGCTGCTGGGCGCTCACGGGCGCTGATGAGCTGCAGGGGCCGGGCGCTGGGCGCTGACGGGCGCAGATGGGCATCGCTGGGACGCTGGTTGCGCGCTGGGACACTGCACGGGCGCGCGCGGGCGAGCTGCTTTGGCGAGGGCGCGCGCGGGGCGAGCAACGGCACAGGCGAGGGCGCGCCTGCGATCTGGGCGTCTGGCGCCTGCTGCTACGCGCGACAGGGAGAGACGGGACCACCTGCTGCTGGGCGTGTGACAGGCGACCTTGGCGGCTGCGACGACCTGGGCTTCAGGCGCTGCTGCTGGCTGGGCGCTGGGCCGCTGATGCGATCCGGGTGAAATTTGCTCGACAGGTACGCTCGGTGGTCGCTGGCTGGCGGAACGACTTCGGAGGACTCTCAGGAAGAAGAACACGGCAATGGAGCTTGAGGAAGAGGGTTGGGCGGCCAAGGCTTATTTGGAGTAGAAGCTCAAAAGACCTAATTTCCTTTCATTTAATCAAATGCACCAAAACCCAAAGAAATCAAGGCTAACCAAGATATGCTGCTGATCAAATAACAAGATCCTCCTGTGGCTCAACTGGCCACACCACTCACCTGACTTCCTAGTACCCTAGGTTCGAAACCCAGCTGCAACACAATTTTCCTTTATTTTTACTTTTGCATCTATCCTTGCTCAAACCCATCCACAAAGCCTAAAAAACCTACATAAACCCATCCAATAATTTTAGCAACAGGAAAAAGACATAAACGGCTCTGACGGCCCGACCAAATTACCAAAATACCCCTAGGGCATACCTCGAAGACCGAGATGAAAACCTGGGCCGTTACAATATTCCCTCCTTTTTATGACTTTCGTCCTCGAAAGTCCTTAAGACTGAAACAGCTCAGGATACTGCAAACTCAACCCGACCTCCCCGCTCACGAGCGGCTTCCTCAGAACTCCAACTCCTCCACTGAACTTTTACCAAACGGATCTCACGATTACGCAACGTCTTCGACTCAAAGACCAGAATACTCACAGGCTTCGCCTCGAAGCTCAAATCCTCACTCAACTGCAAAGGCTCAAAGACCACAATGAGCGATGGATCCGGCACATACTGCCTCAACATCGATACAAGAAAACACTGTGCACAGCTGACATCAATGGAGGAAAGGTTAACCAATATGCAACTCTGCCAATCCTCTCAAGCATCTCAAATGGACCAAAAAAATGGAGACTCAACTTCCCACGCTTACCAAACCTCAACACACCTCACATCGGTGCAACCTTAAAAACACGCACTGTCCAACCTCAAACTCTAAAACTCGACGCCGTACATCGGCGTACCTCTTCTGCCTGCTCAGAGCTACCAACAAACGAACACTACACTTTTGCACTGCGCTGCTGGCCAACCCCAGCAACTCAGGACCCAAAACAAAACTGACGACCACCAACCTTTTCCCAGAACACTGGAATCCTGCAACACTTACAATACAACGCCTCAACGGAACTATATGAACTAACAGCTGGGAACTGCTACCCAAAGAAAACTCAAAAAACCAACACTGGTCTCCCGCTGCCTCATCACGGAAACACCAACTCGCAACAAGTTCTGAAGGATCTGGCTCACTCTTCCCAAAAGACCATCGGTCAGAGGGTGAAAACACTCTGTAAATCGCGCACACGGCGCATAAACCTCTTAACAACGCTCTCCGAACCACAGTTCATCCACGCACTACCTAGAACAAACCTTTGTTGCCACTGCTGGTGACAACAACTCCGACTGGCCCGACATGACTCTACTCCATAAAAATGGCCTCTGCACACGAAACGAGGTGCGAGCTCAAGCTACTGAAACCAATCCTCCAAGAATTTGAACTCACACAACAACCTCAACTAGCTGACAGCTCCCACACGGAAACTTACGATCCAACAACTTGAGTGCTACGAACTCGAAAGCTCAAACAACTACAAACTGCATAGCTATGCCAATCCACTCAACTCTAGCTCGACTCAAATCACTAGCTGGGCAAGACAGCCCGCAAACACCCAGGCCCCAGAGGGCTCTCTCCACTAAGCTTACCTCCATGCAAACAACGAAACCAAGTTCGTCCCCTTAAGAGACACATCTCACAAGTCCAAATGATAACACATACAGGCTTATACCCTCTAGATTAAGCTCATTGCTCCTACCCACTGAACTTCATAAACGAAACTCCCCTACCTGGTCAACACCAACTACCAAGAACAAGAATACCAACAGTGGTTGGCAGAGCACAAGCTACACTAACCAGCAATGATCCCTCAATAGGTCAAGACCCTAATCCAGCAACAATGGTGCAACCTCATCCACAACTGAAACAAAGGGTCCTTCAACTACAAAGGTGCAACAGCTTCCAAACCAACACACAAAACCTTAACCGACTAGGCCAAATACTCATAGGAGCAGAACAAACCTTACTACAACTTCCAGAACACCACTCAAGAGTCCGCTTAACTGGACAAACAACTGCTTTCAAGCAACCAACAACTTTTCCTCCTACTAGCACCACTACCACCAATTCCAAGACCAAGGAATAACCTGACAACTCCCAAGGAGAAACATATCCTTACAAGCGAACATCCGAAGGACAGGGAGCTTCACAACCGCTCGCTGTCTTACTCAGCTAAGCACAACATCCAACTCTCCTAGAGGCAACAACAAGGGTCCACCACAGACTGGACCGCCAACCATGGGCAAGAGAAGACTCACCCCCAAACACCAAATAAGGGCAACTCTCAAACTCTGGAAACAGGAAAAACATCCGCCAGGGCAAAACCACTTGCCCCACGAGCAAGGCTAACTTCTAGCAACTCAAAAACCACACCTTGGTCAACACCAAGTGTAACGACCCAGGTTTTTCATCCCAGTCTTCCAGGTATGCCCTAGGGGTAATTTGGTAATTTGGTCGGGCCGTCAGGGCCGTTTGTGTCTTTTCCAGTTACTAAAATTATTGGATGGATTTATGTAGGTTTTTTGAAGGATTTGTGGTATGGTTTGAGCAAGGTTTGATGCAAAAGTAAAAATAAAGGAAATTATGCTGCAGCTGGGGTTTGAACCCGGGTCTCCTGGAAAGCTTGTGGGGTTGTGTGCCAATTGAGCCATTAGGTGCTCTTGTTGCTCTTTCTGCATCACATCTTAGTTAACCTTGGATCTTTGGTGTTTGGTGCATTTGGTTAAATGAAATAGAAATTAGGTTTGTTCCATCTTCTTCTCCAAAGTGTGTGGCCGCCCAAGCTTTTCTCTCCATTGCCTTGCCGAATTCTTCATCCTTGCAGCTCCCTTGGATCGTTCATCATCATTCCGGGTAGGTATCGATCTTCCTCTTCTTCTTCTCATCCGTTTGGTGTGCTGTTTGGTCAAGTGAATAGAAGAGTGTTGTGTGTGTTTGTGTTGATTGCAGCCAGCCGAGAGAAGCCCGGCCCAGCAGCCATCATCGCCGCGTCGGCCCACCGGCTACGCAAGACGCCGGATCGCTCCAGCCAGAAGGCCGGATCGCCCCTGCCGTCGCACCAGATCGCCCTTGCCGTCACAGCCCCTGTCGCGCCCAGATCTCGCACAGCAACCGGCCCAGCCCCTGCTCGGCCATCGCCAGCCCGACGTCACTCCAAATCACGCGCAGCAGCAGACGCCTGACGCCCGCGCGCCTTCGCCCGTGTCACTTGCCGAGCAGCTCGCCGTGTCCGCATCGCACGCCAACGCCCGTGCGCCCATGCCGTGCCGCTCGCCTGCCGAGTCCGTCTGTCGTCGTCGCGCTGCGCGCGCCCAGCGCCCAGCGCCATCCGTATGCAGACGCGCCACCGCCGTGCCAGCCGCGCAGCCAGCGCCAGCCACTGCCGTGCGGCTGCAAAGCAACTCCAAGTTCGTGTCGGCCGTGCCGCGTGAGTGCCCCGAGCCGAGCTTGTCTGTTCTATTGTTTTTGGACGTTTTAGATCTTTGATTATTATTGGTTTGCTAGGTTCCCGCTCGCTAGCTCGGGATTGTTCCGCAGACTTAGGATTTGTGTGTAGAAGCCTCCCACCAAGGTAAGGATTTCTTACCGGAGTTGTGTGGGCCTGCGGTATATTTGTGATTGTTGTTTTGTATGCTGTGTATGATTATTAGCATGTTTAGCCCTAGGTGCTCTGCTCAATTCTCGATCGCATGAACTCTTGTATTGTTTCTCATGTTAGCCCATGCTAGGTTGTTCCGATCTCGGCATGTTCGATATCTGTTCTTGCTTCGTAGTATCATGCTAGGTTCCTTGTATCTGTTGAGCACGTATTGGGTGCATTGAATGAATTGTTATTATTGCTATGGTTTAGAGTTCGTAGGTAGCATCATCCGGGCCGGATGCATAACGTAACTTGCATCCCCGAGCGGACGCGTGCGAGATGGTACTCGTCCCGATCCCGTTAGGGTTTAGCTAACCATAACGGTGGCTTTGCAATCTTGGGTGAGGGTGGCGATCGTTAAATGCCCCAACGGTCGGGATGATGACTTGGCATTGCCTCGCGTCCCCGGCGATCGGCACGTCCTCGGCGTGTTCGGCCGTAGCCCTTGATTGCCACTGTTAGGGCAAGGACCGCTTCACGGTGTAAGCCTACCACGACCGTTTTCCTTAGCCTCGGTGCGGTGGTACAGTGACATAGTTCACGTGTCCGAGTCTCACACCCCTATGTCGGTGACACCATCCAGAGATTTAGTTAGGCATGGTGGATCGAACACGGGCGGCTTGCCACTAGACCCAGCACCCCCGAGTTTGCGGTAGCATGCGGTGCGCGCTTACGGTCATTCTGACGCCGGCACGAGAGCTCCTCGGGATCTTGAGCAGTGCACCTTTCGTATCGACGGTGTAGAGCAGCCGAGGCCGGGACTTGTTTCCGTATAGGGCGTATAGTGTGTTGTGGTATTTCCGGACTAAGACCCTGAGTTGGCATCCGAGGTCCAAGTGTGGAATTAGCTATGTGCTCCGCTCTGTGTTTATAATCATAGCTTGCATACATTCTCCTAGATGATCATGTATATCGTATTGTACCCGGTTGGGGATTCTTACTTGAGTAATTCGTTACTCACCCTTATTTTGTGGTTTTCCACGAGGTAACCAAGGCGCGAGACAGGATGGGTGAAGGAGGAGCTGTGATCATGGAATCTCTTTGTCATCTCGACCATTTTATTATATCATGACTCTTGACTTTTGTTATTTCCCCGAATGCATGTAGACGGGCACGGAGCCCTAGGATGTTTTCTTATGTTTTATGGATTCCAGCATATTTGTACTTGTGGAATGTTTAAATGGTTTAAATAAATCTCTGATCGTGAGTATGCCTTTAGAAATGTATTTATCACAAAGCAGTGCTTGGCAATGAGGACGGAGTTTTAGAGTAAATTGTTTTGATTGTTGAATGTTTTGTTTTTACTTGGGATCCAAACATTATTTTTCATAATGTCTTTTATTTTGAATACATGCATTGGGGTAAAGGACCATTTAGAGCCCCTTTTGGGTCGGGTCTTTCTGATTGGTATCAGAGCTCGAGTCATAGATTACGTAGATCGACCTTTTGTTGTAGGACGTCCTTCCATGATCACCAAAGACTCAAGCGGTCATCAGTACGCCTAGGTTTATTGTTTTAGAAAGAAAAAAAGGGTTAAGAATTTACAATACCTTTCATCTAGTGTATGCCTTGTTTGGTGTTGTGGAGTGGTGACAGCGTGTTTTGATTCGTTGTTGGTTTGGATGTAGATCGCCAAAGATGCATGCGATCCACCCGCATCGGGAGAGGAGGTTCGAGAGCGGTCGAGGTATCGGGATCGGATCGACATCTGCAGGACATCGTCCCAAGCCGAGGCTGAAGGCATCCCACCAAAGCTCCTCTGTTACGCCTAGAGCGGGCGTTGAGGCGGCCGAAGCGCCGTGAGATCGCTCTGGAGCAGAATTTGCCGAGTCTATGAGGGCTTTTATGGTCGCATGTTGAGTGACCAGAGGCGAGAGACCGAGCCTTGTTGGCGCCGGGCAATGGAAGAGTCCCGAGCCCAGATTGAGCGGCTAACTCGATTGGTTCAGAGAGCACACAGTAGCACCTCGGCTCCACGAGAGCAAGTAGCCCGGAGGCGAGATATGGCAGAGGGTGCCGAGGAGTTGGGTAGGTGGGTGAAGGATTTTGTGAAGTGGAAGCTCGAGAAGTTTGATGCCACCGGTGATGCGTTAGCGGCGGCGGCCGGTGGATTGCCCATTTGGAGTACACCTTCCACGATCATGGTGTGCCCCGATATTCGAGAGGCCGAGGTGTGCGGCTCATGTGCAGGAGGCACAGGCGAGATGGTGGTGGGAGTCCACCTTGAGCGAGAGACCGGTGGGTCTCCACCCGCTACTTGGGAGTTCTTCAAGGTGAGTTCAAGGTAAAGTTCATCGGTGATGAGGCTCAAGAGAAGATGGTGGAGCTCTTCCGAACACAGGCAGGTTCTCGATTCCATTGAGGAATATGAGAGGAAGTTCTCGGAGTATGGATATTTTGCTCCACGGTTGATAGCCACCCAGAGTGAAGATTCGGAAGTTCATATATCGGATTGAGGCAGTGGTGTTTCTCGAGATGTCGAGGCTCGGGCCCACGACACTTATGCTAGGGTCATCCGATTAGCCACGATCTATAATGGGAAGTATCTGCTGAGCGGGTTGTTGCCGCTCTGTTCAGCCGTCTGTCCCAACACTGTGGGGCGAGAAGAAAAAGTTTGATTTTCGGGAGGCGGCGGCGCCGCCAAAGGCGATTCAGATCGAGAGATCGCGGAGAGCTCCATCCGTTTTCAGCCCGACAGCAGCGAGGAGGACCCAGCGAGTTCCCGCTTGTGCTACTTGGGGAAAGTCCCATGCCGGAGCTTGTCGATCGACCTAGATTGTGCTTCCGTTGTGGTAGAGAGGGGCACATGGCCCGTTTTTGTGATCGGCCCGGCTATGGCGGCTCGGCAAGTAGCAGCAGCAGCGAGGTCGAGTGTTTGCTACGACCCGTCAGAGGCCGAGCAGCGTCACGGATGCGGCTGTATGGCGAGTGCGCTTCTTGTTTTAGATCACTGCGCATTTGTCTTGTTTGATTACGGTTCTACACATTCTTTTGTATACGTGTTGTTTTTTGAGCATGCTAAGTTAAGATTAGAGCCTCTAGGTTTTGAGTTGATATTGCAACTCCTTCGGGAGTTAATATGTTGGCTAGAGATAAGATTAGGGATGGCCGGATCGAGATATCCAGGAGAGTTGCTTGTGGCTACGCTCATAGTTACGCCTATGAGCGGTTTTGATGTGATTCTTGGTATGGAGTGGTTAGTTTGCTAACCACGCGTTGATTGACCGCCACCGGAAAGAAGTAGTGTTCAGCCGCCAGTCGGCCCACTTGACTTTAAGTTTCGTGGAGTCCAGGTGGAGTTTGCCCGCCGATGGTGTCACCGTGAAAGCTCGTCGTTTGCTAGCTCATGGAGCTTGGGGCTATCTAGCCAAGTTGTGCGGGAGAGCCGCCCCTCATTTGTCTGTTGATCGTGTACCGGCGTGCGGGGAGTTTGCGGACGTGTTTCACGAGGAGTTACCGGTTGCCCCGAAGAGAGAGGTTGACTTCACAATTGAGCTCGAGCCAGGACCCTCCCTATCTCGAAGGCTCCGTATCGTATGGCGCCGGTGAGCTAAAGGAACCGAAGATTGGGATTTGCAGGAGATGTTTGATCGAGGGTTCATCCGTCCGAGTGTGTCCCCGTGGGAGCACCACGATTCTGTTTGTGAAGAAGAATGATGGTTCGATGCGCTTATGCATTGATTACCGCGAGCTTAATAAGGTGACGATGAAGAATAAGTATCCGTTGCCCCGTATTGACGATTTGTTCGATCGCCTTCGGTGAGCTTCCGTGTTCTCCAAGATAGATCTCGAGATCCGGTTACCATCGATTGCGAATCGGGATGCCGACATTCCTAAGACGACTTTCAGTCTAGATATGGTCACTATGAGTTTGTGGTCATGTCGTTTGGATTGACCAATGCCCCCGGTGCGTTCATGGACATGATGGATAGGGTGTTCAAATCATTTTTGGACGACTTCGTCATCGTGTTCATTGGCGATATTTTGATTTATTCGAGGTCTAAAGAAGACCATGCGAGCATTTGAGGCGAGTATTGGCGGCTTTGAGGGAAAACCACTTTATGCGAAGTTTTCCAAATGTGATTTGGTTGGAGCGGTGGCCTTCCTAGGCCACGTGGTTTCGAGAGATGGTATAGCCGTGGACCCCGCGAAGATTGAGGCCGTGAGTTCGTGGGCCAAGCCGACTTCGATTGCCGAGATTCGCGACTTTCAGGTTTGGCGAGTTACTACCGTCGGTTCGTCAAGGACTTTTACGCTATAGCCTCGCCCCTCACTCGTCGACGAGGAAGGGTGTCGATTTGTTTGGGACGGCGAGTGTGATGAGAGCTTTTGCGTGCTGCAAGCGCAGATTTGACTTCGGCACAGATGTTGGCGATCCGGAGGGGACAGTGGTTTCGTGGTCTACGATGATGCTTCCAAGTTTGGATTAGGTTGTGTGTTGATGCAACACGGGAAGGTCATTGCCTATGCTTCCCGTCGTCATTTGGCCGTATGAGCAGAACTACCCGACTCATGATATGGAGTTGGCGCAGTGGTGTTTGTAACCTTGAAGATTTGGAGGCATTACGTATGGTGAGCGGATTCGGATGTTTACCGATCACCCGAGCCTCAAGTATCTGTTTACTCAAAAGGAGTTGAATATGAGGCGAGAGGAGATGGTTGGAGTTGGTAAAGGATTATGGCTGCGAGATTTTGTACCATCCGGTAAAGCCAATGTAGTGGTGATGCTTTGAGTAGAAAGACGCCGCACTCCGCGGCGTTGTTGAGTTCCCCACAGTTGCGGAGAGAGTTCGAGCGGGCCGAGGTTGCGGTGTTGTTGGGTGAGGTTACCGCCGTGGTAGCTTAGTTGACTATTCACCGTCGATTAAGCGGTGGATTATAGACGGCCGGTTGGGTGACCCCGCACTTAAGAGATTGGTTGTGAGTTAGTCTTGACGGAGACTTTGACTTTGTATATTCACAGACAGTGGGTTGACTTATAGAGGCCGGTTGTGTGTTCCGGACATTGCGGGATTGCGAGCGAGTTGCTCTCGTGAGGCCCATAGTTCCCCATTTGCTTGGCACCCGGGGTACCAAGATGTATCAGACCTAGCGCGGACCTTCCGGTGGATGGGAATGAAGAGAGATGTGGCAGAGTTTGTCGGTAGGTGTCTCACTTGTCGCAAGTGAAGGCACCCAGCAGAGGAAGGCCGGTGGTTTGTTGCGCAAAGCCACCGAGTGTGCCCAGTGGAAATGGGAAGAGATCTCCATGGACTTTATCTCTGGTTTGCCAAGGACTCGAGGAAGTTCTCTCGATTTGGGTGATAGTCGACCGTTTGATTCAAGAGCGCACACTTCATTCCGGTAGAGACACTTATACCTTGGAACAGTGGGCGCGATTGTTTTTGGAACAGATCATCCGATATCATGGTGTGCCGGTGAGGATTGTGTCCGATCGTGACTCGCGGTTCACTTCTCGTTTCGAGAGCGCTCCGGAAGGGTTTGGGCACAGAGTGCGATTCAAAGATGACTTTTCACCCTCGGACGGATGGTCGACCGAGAGAGTGAATCGATTCTCGAGGATATGTTGAGGGCTTGTGTGTTGGATTTCCCGAGCGATTGGGACCAGATCTCAGACTTGATGGAGTTTGCCTATAACAACGATTATCGATCGACGATCGAGATGGCCCCATTCGAGGCTTTGTATGGTAAGCGTTGTCGGTCCCTGTGTTTTGGAAAGAGGTTGGTGATAGACGAGTTTTGGGTCCCAAGTTCTGCATAGATTGACCAATGGTGCAGTCTGTAAGATTAGAGCTCGTATGTTGACATTTCAGAGAGAGAGCAGAAGAGTTACGCCGATGTTGGCGTCGGGATTTGGAGTTTGAGGTTGGTCAGCATGTGTTCCTTAAGGTTGCTCCGATGCGAGGTGTTTTGAGGTTTGTAAGCGTGGGAAGTTGAGTCCCCGTTTTGTTGGTCCATTTGAGATCCTAGAGAGGATTGGCAGAGTTGCTTACCGGTTAGCCCTACCTCCGTCACTACTATCGGTGCATAGTGTTTTTCATGTATCGATGTTGAGGCGGTATGTGCCGGACCCGCCGCACATTGTGGACTTTGAGCCTTTGCATTGAATGAGGATTTGAGCTTCGAGGAGAAGCGGTGAGGATCCTTGCCTTTGAGACCAAGGCGTTGCGTAATCTCGAGATTCGTTTGGTAAAGGTTCCGTGGAAGAGTCAGGGTTCTGAGGAAGCCACTTGGGAGCGGGAAGACGAGATGAGATTGCATTATCCTGAGCTGTTTCAGTCTTAAGGACTTTCGAGGACGAAAGTCATAAAAAGGAGGGAATATTGTAACGACCTAGGTTTTTCATCCCGGTCTTCCAGGTATGCCCTAGGGGTAATTTGGTAATTTGGTCGGGCCGTTTGTGTCTTTTCCAGTTACTAAAATTATTGGATGGATTTATGTAGGTTTTTGGAAGGATTTGTGGTTTGGTTTGAGCAAGGTTTGATGCAAAAGTAAAAATAAAGGAAATTGTGCTGCAGCTGGGGTTTGAACCCAGGTCTCCTGGAAAGCTTGTGGGGTTGTGTGCCAATTGAGCCATTAGGTGCTCTTGTTGCTCTTTCTGCATCACATCTTAGTTAACCTTGGATCTTTGGTGTTTGGTGCATTTGGTTAAATGAAATAGAAATTAGGTTTGTTCCATCTTCTTCTCCAAAGTGTGTGGCCGCCCAAGCTTTTCTCTCCATTGCCTTGCCGAATTCTTCATCCTTGCAGCTCCCTTGGATCGTTCATCATCATTCCGGGTAGGTATCGATCTTCCTCTTCTTCTTCTCATCCGTTTGGTGTGCTGTTTGGCCAAGTGAATAGAAGAGTGTTGTGTGTGTTTGTGTTGATTGCAGCCAGCCGAGAGAAGCCCCAGCCAGCAGCCATCGTCGCCGCGTCGGCCCCACCGGCTCGCCCGCGACGGATCGCGCCAAAGAAGCGGCCGATCGCCCCTCGCCGTCGCACCAGATTGCCCTTGTCGCCACACCCGCTCGCGCCCAGATCTCGCGATAAAGAACTCGCCCGGCCCGCCGCCGCCATCGGCACAGACGTCACTCGAGATCGCGCGCAAGCAAAGATACGATACGCTGACGCCGCGCGCGCCGCCCGTGTCGCTTGCCGAGCCGCCGCGCCCGCGACGCCCAGACGTTCGCGCGCGCGTCCTCGCCGGCGGCTTCGCCGTGTCCGCATCGCACGAAAGCGCCCTTGCCCGCCGCTCGCCTACCGAGTCCCGTCTGTCGTCCGCGGCGCATGGCCGCGCCCCCATGCCCATCCGCTGCGCAGACGCGCGCCAGGCCGTGCTGGCGCTCGGCCCGGCGCCCGACCGCTGCCGTGCCCGACCGCCAAAGCAACTCCAAGTTCGTGTCGCGCCGTGCGCGTGAGTGCCCTTTGAGCCGAGCTTGTCGTTTCTATTGTTTTTTAGACGTTTTAGATGCTGATTATTATTGGTTTGCTAGGTTCCCGCCGCTAGCTCGGGATTGTTCCGCAGCCTTAGGATTTATGTGTAGAAGCCTCCCGACCAAGGTAAGGATTTCTTCACGGAGTTGTGTGGGCCTCGCGGTATATTTGTGATTGTTGTTTTGTATGCCTGTGTATGATTATTAGCATGTTTAGCCCTAGGTGCTCTCATTTCAATTTCGATGGCGTGAACTCTTGTATTGTTTCTCATGTTAGCCCATGCTAGGTTGTTCCATTTCGCATGTTCGATATCTGTTCTTGCTTCGTAGTATCATGCTAGGTTCACAGTATCCATTCAAAGACGTATTGGACCGCATTTAATGAATTGTTATTATTGCTATGGTTTAGAGTTCGGGTAGGTAGCATCATCGGGCGGATGCATAACGTAACTTGCATCCCCGCGAGGGACGCACGAGATGGTACTCCGGTCCTCGATCCCGTTAGGGTTTAGCTAACCCTAACGGTGGCCCCGCAATCTTGGGTGAGGGTGGCAGATCGTTAAATGCCCCAACGGTCGGGATGATGACTTGGCATTGCCTCGCCCCGGCGATCGGCACGTCCTCGGCGTGTTCGGCCATAGCCCTTGATTGCCACTGTTAGGGCAAGGACCGCTTCACGGTGTAAGCCTACCACGGCCGGTTCCTTAGCCTCAAAGTGCGGTGGTACAGCCGACATAGTTCACGTGTCAGTCTCACACCCTATGTCGGTGACACCGATTCGAGAGATTTAGTTAGGCATGGTGATCGAACTCAGGCGGCTTGCCACTAGACCCGGCACCCCGAGTTTGCGGTAGCATGCGGTGCGCGCTTACGCTCATTACTGGCGCACGACCGGAGAGCTCCTCGGGATCTTGAGCCGTGCACCTTTCGTGATCGGCAGTGAGGCAGCCGAGGCCGGGACTTGTTTCCGTATAGGGCGTATAGTGTGTTGTGGTATTTACGGACTAAGACCACGAGTTGGCATCCGAGGTCCAAGTGTGGACTTAGCTATGTGCTCCGCTCTGTGTTTATACTCATAGCTTGCATACATTCTCCTAGATGATCATGTATATCGTATTGTACCCCGGTTGGGGATTCTTACTGAGTAATTCGTTACTCACCCTTATTTTGTGGATTTCCACAGGTAACCAAGGCGCGAGACAGGATGGCTGAAGGAGGAGCTGTGATCATGGAATCCTGCTGTCATCTCTGACCATTTTATTATATCATGACTCTTGACTTTTGTTATTTCCCCTGAATGCATGTAGACGGGCACGGAGCCCTAGGATGTTTTCTTATGTTTTATGGATTCCAGCATATTTGTACTTGTGGAATGTTTAAATGGTTTAAATAAATCTCTGATCAGAGTATGCTTTTAGAAATGTATTTATACTGAAACAGGTGCTTGGCAACAGGGACAGGTTTTAGAGTAAATTGTTTTGATTGTTGAATGTTTCTGTTTTTACTTGGGATCCGAAACATTATTTTTCATAATGTCTTTTATTTTGAATACATGCATTGGGGTAAAGACCCATTTAGAGCCCCTTTTGGGTCGGGTCTTTACACCAAGCACCAACTTGCCACCACACCGGAACCAATCCGAACTCTACTCCAAACAAACACTAGCTTGCTAGTCTACAAAATCCGCCAGCAACTCACCCGAGGTCTACAACCTACACGACTCCGGCTTGCCAACTGAAACTCACTACCTGGGCCTGACTGAGCTCTGGTGAGACTCTCCACAACTAGGGTTCTTCGGCAACCCTCGACACACACTGTCGTCTAACGGTCTAACGACCAATCGCTGAACAAACAACTCTTTTTTCCAGCATCACAACCATGCTGGCCTGCTCCGAACCTCGAAACCAAAAAGACCTGAAACGCTTCAGAATGTGCCATCTTCCTACTAAAAGCATCAGCCACATCGTAGTTTCCACCCAGGGTAAGGATTCCGAGCAACACCCTTAGCAACTACGAACAGGAACTACGCGGCTTCACTACAACCACCATTTGTTCAGTACCATCTGAACTCCAACCATGAACACAAGAGGTTCCACCAGCCAAGCTTAGGTTCAACTTAACAAACTTGCCTAAGCAACAACCCAACTACGAGCACGGTATCCTTACAACCTCAACTAAAGCCTTACAACATCCACCTGGAGTCCAACTACCCAAGAACTGAGCACCAGTTCTTCAATGCAAGCCCTACATGGTTACAAACTCTCGCCACGTAACGAACTACACAAAACACACTTGTGTGCACAACTCTCAACCTTCCTTCAGAGATCCAAGACTAACAGGTGCTTTTCAAAAGGCAACACTAACTTCTGGCAGAGGTACAATCAACCAAAGGAACACCAAAAGTTCCATCTCCACACGATACTCGAAGCTGCGGCAACCTTGCTCTACTAAAGCATAACAATGCCAAACCGAACTTACTTTATACCAAGCCCCTACCAAGTGCTTACACATAAGGCGTCCAACTCCTCTCATAAGGCATCCTACTCATCTCATAGGCATCCAACTCGCCTCATAGGCATCCAGCTCATCTCATAGGCATCCAACTCGCCTCATAGGCATCCAGCTCATCTCATAGGCATCCAACTCATCTCATAAGCATCCAACTCATCTTAAAAGCATCCAACTCATGACCCCTCAGTTGGGCAAACTCGCATCTACGATGCTCAACACTCCTCAGATTTAGGCACTCCAAGGTAGTTGACCGCACTACCAACCACAAAGATCTCTTGGCCTTAGCACTAGCGTGAGACTCACACGCACTAACACTTACCAACCGACAACCTGCTGACTTACTCAACCCCCAGTAACACTAGGAAGAGGCTCCGGCTCCTCTAGAACATCCTTTCGTTTGTAGTCCTTCGACTACCACTGAACTAGCCCTCTTGCACGACCTAGACAGGTGCAACTGCCATAAACGGATCCAAAGGCTAAAGGAGTGCTGAACACCGGACGGGATATAGAGCCATCTGCTATACCCATGCCAAACTTAGGCCTGAACCAGACTTAGTGCCAAAGCGGCACCTCAAGTGCCACTACTACCAAACCCACACCTTACTACAAATAGGCCAGCAAGGTCACAACCTCAAGTGACAAAAACTATGGCTAGGCATACGAGGCTCAAACTCAAATAACCCTGACTATGACATCTCATCTAACTGAAGTCTCACGGCCTACTCTTGCATCTCTACATGATGCGCAACAAAACTCTGGCCAGATCTCTCAATCATGCAGCAGCTAGCTCTACTCTAGGAGCTCACCATAAGAAGAGTGCTCAACTCTACCAGACAACTGGGGAAACCACCAACGGATCACGTCCGATGGGTACACTGCTCGCTGCACCCTTAACCACAGGGTTCCGACTTACTGGCTGCAAAACAACAACAAATTACAAGAGCACAAAGATGTCTCAGCAACCTCCTCGAAGGCTACCAACTCTGCGGCTACTCACTGGGGAATCAATAATCTGTTAAGGTTCAAGATCCACACCTGAACTACCCAGGCTAGTCCACTCTAGGACCTGCTCCACAAGCATCAACATTAGCAAAAGCCAAAGCTAACTCATCTCCTGGAGTGGTACTCCAGGGCAAAACACCTCCACCCTCTCTTTAGGGGAAATCAACAGCTGGGCCACACCGCAAGGGCCTACGGGAGTCTAATCTCTGCCTCTCTCTAGGACGGTGTCCCAGCGGTATCTGAATCTATCTGGATACCCTGACAAGCTACAAACATACATCTTACACTGCGGGAAGTTGGCATGATGGTGCTCAGGACCCAAACCAACAACGAGTCAGAACCTGCTCGTCTCCCCTCCACAACACTAAACAAGGCATACACTAGATGAAAGGTATTGTAAATTCTTAACCCTTTTCTAAAAACAGTAAACTTAGGCGTACTGATGGATCGCTTGAGTCTTTGGTGATCATGGGAAAACGACCTACAACAAAAGGTCAGTCTACAGAATCTATGACTCTGAGCTCTGATACCAACTGTAAAGACCCGACCCAAAAGAGGCTCTAAATGGGCCTTTACCCCAATGCATGAGTTCAAGTAAAGACAATATACAAATATGATTTCGGATTCCAAGTAAAAATTAAAACATTCAAACATTCAATCGGGAAATCAATATTTTTTTTGAAACCTGTCCGTGTCTCCAAGCACCTGTTTCAAGACAAATACATTTCCAAAAGTTTACTCTGATCAGAGATTTATTAAAATCATTCAAAACCTTCTCAGATACATAAATGCTGGAATCCACAAAACATTGAGAAAACATCCTAGGGCTCCGTGCCCGACTACATGCATTCAGGGGAAATAAAAGACAAGAGTCATAATATAAAAAGTCAGAGATGACAGCAGGTTCCCATGATCACAGCTCCTCCTTCAACCATCCGTCTCGCACCTTGGTTACCTGTGGGAAACCACAAAATAAGGGTGAGTAACGAATTACTCAGTAAGAATCCCCAACCGTGGTACAATACGATATACATGGTCATCTAGAAGAATGTATGCAAGCTATGAATATAAACACAGAATAGAGCACATAGCTTAAATCCACAATAATCTTCGGATGTCAACTCAGGGTCTTAGTCCGGAAAATCCACACCACACAATACGCCCTATACGAGAAACAAGTCTCGGCCTCAGCCTGTCTACTGTCGATACGAAAGGTGCACTGGCTCACAATCCCGAGGAGCTCTCCAGTCGGCGCTGTAATGAGCGTATGCGCGCACCGCATGCTACTGCAACTCTGGGGGTTGCCAAGTCTAGTGTCAAGCTGCCCAGGTCCAGTCACCATGCCTAACTAAATCTCTGGATCGGTGTCACTGACATAGGGGTATGAGACTTGGACACGTGAACTATGTCAGCCTGAACCACCGCACCTGAGGCTAAGGAATTGGTCGTGGTAGGCTTACACCAGGAAGTCGTCCTTGCCGTAACAGGTGGCAATCAAAGGGCTACGACCGAACACGCTGAGGACGTGCCGGCTGCCGGGGACGAGGCAATGCCAAGTCATCATCCCGACCGTTAGGGCATCGCGCAGACTACCACCCTCACCCAAGATTGCAGGGCCTACCGGTCGGGTTAGCTAAACCCTCACGGGGTCTAGGGACGGAGTACTACCTCGTACGTCCCTCCATGGATGCAAGATACTTTATGCATTCGGGCCTGGATGATGCTACCTACCTACACTCTAACATATCATATCAATAACATACAATCCAATACAATCCAATACGTGCTCAACAGATACAACGAACCTAGCAGGATACTACGAAACAAGAACAGATACGAGCATGCCAGAACGGAACAACCTAGCATGGACTAACATGAGAAACAACATAAGAAATCATGCCAGTCGGGAATTCAGAACAGATCACCTATCACTAAGCATGCTGATAAACACAAACAAGCATACAAACAGCAATCACATATAATATCGCAGGGCCCACACAACTCCGGTAAGAAATCCTTACCTGGCCGGGAGGCAACTACACACAAAAACCTAAGCTGCGATCGAACCCGAGCTAGCTACCGAGAACCTAACAAAAACAATGATAATGACAATCCATATGCCTAAATATAATAAAATAAACAAGGCTCGGCTCGGCTGACACGCGGACGGGCAGGCAGCAAGGCGGGGCTGCAGCTAGGCGCTGACGGGCGCTGATGGGCGGCAGGGGCTGGGCGCTGGGCACTGACGGGCGCAGATGGGTAGTGCTTTGGGCTGGCGCGCGCACGGGCAAAGCGCTGGGACATGGCGCAGGGCGCGCAGCATTTGGCGTGCGCGGCGGCGCGACGCGGCGCGCGAGGGCGAGGACGCACGCGGCGCAGCGACGCGACGGCGAGGGCGCGCGCGCTGCGATCTCGGGCGCTCTGGCGCTGCTGCTGCCAGGCGCCACAGGAGCGAGCGGGACCACCTACTATCGGGGTGTGTGACAGCGACACGGGCGGCTGCGACGACACAGGCGCTGGTGCGTGTTCTTTGGGGCACTGGCGTCTTGGCGCTGGCTTCTTTGGGTGCTCGGGCCGTTGATGTGATCTGGCTGGCCGCCGACTCGGCGCTTGCTGCTCGGTCGAGTAGGCAGCTGGCGAACGACGATCGGAGGACTCTCGGGAAGAAGAACACGGCAATGGAGCTTGAGGAAGAGGGTTGGGCGGCCAAGGCTTATTTGGAGAAGAAGCTCAAAAGACCTAATTTCCTTTCATTTAATCAAATGCACCAAAACCCAAAGGAATCAAGGCTAACCAAGATATGCTGCTGAAAGAGTAACAAGATCCTCCTGTGGCTCAACTGGCCACACCACTCACCTGACTTCCTAGTACCCCAGGTTCGAAACCCAACTGCAACACAATTTTCCTTTATTTCTACTTTTGCATCTATCCTTGCTCAAACCCATCCACAAAGCCTCAAAAACCTACATAAACCCATCCAATAATTTTAGCTACTGAAAAAAGACATAGACGGCCCTGATGGCCCGACCAAATTACCAAAATACCCCTAGGGCATACCTCGAAGACCGGGATGAAACCTGGGCCGTTACACGGCACGTCCAAAGCGTGTTCGGCAGTAGCCCTTGATTGCCACCTGTTAGGGCAAGGACGACTTCCTAGTGTTAGCCTACCACGACCGATTCCTTAGCCTCAGGTGCGGTGGTTCAGGCTGACATAGTTCACGTTTCCAGGTCTCACACCCCTATGTTAGTGACACCGATCCCGAGATTTAGTTAGGCATGGTGACTGGATCTGGGCAGCTTGCCACTAGATCCGGCAACCCCCAGAGTCTGCAGTAGCATGCGGTGCGCGCTTACGCTTATTACAACGCCTACTGGAGAGCTCCTCGGGATTGTGAGCCAGTGCACCTTTCGTATCGACAGTAGACAGGTTGAGGCAGGGACTTGTTTCTCGTATAGGGCATTCTGTGTGATGGTTTTTCAGGACTAAGACCTTGTGTTGGCATCCGAGGTTTGTAAGTGGATTTAATCTATGTGCTCTATTCTGTGTTTATATTCATAACTTGCATATCTTTCGGCTAGATGACCATGTATATCGTATTGTACCCCGGTTGGGGATTCTTACTGAGTAATTCGTTACTCACCCTTATTTTGTGGTTTCCCACATGTAACCAAGGTGCGAGACGGATGGTTGAAGGAGGAGCTGTGATCATGGGAACCTGCTGTCATCTCTGACTTTTTATATTATGACTCTTGTCTTTTATTTCCCCTGAATGCATGTAGTCGGGCACGGAGCCCTAGGATGTTTTCTCAATGTTTTGTGGATTCCAGCATTTATGTATCTGAGAAGGTTTTGAATGATTTTAATAAATCTCACGATCGAGTAAACTTTTGGAAATGTATTTGTCTTGAAACAGTGCTTGGAGACGAGGGATGAGTTTGATGAAATCGTATTGATTTCTCGATTGAATCTTTGAATGTTTTAATTTTAATTGGAATCCGAAAACATATTTGTATAATGTCCTTACTTTGAATGCATGCATTGGGGTAAAGGCCCATGTAGAGCCCCTTTTGGGTCGGGTCTTTACAAAAAAATTCCTAATCGCAAAATGTTTCCCCTTGCGCCATGTATCCCTTTTGTTTTAACGATTCCTTCCCTGGCCAGCTCCCCTTCGAGTACTCCCCTTCGAGTCCCAGCTCCAACACAATATTTTCCTATTTCTAAAATCCTTTTAAACTAGGCTCCACAACTCCAAAACTACCATGGTTGAGCCTCGGTAAGAGCATTCTTATTTTCTTCTTAATAAACACTTAAGCAACGGCTCCCCAATCCACCCAGGTTCGAACCCTAGCAAAGACACAATTTAAAATCTTAATTTCCTTTCCAACACAAGCTCCCAAAAACCTAGCAGGTCACAGGTTCGAAAACCCACAGACGCAAAAATAAATCTTATTTTATCTTTTACACCGAAAGTTCTCCAAACTACTCCAAATACATTCTAACCCTGGAAACCTGAAACTAAAGAACAACCAATCTTAATGAATGACAGACACAACTCAAAACTTTGGTTAAACACCAAACCGACCCTGAGGGCAAAATCACCAAAATGCCCCTAAGGGCTAAAACTGCCCTAACGGCCCAACCGAACAACCGAAATAATAACCAAACATACCTAGGGAACCAAAACAAAAATTTGGGTCGTTACAGGTTCCTCAGTATGTTTGACATTTCTTTTGGTTGTTCGGTTGGGCCGTTAGGGCAGTTTAGCCCTTAGGGGCATTTTGGTAATTTTACCCAAAGCGCCGATTTCGTAATTAATGAGAGTTTCAGGCTATTTCTGTCATTCGTTAAGATTGGTTGTTCTTCGGTTTCAGGTTTCAGGGAAAGAGTTGCTTTCTATGTGCTTTGGAGGTTGTTTAGTTTATACGAGAATTGAGTTTTAATTGTGTTAGTGCTGGGATTCGAACCATGGTGGTTTGGAGGGTGGAGTTTAGTCAAATGGAGGAAAAATAAAGGATTTTAAATAGTGTTGCTGCTAGGACTCGAACCTCTGACCATTTAGAATATTGGGGACTTGTTTTAGAAAAAGAAGAATTAGAAGGAAAATGTGTTGTTGATGGGACTCAAAGGGAGGCTGCCCAAGATTTAAATCGACAAAAAAAAGAATCATTTTTCCTCCTTTTGGCAAAGACCTAGCCGCATCTTCTCTTTGTGATTCCTTCATCTCCATCTCCCACCATTCTTTCCGATTCCTCAAGGTCTCCCTTCTCTTTTCCATTCGTTTTCTTGCTTGTTCTTGCCGAAATCATCACCATCTCCACCTTGTGAATTTCCATCACTCAAGCCTTGCCCTTGTTCCTCACCATTCTTGCCGTTTATCTTCTCCAAGCTTGCTTTCCGATTTCCTCTCTTTCTCCACCACCTTGCCGAGAGCATCTCCTCATCTTTCTCCTTGGTTTTGCTTGCCATTGTCGAGAGAGAGCCAGCCGCAACCCTAGCTCAAGAAGCCCTAGCCAAGAGGGCTCATCTCCCTTTTCATCACCTAGCCGAGAGTTCCCCTTTGTCGAAGGTGTGTTTCCAGCCAGGATCCGTGAGGTAAATTTCTTCCCTAGCCAAATTCTATTGCTTGCAGGTTGGTTGTGCCCTAACCAAACTCCTTTGTTATTGTGTATGTCAAACCCTAGCTGAGTACACCATTGGATTGCCGAGCCTTCCTTGCTAGATTGGAGCCCTTGCCAAGATCACCCGAGGTAAGTGGGTGTTGTTAGTGAAATTATTGGTCGTGTTGTGTACCCCCTTGGTTGAGAGCTACATGGTAGCTTGGGGATGCTTGTTGCTCATCCCTTAGGCGAGGTAGGGTGTGAGAGTTGTTGTGATTGCCAAGAAACTAATCCTTGTTGGTGTTTTGTGTTGGTTTGTAACGGCCCAATTTTCTATTCCGGTTCTCGAGGAGCTTCCGGTTCAGATTCAGTGGTTCGGTTGGTCCGTTAGAGCTGTTTTGACCCTTAGGGGCATTTTGGTCTTTTGGCTCCCTGGGCAGGATTTGTGGATTTTTAGGGCTTCGAGGCAGCTCCTGCCTTTGTTGAGGCTTGTTTGTTGGTGGCTGCGAGTCCCGAGATGTTTGGGCTATTCGTTTGGGAGTTCGGTTGTGATTTGGGTTTTGGGCAAAGTTATGGTTGTTTGGGTGTTTCCTTTGGGATTCGAGCCCGGACCCTCAGTGTTGGTTTGGGAGGTTGATTTGAGTGATATTTATTGTTTGGAAAGGTTGCTTCAGTCGGGTCTCGAAGGAGGAAGCCGGGAAATGGGATTTAAGGATTTTAAGGATTTTTAGAAATTGGAAAATTTGGATAAAATGGATATTTGGATAAGGATAAAAAGAAAAAGGAAATTTCGTTTTTTATTTAAAATTCCCATTTTTCCCAAAATCCCCAAAATTCCTTTTTTTCTCTTTTTTTCTCTTTTTTCCTCTTTCTCTCTCTTCCAGCTCGACCCCAGCCCTCCTCCCAGCCCGAGCCAGCCCTGGTCGCCCATTCTGGCCGCCCAGCCCGAGCCCTCTGGCAGCCCAAGCTCGCCCCTGGTCGCCCAACCCCAGCGCCCAGCTCGCCAGGTCGCGTCGAGCCCAGACCCTGCTCGCCCAAGCCCGCGTCGCCCAGGTCCCGCCTCGCCCAGGCCGTCCCCGAGCCAGCTCGCCCAGGCCAGCGTCGCCCGACCTCGCCCAAGACCGTGCGCCCCTGTAGCTCGCGGTGCCGTGCGATTGAGCGCCCGAGCGTCGCGTCGCCCGCCGCGCGCTCTCAGTAGCGCCGTGTCGCTCGCGCCAGCGCGCGACGCTCTCGCGCCTCGCGCCCTGCGCCGACCATCCCGGCCCCTCTACCGATGCACCGCTTGTGGTGTGTTGGTTGGCCCGAGCCTTGTGGCTTCACGGATGGTATTTCCCGAGTCTTTTCTTCGTTGGGCCTTGATTTGTTGGCTGCTGGTTATGGATTTAATTGGGCTGTTTTATGTATTTGATTTGGGTGCTTTGTTTGATGTTTAGGCTGTTCGGGTTCGATTAGAGGCTTGAGGATCGCTCGTTGATTTATTGTGATTTGTAATTATTTTCTGCTTGTCCCAGGTAAGGATTTCTTACTGTGGTTGTGTGGACCCTGCAATATATCATGATATGCCTTGTATGCTTGTTTACTGTTATGAGCATGATAGTGATAGGCAGCTTTGTTTGATCTCTTGCTAGCATGTTTACCTGATTGTACATGTTAGTGCCATGCTAGGTTTGTTCTTCCAGCATGCTTATGATTCCTGCTTAAGTTGTAGTATCATGCTAGGTAAATGTGTTTTATGTCGGTCATTGCTTGCTAGCTAGGAATCATTGATTTTGCTATGTACTCTTAGATAGAGTTGTAGGGTTTGTCATCACCCAGAGGCTAAGCGGACATAACGTACTTTGTCCCCACTGATTGGGAGTAAAGTGTGTGCAGCATAACGTATCTTGCTTCCCCCCCCCCCCGGTCGCCAAGGTGGATTTAGCTCAGGTCGGGAGTAAAGTGTGCGCATCATAACGTATCTTGCTTCCCCCCCCGACCCGCCGGTTGTGGACTTAGCTACCCACTTCGGCATAAGCCTAGTTTGTAGCCTGCTAGAGCAGAACCCTGCCATCGGTGTAAGCCTACCCTGGCCGGTTCTTAGCTTAGCTTCGTGTCGGTGGATCATGCCGCCGCATGATGAGTGCCGGCGGCCTCGCCATCGCGTGATCAGTGACACTGCTTCCGAGTCATAGGCATGCGTACCTGGCCCGCGTAGTTTGCCCTTTGGCCCCCGCATTTATGTCGGTGCAGCAGCATGCGGTGTGCGCGCACACGCGTTAGTTGTCGGTTCGGAGAGCTCCCCCGGGCTAATGTTCGTGAGTACACCATTCTTTCCGTTAGAGCCTGACTTCGGGTACTCTCCCGTAATTCCAGTTTAGTGCAAGGGCAAGGAGGCCCTTGAGGACATTCTAGGGATCAGTGTCTTCCCCCCGAGTGACAGATACCTCGGTGATGTCCAGGATTGGTCAGTGTATCCAATCCCTAGGCCGGAAGTAAGAGACTTCCGATGGCTCCAAATCTTGTTTTATGAGCTCGTTGAGCTATGATCTGTGTTGATAGCTGTTTGCTTGCATGTTGAGGTGCTATATGACTGATGTATCGTATTGTACCCCGGTTGGGAATTCTTACTGAGTATGTTTATACTCACCCTTATTTATCTTTCAGGTAACTTGGGACAACACCAGGAGGGCTAGCGGAGGGAGCTGATTGATCATGGGGAGCCGCCGACACTTTGTCATTTATTATTGCATTGTTTATTCAGCATGTAGATCGACAGGAGTCCTAGGGGAACATTGTTTAAAACGTTGTTTAAATTGTATTGTATGTTTTTATAAACACTGGCCAGGATGTTTTACTTCGTTGGTTTGTTTAAATGAAATTGTTGGTTATGTTTTAAGGGTTCCCCCTTCTCATATGTTTTGAAAGGTTTTTAAATATGAGCACTAAACCGCTTGTTATCATATTTAACTTGCATGCTGAGTGAGAACCCAGGTTTAGGACCATGTTTTGGGTCGGGTTCGTCACACATGTATACTAGGATGCTAGAGGATTGATGTATCGTATTGTACCCCGGTTGGGGATCCTTACTGAGTGCTTTGTACATATCCTTATTTATGTGGTTTTCCACCAGGTAACTTGGGACAGCACCCGGAAGGCTAGCGGAGGGAGCTGACTGATCATGGGAGCTGCCGGCACTCTATCTTTTCATATTGCAATTGTTATTCAGCATGTAGTTGGATTCTTACTGGCCAGGACTTGTTTTAGTTTAATAGCTTTTGTTTTATGGATATTGTTTAGAAAGTGTTATTAATGTTCCCCGCTCTATTGATGTTTGGAAATTTTAATTGGCACCTTGAAATTTTAAATGTAAACTATTCTAATGTTGCATCACCATGTTTTGGGAGGGAAAACCAAAAATTTCTGATTGATTTATGCGTTGAAAACCTAAAGTTCGTCCCAAGAGTGTTTGTTTCTATTCTTTAGCGCAAACATTTTATGTAAACTATTACAATGTTATTACGATGTTTCGGGATCTAAATCGAAAAACGCGGATAGGTTGATGCATTTAAAACTTAAAGTTCGTCCCAACAGAGTTTGTTACGATAGTTTGGCACAAACGTTTAATGTAAATTATTCCAATACTGCATTACCATGTTTCGGGAGGTAAAATTAAAAAAACTCAGATATAATTATGCGTTATAATCTAAAGTTTATCCCTAGAGTGTTTGTTTCGATTCTTTGAAACAAACGTTAAATGTAAATTATTCCAATCTTGCATCGCCATGTTTCTGGAGGTAAAACCAAAAAACTCGGATAGATTTATGCAGTTACAACCTAAAGTTCATCCCTAGAGTGTTTGTTTCGATTCTTTGGAACAAACAATAAATGTAATCTATTCCAATGTTGCATCGCCATGTTTCGGGAGGTAAAACACAAAATTTCTGATAGATTTATGCGTTGAAAGCCTGAAGTTCGTCCCAAAAGTGTTTTTTTCTATTCTTTGAAACAAACGTTAAATGTAAACCATTCCAAAGTTTCATCAACATGTTTCGGAAGGTAAAACCAAAAATTTCAATGTTGATTTATGCTTTGAAAACCTAAAGTCCGTCCCAAGAGTGCTTGTTACGATTGTTTGGCACAAACGTTTAATGTAAACAATTCCAATGTTGCATCACCATGTTTTGGAAGGTAATACCAAATATTTCTAATAGATTTATGTGTTGAAAACCTAAAGTTCGTCCAAAGAGTGTTTGTTTCTACTCTTTGGCACAAACGTTTTATGTAAACTATTCCAATGTTGCATCTAAAATGAAAAACACGAAAAGATTTATGCATGCAATATTTAAAGTTCATCCCAAGAGAGTTTGTTACAATTCTTTGGCACAAACGTTTAATGTAAACTATTCCAATGTTGCATCACCATGTTTCGGGAGGTAAAACCAAAAAACTCGAATACATTTATGCGGTTAAAACCTAAAGTTCGTCCAAATGTGTTTGTTTCGATTCTTTGAAACAAACGTTAAATGTAAATCATTCCAATGTTGCATCACCATTTTTCGGGAGGTAAAACCAAAAAACTCGAATACATTTATGCGGTTAAAACCTAAAGTTCGTTCGAATAGTATTTGTTTCGATTTTTTGAAACAAACGTTAAATGTAAATCATTCCAATGTTGCATCAACATGTTTCAGGAGGTAATTAAAACCAAAAATTTCTTAAAGATTTCTTCTTTGAAAACCTAAAGTTTGTCCCAAGAGTGTTTGTTTTGATTCTTTGGCACAAACGTTAAATGTAAACCATTCCAAAGTTGCATCACCATGTTTCGGAAGGCAAAATCAAATATTTCTAATAGATTTATGCGTTCAAAACCTAAATTTCGTCCCAAGAGTATTTCTTTCTATTCTTTGGCTCAAACGTTTTGT
The DNA here is from genome assembly GCA_036507275.1 of Sicyos edulis. Lineage (NCBI taxonomy): Eukaryota > Viridiplantae > Streptophyta > Magnoliopsida > Cucurbitales > Cucurbitaceae > Sicyos > Sicyos edulis. The sequence goes on along the minus strand of CM071849.1, from coordinate 22,659,325 downwards.
GTAAACTATTTCAATGTTGCATTACAATGTTTCGGGATGTAAAACAAAAAAACTCGGATAGATTTATGAATGTAAAACTTAAAGTTAGTCCGAAGAGAGTTTGTTACGATTCTTTGGCACAAACATTTAATGTAAACTATTCCAAGGTTGAATCACCATGTTTGGGAGGTGAAACCAAAAAACTCGGATAGATTTATGCAGTTAAAACCTAAAGTTCGTTCTAAGAGTGTATTGTAAACCATTCCAATGATGCATCACCATGTTTCGGGAGGTAAAACCAAAAATTTCTTATAGATTTATATTTTGCAAACCTAAAGTTCGTCCCAAGAGTGTTTGTTTCGATTCTTTGGAAAAAAAGTTAAATGTAAACTATTCCATGTTGCATCACCATGTTTCGGGCGGTAAAACCAAAAAACTCGAATAGGTTTATGCTGTTAAAACCTAAAGTTGGTCCCTAGAGTGTTTGTTTTTATTCTCTGGAACAAACGTTAAATGTAAACTATTCCAATGTTGCATCGCCATGTTTCGAGAGGTAAGACCAAAAATTCCTAATAGATTTATGCGTTGAAAACCAAAAATTTGTCCCTTGAGTGTTTGTTTCTATTCTTTGGCACAAAAGTTTTATATAAACTATTCAATGTTATTATGATGTTTCAGATCTAAAACGAAAACTCGAATATTTAAGCATGTAAAAATTAAAGTATGTCCCAAGAGAGTTTGTTACGATTCTTTGGCGCAAACGTTTAGTGTAAACTATTCCAATATTGCATGACCATGTTTCGGAAGGTAAAACCAAAAAATTCAGATAGATTTTTGCGGATAAAACCTAAAGTTTGTCCTTAGAGTGTTTGTTTCGATTCTTTGGAACAAACGTTAAATGTAAACTACTCCAATGTTGCATCACCATGTTTCGGGAGGTAAAACCAAGAATTTCTTATAGATTTTTATTTTAAAACCCTAAAGTTCGTCCAAAGGGTTTTTGTTTCGATTCTTTGGCACAAACGTTTAACTTAAATTAATCTAATGTTGCTTCACCATATTTCGGGAGGTAAAACCAAAAAACTCAGATAGATTTATGCGGTTAAAACCTAAAGTTAGTTACAAGAGTGTTTGTTTCGATTCTTTGGCACAAACGTTTAATGTAAACTATTCCAATAATGTATCACCATGTTTCGGGACGTAAAACCAAAAAACTCGGATAGATTTATGCGGTTAAAATCTAAAGTTCGTTTCAAGAGTGTTTGTTTTGATTCTTTGAAACAAATGATAAATGTAAACTATTCCAATGTTGTATCACCGTGTTTCGGGAGTTAAACCATGAATTTCTTAAAGATTTATGCTTTGAAAAACTAAAGTTTGTCAGAAGAGTGTTTGTTTCGAATCTTTGGCACAAACGTTTAATGTAAACTATTCCAATAATGCATCACCATGTTTCGGGACGTAAAACCAAAAAACTCTGATAGATTTATGCGGATAAAACCTGAAGTTCGTTACAAGTGTGTTTGTTTCGATTCTTTAGAACAAACGTTAAATGTAAACTATTCCAATGTTGCATCACCATGTTTCGAGAGGTAAAACCATGAATTTCTTAAAGATTTATGGTTTGAAACCCTAATTTTCTTGCCAAGAGTGTTTGTTTAGATTCTTTGGAACTAACGTTTTATTTAAACTATTCCAATGTTGTCTCACCATGTTTCGGGAGGTAAAACCAAAAAAACTCAAATAGATTTATGGGGTTAAAACCTAAAGTTCGTTCCAAGAGTATTTGTTTCACATCTTTGGAATACCATTTTTCGGGACGTAAAACCAAAAAACTAGGATAGATTTATGCGGTTAAAACCTTAATTTCGTCCCAAGAGTGTTTCTTTCGATTCTTTGGAACAAATGTTAAATGTAAATTATTCCAATGTTGCATCACCATGTTTCAGGAAGTAAAACAAAAAAAGTTGGATAGATTTATGAGATTAAAACCTAAACTTCGTCTCTAGAGTTTCTGTTTCGATTCTTTGGCACAAACATTTAATGTAAACTATTCGAATGCGGCATCACCATGTTTCAAGAGGTAAACCCAAAACTTTCTATTCTTTGGCACAAACATATTACGTAAACTATTTCATTGTTGCAGTATGATGTTTCGGGTTCTAAAATGAAAAACTCTGATAGAATTATGCATGTAAAACTTAAAGTTCGTCCGAAGAGAGTTAGTTACGATACTTTGGAACAAACGTTAAATGTTAACTATTCCAATGTGTGTATTTTAGCGAAGAATTGAAGTATGCGCGCGACATAGGCTACCAGGTCACTCTTCTCTCAGCATCACCATGTTTCGAGAGGTAAACCAAAAAAGTCGGATTGATTTATGTGGTTAAAACCTAAACTTCGTACCTAGAGTGTTTGTTTCGATTCTTTGGAACAAACGTTAAATGTAAACTATTCGAATGTTGCATCACCATGTTTCGGAAGGTAAAACCAAAAATTTCTGATAGATTTATGCGTTGAAAACCTAAAGTTCGTCCCAAGAATGTTTGTTTCTGTTCTTTGGCACAAACGTTTTACGTAAACTATTCCATTGTTGCATTACGATATTTCGAGATCTAAATCGAAAAACTCGGACAGAATTATGCATGTAAAACATAAAGTTCGTCCCAAGAGAGTTTGTTACGATTCTTTGGTACAAACGTTTAATGTAAACATTTCCAATGTTGCATCACCATGTTTCGAGAGGTAAAACTAAAAAACTCGGATAGATTTATGCGGTTAAAACCTAAAGTTCGTCTCTAGAATGTTTGTTTCGATTCTTTGGAAAAAACGTTAAGTGTAAACTATTCGAATGTTGCATCACCATGTTTCGGGAGGTAAAACCAAATTTTTTTATAGATTTATATGTTGAAAACCTAAAGTTTGTCCCAGGAGTGTTTGTTTCTATTCTTTGGCTAAAACGTTTTATGTAAATTATTCCAATGTTGCACTACTATGTTTCGGGATTTCAAACGAAACATTTGGATAGATTTTAGCATGTAAAACTTAAAGTTCGTCCTAAGAGAGTTTGTTACGATACTTTGGCACAAAAGGTTAATGTAAACTATTCTAATGTTACATCACCATGTTTCGGGAGGAAAAACCAAAAAACTCGGATAGATTTATTCAGATAAAACCTAAACTTCTTCCCAAGAGTGTTAAAACCTAAACTTCGTCCCAAAAAACTCGGATAAAATTTATGCAGTTAAAAGCTAAACATGTTGCATCACCATGTTTCGGGAAGTAAAACAAAATCTTTCTGATTGATTTATGCGTTGAAAACCTAAAATTCATCCCAAGAGTGTTTGTTTCTATTCTTTGGCACAAGTGTTTTATGTAAATTATTCCAATGTTGCAGTACGATGTTTCGAGATTTAAAACGCAAAACTCGGATAGATTTTAGCATGTAAAACTTAAAGTTCGTCCCAAGAGAGTTTGTTACGATACTTTGGCACAAACGTTTAATGTAATCTTTTCTAATGTTGCGTAACCATGTTTCGGGAGGAATAACATAAAAACTCGGATAGATTTATGCAGTTAAAACCTAAACTTTGTCCCAAGCGTGTTTGTTTCTAATCATTTGAACAAATGCTAAATGTAAACTATTCCAATGTTGCATCACCATGTTTCGAGAGGTAAAACCAAGAATTTCTTATAGAATTATGCTTTGAAAACCTAATGTTCGTCCCAAGAGTTTTTGTTTGGATTATTTGGCACAAATGTTTAATTGAAACTATTCCAATGTTGCATCACCATGTTTTGGGAGGTAAAACCAAAAAAAACTCGGATAGATTTATGCGGTTCAAACCTAAATTTCGTCCCTAGATTATTTATTTCGATTATTTGGAATAAACGATGAATGTAAACTATTCGAATGTTGCATTACCATGTTTCGGGAGGTAAAACCAAAAATTTCTCATAGATTTATACGTTGAAAACCTAGAGTTCGTCTCAAGGGAGTTTGTTACCTTTCTTTGGCACAAACGTTGAACGTAAACTATTCCAATGTTGCATCACCATGTTTCAGGAGGTAAAACCAAAAAACTCATATAGATTTATGCGATTAAAACCTAAAGTTCGTCCTAGAGTGTTTGTTTAGATTCTTTGGTACAAACGTTAAATGTAAACTATTCGAATGTTGCATCACCATGTTTCGAGAGGAAAAACGAAATTTTCTTATAGATTTATGTGTTGAAAATCTAAAGTTCGTCCCAAGAGTGTTTGTTTCTATTCTTTGGCACAAACATTTTATGTAAATAATTCCAATGTTGCATTACGATGTTTGGGATATAAAATGAAAAACTCAGATAGATTTTAGCACATAACACTTAAAGTTCGTCTCAAGAGAGTTTGTTATGATACTTTGGCACAAACGTCTAATGTAAATTATTCTAATGTTGCTGTAAGGACCCGACCCGAATCACGGTCTCTAACCTAGATCCTTACTTTGCATGCATGATTTAGAATTTAAAACATCATTCATAGTACCAATTTAAAACCTTTCAATCCTCACAATTAAAACAAATCCAGAAAGCCATTAAATAAAACTAGCAATTAAAGTGACTGATCAATACTTCCTTGAAAACAGAGAAAACGGTTCGAGAAATAATAAATAGTTTTTGTGTGCTTCCCTAGGGACTCAAGTCCCACTACATGCTAAATCAAAACAGTAAATAAAATAACGTGCATCTCAGAGTTCGGCCATCCATGATCATCGAGCAGCCTCCTCCTAGCCATCCAGCCTATGTCCCAAGTTACCTGGTGGAAAGCCACAAAAAATAAGGGTGAGCAACGAGTTACTCAGTAAGAATCCCCAACCGAGGTACAATACGAAAACATCTCATTTAGCACACCGACATGCAACCATACAATGACTTAGAGCAAAACGGTTGGTTTAGGCTATGTGCTAACACTAGAGCTAGCCTATCGAGGGCTTACAACTACAGCCTATCCTAGGTTCTACACCTTGATGCCCATCGGGGTCTTACACAACCTAGGATACAATGACACAATGATGCCCATCGGGGACTTCACATAAGGATGCCCATCGGGGTTTTACACATACGGATGCCCATCGGGGTCTTACACCTCTAGCTATCAATGCTGCCCAACGGGGTCTTACACATCTAAGATGCCCATCGGGGTCTTACTCCAGCTAGGATCACAGAGATGCACATCGGGGTCTTACACTCTCTAGCAACCTTATGATGCCCATCGGGGGCTTACACACAAGGGAACAGTGCAGTGCCCATCGGGGACTTACCTACACTAGCACCGCATTGGTGCCCATCGGGGGCTTACCCAAGCGAGACCTAAACTAGATACCCCTACAGTCTTCTACACTATAGATCACCTGCCTAGCCCTAACATGGAACTAACAGAATATAACAGGAGCAAGAGTATGCCAGGATAAGAAAACCCTAGCATGGAACTAATCAAGTATAACAGGAACAAGAATATGCCAGGATAAAAAGACCCTAGCATGGAACTAATATAACAGAAACACAAGTACAACACAAACCTGGAAGCAAGAGAAAACATGTAACCTATCCACTAGAAATTTCATACAATCACAAGATATGGCATGCTATCAATTATTCGTAGGGTCCACACAACCCTGGTAAGAAACCCTTACCTGGAAGCAAGGAGAGAATATCAATCAAACCCAACAAGTGACCCTCGAGCTTCTAAGTGAAACCGAGCAACCTAAGCAAGTAATAAAATCACCCTTATTAAACAATCAGCAGCTATTATCTTAAGGTCCAAAAGAGTGGAGGCTCGGGAATTACCAACTGAGAAGACACCAGGCTCGACACCAAGCTGTCTCGGCCAGGTAGGCTCACGGCAAGGCTGTGTGCGGCAGAGGCGAGCAGACAGGGGCTCTGTTGGGGCGCTGCGCGTAATCGTGCAGTTGCGACGGCGTTGGAGGGCTGGGCGTTGTCGCTGGGCGCAATAGTGCAGACGCGACGACGTTGGGGCGCTGTCGTGCGGATGCGGACGGACGGAGCGACGCGGCGAGCTCGCGCTGGGACGGCGCGGAGGATGGGCGGAGCGATGCGGTGCCGGCTTCGCACGATGGGGCGGTGTCGCACGGAGGCTGGGTGTGATGCAGGCGATGGCGTGCAACTTTGCGGGCTGTCTGCTGCAGGGCTGTTCGGTGCGTTCTTGGGCTGGCGGCTGCGCGCGGCGAGGCTGGTGCGACGGCGGAGTCGGGCGGCGAGGCAGGGGGCTAGGCGACGGCGGCAATGGTGAGAGGGAGAGGGTGGTGTGGCAAAGCTAGGGTTCCTTTTTCTCTTTCTTTTTTTTCTTCTTTTCCTTTTTCCTAAATTAAATAGGCTTTGTTGAATCCCAAAATCCCTTCCCAAGGCTTCTCTCCTTCGAGTCCTAGCTGACGCTTTATTTGTTTCTTAATTAAATCGAAGCTTCCAAATTCCTTAGGTCCAGGGTTCGAATCTCCCAAGGAGCACCTTTTAAAATTCCTATTTTACACCTGACCAATAAACCTCCAAAAACCTTAATAAATCCAATTGCTCCCGGAAACACTTCTTAAAAAAACCTTATTTCACAATTAACAGAAATCCGGCATGTTACAGTTGCATCACAATGTTTCGGGAGGTAAAACCAAAAAACTCAGATAGATTTATGCAGTTAAAGCCTAAAGTTCGTCCCAAGAGTGTTTGTTTCGATTCTTTGGCACAAACGTTTAATGTAAACTATTCCAATAATGCATCACCATGTTTCGGGATGTATACCAAAAAACTCAGATAGATTTATGGGGTTAAAATCTAAAGTTCGTTCCAAGTGTGTTTGTTTCGATTCTTTAGAACAAATGTTAAATGTAAACTATTACAATGTTGCATCACCATGTTTCGAAAGGTAAAACCACGAATTTCTTAAAGATTTATGCTTTGAAACCCTAAAGCTCGTCCCAAGAGTGTTGGTTTCGATTCTTATGAACTAACGTTTAATTTAAACTATTCCAATGTTGTTTCACCATGTTTTGGGAGGTAAAACCAAAAAACTCGGATAGATTTATGGGGTTAAAACCCAAAGTTCGTTCCAAGAGTGTTTGTGTTGCATCTTTGGAACAAACGTTAAATGTAACTATTCCAATGGTGCATCACCATGTTTCAGGAGTTAAACCAAGAATTTCTTAAAGACTTAAGCTTTGAAAACCTAAAGTTTGTCCGAAGAGTGTTTGTTTCGATTATTTGGCACAAACGTTTAATGTAAACTATTTCAATGTTGCAATACCATTTTTCGGGACGTAAAACTAAAAAACTAGGGTAGATTTATTTGGTTAAAACCTTAATTTCGTCCCAAGAGTGTTTGTTTCGATTCTTTGGAATAAATGTTAAATGTAAACTATTCCAATGTTGCATCACCATGTTTAAGGAAGTAAATCCAAAAAAGTTGGATAGATTTATGCTATTCAAACCTAAACTTCGTCTCTAGAGTTTCTGTTTCGATTCTTTGGCACAAACGTTTAATGTAAACTATTCGAATGTGGCATCACCATGTTTCGGGAGGTAAACCCAAAACTTTCTAATAGATTTATGCGTTGAAAACCTAAAGTTCATCCCAAGAGTGTTTGTTTCTGTTCTTGGGACAAACATATTACGTAAACTATTTCATTGTTGCAGTATGATGTTTCGGGTTCTAAAATGAAAAACTCTGATAGAATTATGCATGTAAAACTTAAAGTTCTTCCGAAGAGAGTTAGTTACGATACTTTGGAACAAACGTTAAATGTTAACTATTCCAATGTGTGTATTTTAGCGAAAAATTGAAGTATGCGCGCGACATAGGCTACCAGGTCACTCTTCTCTCAGCATCACCATGTTTCGGGAGGTAAACCAAAAAAGGCGGATTGATTTATGTGGTTAAAACCTAAACTTCGTACCTAGAGTGTTTGTTTCGATTCTTTGGAACAAACGTTAAATGTAAACTATTCGAATGTTGCATCACCATGTTACGGAAGGTAAAACCAAAAATTTATGATAGATTTATGCGTTGAAAACCTAAAGTTCGTCCCAAGAATGTTTGTTTCTGTTCTTTGGCACAAACATTTTACGTAAACTATTCCATTGTTGCATTACGATATTTCGAGATCTAAATCGAAAAACTCGGACAGAATTATGCATGTAAAACATAAAGTTCGTCCCAAGAGAGTTTGTTACGATTCTTTGGCACAAACGTTTAATGTAAACATTTCCAATGTTGCATCACCATGTTTCGGGACGTAAAACCAAAAAACTCGGATAGATTTATGCGGTTAAAACCTAAAGTTCGTCCCTAGAATGTTTGTTTCGATTCTTTGGAACAAACGTTAAGTGTAAACTATTCGAATTTTGCATCACCATGTTTCGGGAGGTAAAACCAAAATTTTTGATAGATTTATATGTTGAAAACCTAAAGTTCGTCCTAAGAGTGTTTGTTTCTATTCTTTGGTATAAACGTTTTATGTAAATTATTCCAATGTTGCATTACGATGTTTCGGGATTTAAAACGAAAAACTCGGATAGATTTTAGCATGTAAAACTTAAAGTTCGCCCCAAGAGAGTTTGTTACGATACTTTGGCACAAAAGTTTTATGTAAACTATTCTAATGTTGCATCAGTATGTTTCGGGAGGTAAAACCAAAAAACTCGGATAGATTTATGCAGTTACAATCTAAACTTCGTCCCAAGAGTGTTAAAACTAAACTTCGTCCCAAAAAACTAGGATAAAATTTATGGAGTTAAAACCTAAACATGTTGCATCACCATGTTTCGGGAAGTAAAACAAAAAATTTCTGATTGATTTATGCGTTGAAAGCCTAAAATTCATCCCAAGAGTGTTTTTTTCTTTTCTTTGGCACAAACATTTTATGTAAATTATTCCAATGTTGCATTACGATGTTTCGAGATTTAAAACGCAAAACTCGGATAGATTTTAACAGGTAAATCTTAAAGTTCGTCCCAAGAGAGTTTGTTACGATACTTTGGCACAAACGTTTAATGTAATCTTTTCTAATGTTGCATAACCATGTTTCGGGAGGAAAAACCAAAAAACTCGGATAGATTTACGCAGTTAAAACCTAAACTTTGTCCCAAGAGTGTTTGTTTCGATTCATTTGAACAAATGCTAAATGTAAACTATTCCAATGTTGCATCACCATGTTTCGAGAGGTAAAACCAAGAATTTCTTATAGAATTATGCTTTGAAAACCTAAAGTTCGTCCCAAGAGTTTTGGTTTCGATTATTTGGCACAAATGTTTAATTGAAACTATTCCAATGTTGCATCACCATGTTTCGGGAGGTAAAACAAAAAAAACTCAGATAGATTTATGCGGTTCAAACCTAAATTTCGTCCCTAGATTGTTTATTTCGATTATTTGGATTAAACGATGAATGTAAACTATTCGAATGTTGCATTACCATGTTTCGGGAGGTAAAACCAAAAATTTCTGATAGATTTATACGTTGAAAACCTAGAGTTCGTCTCAAGGGAGTTTGTTACCTTTCATTGGCACAAACGTTGAATGTAAACTATTCCAATGTTGCATCACCATGTTTCAGGAGGTAAAACCAAAAAACTCATATAGATTTATGCGATTAAAACCTAAAGTTTGTCCTAGAGTGTTTGTTTAGATTCTTTGGTACAAACGTTAAATGTAAACTATTTGAATGTTGCATCACCATGTTTCGCGAGGAAAAACGAAATTTTCTGATAGATTTATGTGTTGAAAACCTAAAGTTCGTCCCAAGAGTGTTTGTTTCTATTCTTTGGCACAAACATTTTATGTAAATAATTCCAATGTTGCATTACGATGTTTGGGATATAAAATGAAAAACTCAGATAGATTTTAGCACGTAACACTTAAAGTTTGTCCCAAGAGAGTTTGTTATGATACTTTGGCACAAACGTCTAATGTAAACTATTCTAATGTTGTTGTAAGGACCCGACCTGAATCACGGTCTCTAACCTAGATCCTTACTTAGCATGCATGATGAAGAATTTAAAACACCATTCATAGTACCAATTTGAAACCTTTCAATCCTCACAATTAAAACAAATCCAGAAAGCCATTAAATAAAACTAGCAATTAAAGTGACTGATCATTACTTCCTTGAAAACAGAGAAAACGGTTCGAGAAATAATAAATAGTTTTTGTGTGCTTCCCTAGGGACTCAAGTCCCACTACATGCTAAATCAAAACAGTAAATAAAATAACGTGCATCTCAGAGTTCGGCCATCCATGATCATCCAGCAGCCTCCTCCTAGCCATCCAGCCTATGTCCCAAGTTACCTGGTGGAAAGCCACAAAAAATAAGGGTGAGCTACGAGTTACTCAGTAAGAATCCCCAACCGAGGTACAATACGAAAACATCTCATTTAGCACACCAACATGCAACCATACAATGACTTAGAGCAAAACGGTTGGTTTAGGCTATGTGCTAACACTAGAGCTAGCCTATCGAGGGCTTACAACTACAGCCTATCCTAGGTTCTACACCTGGATGCCCATCGGGGTCTTACACAACCTAGGATACAATGACACAATGATGCCCATCGGGGACTTCACATAAGGATGCCCATCGGGGTCTTACACCTCTAGCTATCAATGCTGCGCAACGGGGTCTTACACATCTAGGATGCTCATTGAGGTCTTACTCTAGCTAGGATCACAGAGATGCCCATCGGAGTCTTACACCTCTAGCTATCAATGCTTCCCAACGGGGTCTTACACATCTAGGATGCCCATCGGGGTCTTACTCCAGCTAGGATCACAGAGATGCACATCGGGGTCTTACACTCTATAGCAACCTTATGATGCCCATCGGGGGCTTACACACAAGGGAACAGTGCAGTGCCCATCAGGGACTTACCTACACTAGCACCGCATTGGTGTCCATCGGGGGCTTACCCAAGTGGGACCTAAACTAGATACCCCTACAGTCTTCTACACTATAGATCACCTGCCTAGCCCTAGCATGGAACTAACAGAATATAACAGGAACAAGAGTATGCCAGGATAAGAAAACCCTAGCATGGAACTAATCAAATATAACAGGAACAAGAATATGCCAGGATAAAAAGACCCTAGCATGGAACTAATATAACAGAAACACAAGTACAACACAAACCTGGAAGCAAGAGAAAACATGTAACCTATCCACTAGAAATTTCATACAATCACAACATATGGCATGCTATCAATTATTCGTAGGGTCCACACAACCCCGGTAAGAAACCCTTACCTGGAAGCAAGGAGAGAATATCAATCACACCCAACAAGTGACCCTCGAGCTTCTAAGTGAACCCAAGCAACCTAAGCAAGTAATAAAATCACCTTAATTAAACAATCAGTAGCTATTATCTTAAGGTCCAAAAGAGTGTAGGCTCGAGAATTACAAACTGAGAAGACACCAGGCTCGACACCAAGCTGTCTCGGCCAGGCAGGCTCACGGCAGGGGCTCTGCTGGGGCGCTGGGCGCAATCGTGCAGACGCGACAGCGTTGGGGCGCTGGGCGCAATAGTGCAGACGCGACGGCGTTGGGGCGCTGTCGTGCGAACGCGAGCGGATGGAGCGAAGCGGCGAGCTCGCGCTGGGACAGCGCGTAGGATTGGCGGAGCGACGCGGCGCCGGCTGCGTACGATGGGGCGACGTCGCGCGGAAGCTGGGCGCGATGCAGGCGATGGTGTGCGGCTCTGCGGGCTGGCTGCGACCGCTGCGGTGGGAAATTTCTTTGAGGGTGTTCGCGGTCTGCGGTCTTTGGTGGGGCGGCATTGCACACGTCGAGGCAGTGGATGATGTGTGGCGTCGGGCGGCGATGTAGGGGGCTGGGCGACGGCGGCAATGGTGAGAGGGAGAGGGTGGTGCGGCAAAGCTAGGGTTCCTTTTTCTCTTTCTTTTTTTTCTTCTTTTCCTTTTTCCTAAATTAAATAGGCTTTAGGAAATCCCAAAATCCCTTCCCAAGGCTTCTCTCCTTCGAGTCCTAGCTGACGCTTTATTTTTTTCTTAATTAAATCCAAGTTTCCAAATTCCTTAGGTCCAGGGTTCTAATCTCCCAAGGAGCACCTTTTAAAATTCCTATTTTACACCTGACCAATAAACCTTAATAAATCCAACTGCTCCTGGAAACACTTCTTAAAAAAACCTTATTTCACACCAATGTAAATCCCATACATTACAGCTTGCATCACCATGTTTCGGGAGGTAAAACCAAAAAAATCGGATAGATTTATGCAGTTAAAGCCTAAAGTTCGTCCCAAGAGTTTTTTGTTTCGATTCTTTGGCACAAACGTTTAATGTAAACTATTCCAATAATGCATCACCATGTTTCGGGACGTAAACCAAAAAACTCAGATAGATTTATGGGGTTAAAACCTAAAATTCTTTCCAAGTGTGTTTGTTTCGATTCTTTAGAACAAATGTTAAATGTAAACTATTACAATGTTGCATCACCATGTTTCGAAAGGTAAATCACGAATTTCTTAAAGATTTATGCTTTGAAACCCTAAAGTTCGTCCCAAGAGTGTTGGTTTCGATTCTTATAAACTAACGTTTAATTTAAACTATTCCAATGTTGTTTCAACATGTTTCAGGAGGTAAAACCAAAAAACTCGGATAGATTTATGGGGTTAAAACCCAAAGTTCGTTCCAAGAGTGTTTGTTTTGCATCTTTGCAACAAACGTTAAATGTAACTATTCCAATGGTGCATTACCATGTTTCAGGAGGTAAAACCAAGAATTTCTTAAAGACTTAAGCTTTGAAAACCTAAAGTTTGTCCGAAGAGTGTTTGTTTCGATTCTTTGGCACAAACGTTTAATGTAAACTATTTCAATGTTGCAATACCATTTTTCGGGACGTAAAACCAAAAAACTATGATAGATTTATGCGGTTAAAACCTTAATTTCGTCCCAAGAGTGTTTGTTTCGATTCTTTGGAACAAATGTTAAATGTAAACTATTCCAATCTTGCATCACCATGTTTCAGGAAGTAAAACCAAAAAAGTTGGATAGATTTATGCGATTAAAACCTAAACTTTGTCTCTAGAGTGTCTGTTTCGATTCTTTGGCACAAACGTTTAATGTAAACTATTCGAATGTGGCATCACCATGTTTCGGGAGGTAAACCCAAAACGTTCTAATAGATTTATGCGTTGAAAACCTAAAGTTCATCCCAAGAGTGTTTGTTTCTATTCTTTGGCACAAACATATTACGTAAAATATTTCATTGTTGCAGAATGATGTTTCGGGTTCTAAAATGAAAAACTCTGATAGAAATATGCATGTAAAACGTAAAGTTCGTCCGAAGAGAGTTAGTTACGATACTTTTGAACAAACGTTATATGTTAACTATTCCAATGTGTGTATTTTAGCGAAGAATTGAAGTATGTGCGCTACATAGGGTACCAGGTCACTCTTCTCTCAGCATCACCATGTTTCGGGAGGTAAACCAAAAAAGTCGGATTGATTTATGTGGTTAAAACCTAAACTTCGTACCTAGAGTGTTTGTTTCGATTGTTTGGAACAAACGTTAAATGTAAACTATTCGAATGTTGCATCACCATGTTTCAGAAGGTAAAACCAAAAATTTCTGATAGATTTATGCGTTGAAAACCTAAAGTTTGTCCCAAGAATGTTTTTTTCTGTTCTTTGGCTCAAACGTTTTAAGTAAACTATTCCATTGTTGCATTACGATATTTCGGGATCTAAATCGTAAAACTTGGACAGAATTATGCATGTAAAACATAAAGTTCGTCCCAAGAGCGTTTGTTACGATTCTTTGGCACAAACGTTTAATGTAAACATTTCCAATGTTGCATCACCATGTTTCGGGAGGTAAAACCCAAAAACTCGGATAGATTTATGCAGTTAAAACCTAAAGTTCGTCCCTAGAATGTTTGTTTCGATTCTTTGGAACAAACGTTATGTGTAAACTATTCGAATGTTGCATCACCATGTTTCGGGAGGTAAAACCAATTTTTTTTTATAGATTTATATGTTGAAAACCTAAAGTTCGTCCCAAGAGTGTTTGTTTCCTTTCTTTGGAACAAACGTTTTATGTAAATTATTCTAATGTTGCATTACGATGTTTCGAGATTTAAAACGCAAAACTCGGATAGATTTTAGTATGTAAAACTTAAAGTTCGTCCCAAGAGAGTTTGTTACGATACTTTGGCACAAACGTTTAATGTAAACTTTTCTAATGTTGCATAACCATGTTTCGGGAGGAAAAACAAAAAAACTCGGATAGATTTATGCAGTTAAAACCTAAACTTTGTCCCAAAAGTGTTTGTTTCGATTCATTTTAACAAATGCTAAATGTAAAATATTCCAATGTTGCATCACCATTTTTCGAGAGGTAAAACCATGAATTTCTTATAGAATTATGCTTTGAAAACCTAAAGTTCGTCACAAGAGTTTTGTTTCGATTATTTGGCACAAATGTTTAATTGAAACTATTCCAATGTTGCATCACCATGTTTCGGGAGGTAAAACCAAAAAAACTCGGATAGATTTATGCGGTTAAAACCTAAATTTCGTCCCTAGATTGTTTATTTCGATTATTTGGATTAAACGATGAATGTAAACTATTCCAATGTTGCATTACTATGTTTTGGGAGGTAGAACCAAATAATTCTGATAGATTTATACGTTGAAAACTTAGCGTTCGTCTCAAGAGAGGTTGTTACCTTTCTTTGGCACAAACATTGAATGTAAACTATTCCAATGTTGCATCACCATGTTGCAGGAGGTAAAACCAAAAAAAGCTCATATAGATTTATGCGATTAAAACCTAAAGTTCGTCATATAGTGTTTGTTTAGATTCTTTGGTACAAACGTTAAATTTAAACTATTCGAATGTTGCATCACCATGTTTCGAGAGGAAAAACGAAATTTTCTGATAGATTTATGTGTTGAAAACCTAAAGTTCGTCCCAAGAGTGTTTGTTTCTATTCTTTGGCACAAACATTTTATGTAAATAATTTCAATGTTGCATTACGATGTTTGGGATATAAAATGAAAAACTCAGATAGATTTTAGCACGTAACACTTAAAGTTTGTCCCAAGAGAGTTTGTTATGATACTTTGGCACAAACGTCTAATGGAAACTATTCTATTGTTGCATCACCATGTTTCGAGAGGTAAAACCAAAAAACTCGGATAGTGTAACGACCCGACCCGAATGGGGTTCTAAATAGGCCATTACCTCAATGCATTCATACAAATCTACAGAAAATTTGCAAGATGGGGTTTGGATTCTAAGTAAAACTAAAACATGAAAACATCCATTTAAAAATCAACATAAATTCCTGAAACCTGTCCCTGTTTCCAAGCACCTGTTCCAAGACAAATACATTTCCAAAACATACTCTGATCAGAGATTTATTTAAAACATACAAGCTTTGCAATAGTTACAACAATGCTAGAATCCGGAAATACATTCAGAAAACACCCTAGGACTCCGTGCCCAACTACATGCATTCAGAGGACATTTAAATCATAAACATAAACATAAGACTCAGAGTTGAACAACGGGTTTCCATGATCACAGCTCCTCCTCCAGCCATCCTGTCTTGCACCATGGTTACATGTGGAAAACCACATAATAAGGGTGAGTAACGAATTACTCAAGAAGAATCCCCAACCGGGTACAAATACGATATACATGGTCATCTCGATGAGCGTATGCAAGCTATGAATATAAACACAGAATAGAGCACATAGCTTAGCCCACACTTGGGCCTCGGATGCCAACTCAGGGTCTTAGTCCGGAAATCAAATCACCACATCCACACAATACACAAGTCGCCCTATACGAGAAACAAGTCCCGGCCTCAGCCTGTCTACTGTCGAATGAAAGGTGCACTAGCTCAAGATCCCGAGGAGCTCTCCGGTCGGCGCTGTAATGAGCGTAAGCATACACCGCGTGCACTGCAGACTATGGGGGTGCCGGGTCTAGAGGCAAGCGCCCATGTCCGATCACCACGCCTAACTAATTCTTTGGATCGGTGTCACTGACATAGGGGTGTGAGACCTGGACACGTAAACTATGTCAGCCTGAACCACCTCACCTGGGGCTAAGGAACGGGTCGTGGTAGGCTTACACCAGGAAGTCGTCCTTACCTTAATAGGTGGCAATCAAGGGCTACGGCCGAACACGCTGAGGACGTGCCGAATGCCGGGGACGAGGCAATGCCAAGTCATCATCCCAACCGTTGGGGAATTTAAATACCGCCACTCTCACCCAAGATTGCGGGGCCTCGGTCGGGTTAGCTAAACCCTAACGAGGTCCGGGGACGGAGAACTGTCTCGACGTCCCTGCCATGGATGCAAGGTAGTTTATGCATCAGGCCCGGATGATGCTATCTACCTGCAACTCTAACCTGCCTTAACAATCAGCACACAATTCCATAAAATCCAATACGTGCTCAATAAGAATACAACGAGCCTAGCATGATACTACGAAGCAAGGAACAGATACGAGCATGCCAGAAAGGAACAACCTAGCATGGACTAACATGAGAAACAACATAGGAAATCATGCGATCGGGAATTGAGAATAGAGCACTTATCAGGAAACATGTCAATAAACACAAACAAGCATACAATCAGCAATCACATAATATATCGCAGGGTCCACACAACTCCGGTAAGAAATCCCGACTGGCCGGAAGACCTCTAAACACAAGAAACCTAAGTGCGATCGAACCCGAGCTAGCTAGCGAGAACCTAAGAAAAAACAACAATAATTACAATCAAAAGGCCCAAATATAATAAAACAAGCGGGGCTCGGCTAAGAGAGCAACTCACGAGGCACGGCCGACACTCGGACGGGCCGGTTTGACGGCTAAGCGATTCTTTTGGGCGCTGCACGGGCGCTGGGTGCGCTGCTGACACACACGGCAAGGCGCTGCACGGGCTGGGCGCGGGCGCGCTGACACAGGCACTGAGGCGCTGGCTCGGCACTAGGGCGCCGCTCGCGCTGGGGCGTCTTGACACGGCACCGGGGCGCGAACAGACGAGGCGTTAGCGATGCGGCTCGGCCGGCTAGGCGGCGCTGAAAGCGCGCAACTGCGGACAAAGGGCGACCTTGCTCGGGCGAGCTGGGCGTCGCGACGGCCTGGGCGAGGGCGAGCTCGGCCGGCGATGGATCTGGGCGCGCGACGCGACGGCGATGTGGGCGCGGCTGGGCAACGACGAGCTCCGGCTGGCGATGGCGAAGCGTCTGGCTCGGCAGCTGGGCAGACCTGGGCGCGCGAGGGCACAACCGGTATGGTGCGACGAGGCTGCGACGGCTGCTGATGGGCGGACTCGGCGACGGCGCGATCTGGCGGTGGGGCTGGCCGGCTGCTCGGGCTGGGAGTGAGGCTAGGTCGGGGGAGAGAGAGAGAGAGAGAGAGAGAGAGAGAGAGAGAGAGAGAGAGAGAGAAAAGAGAGAGAAAGTGAATTTGGGGGAAAAAAAATAAAAGAAAAGAAAATGAATTTGGAAAAGAAAAGGAAAATGGAAATAAAAAGGAAAAATAAGGATTTTATCCAAAATCCATCCTTATCCACTTTTATCCTTAAAAATCCCATTTCTCGGCTTCCTCCTTCGAGACCCGGCTGAAGCAACCTCTCCCAATAAATAAAACCCACTATAATCCAACTCCCAAATCAACACCAAGGGTGTAAAGACCCGACCCAAAAGGGGCTCTAAATGGGCCTTTACCCCAATGCATGTATTGAAAATAAAAGACATTATGAAAAATACATTTCGGATCCCAAGTAAAAACAGAAACATTCAATAATCAAAACATACATTTCTAAAAGCATACTCTGATCAGAGATTTATTTAAACCATTTAAACATTCCACAAGTACAAATATGCTGGAATCCATAAAACGTAAGAAAACATCATAGGGCTCCGTGCCCGTCTACATGCATTGTGGGAAATAACAAAAGTCAAGAGTCATGATATAATAAAATGGTCGAGAGATGACAAGCAGGATTCCATGATCACGGCTCCTCCTCCACCATCCCGACTCCCGCTTGATTACCGTGGAAAACCACGAGAATAAGGGTGAGTAACGAATTACCCAGTAAGAATCCCCAACCGGGTACAATACGTTATACATGATCATCTAGAAGAATGTACGCAAGCTATGAGTACAAAACACAGAGCGGAGCACATAGCTAAGTCCACACTTGGACCTCGGATGCCAACTCGTGGTCTTAGTCGGAAAATACCACAACACACTATACGCGCTATACGGGAACAAGTCCCGGCCTCCACCTCTCATCGTCGACACGAAAGGTGCCTGCGGCTCAAGATCCCGAGGAGCTCTCCGGTCGTATTGTAATGAGCGTAGCGCGCACCGCATGCTACCGCAAACTCGGGGGTGCCGGGTCTAGTGGCAAGTCGCCTAGGTTCGACCACCATGCCTAACTAAATCTACGGATCGGTGTCACCGACATAGGGGTGTGAGACACGGACACGTGAACTATGTCACCTGTACCACCGCACCGAGGCTAAGGAACCGGTCGTGGTAGGCTTACACCGAGGAGCGGTCCTTGCCCTAACAGTGGCAATCAAGGGCTACTGGGCGAACACGAGGACGCGTGCCGACCGCCGGGGACGAGGCAATGCCAAGTCATCATCCCGACCGTTGGGGCATTTAACGATCCGCCACCCTCACCCAAGATTGCGGGGCCACCGTTAGGGTTAGCTAAACCCTAACGGGATCGAGACGAGTACCATCTCGTGACGTCCCCGCTCGGGGATGCAAGTTACGTTATGCATCCGGCCCGGATGATGCTACCTACTTGAACTCTAAACCATAACAATAATAACAATTCATCCAATGCATCCAATACGTGCTCAGCGAGATACAAGGAACCTAGCATGATACTACGAAGCAAGAACAGATATCGAACATGCCGAATGGAACAACCTAGCATGGGCTAACATGAGAAACAATACAAGAGTTCATGCCGATCAGAATTGAACAGAGCACCTAGGGCTAAACATGCTAATAATCATACACACAGCATACAAAACAACAATCACAAATATACCGCAGGCCCACACAACTCCGATAAGAAATCCTTACCTTGGTCGGGAGGCTTCTACACACAAATCCTAAGCTGCGGAACAATCCCGAGCTAGCGGGCGGGAACCTAGCAAACCAATAATAATCGGCATCTAAAACGTCTAAACAACAAAGGAACAGCAAGCTCGGCAAAGGGAACTCACGCGCACGGTGACACGAGCTTGGAGTCGCTTGGCGAGCCGGGCGCGGCAGTGGTGGGGCGAAGCAGTGCGCTGTGCACGGCGCAGGCACGGATGCACTGCGAGGGACGCCATGGCGCGCGGCGAGCGTCTGGCGTCTTGCGGCGAGCGGCTTCGGGCGCGGCGCGGAGGTGCCGGGCGTCGGCGGCGGCACGCGACGCTTGGACGCGGTGGCGGGCGCGGCGGCTTCGGGCGGCGGCGCGCGCGGCGCTGGCGTCTCGCGCGTCTGCGCTGCGAGCGATCCGCACGATCTGGCGAAAGCGGCGATGGCGTCTGGCAGGCGCCTTCAACAGATCTGGGCGACACCGTGAGCGATGGCGTCGCGGCAGGTCGCTTCAACAGATCCGGGCGACCGTGAGCGACGGCAGGGGCGATCTGGTGCGACGGCAGAGGCGATCCGGGCGCGATCCGCCGCGGTGGGCGTGCGACGATGGTTTGCTGGCCGGGCTTCTCTCGGTGGCCGCAATCAACACAAACACACACAACACACCTCTTTTCACTCGGCCAAAAACACACCAAACGGATGAGAAGAAGAAGAGGAAGATCGATACCTACCCGGAATGATGATGAACGATCCAAAGGAGCTGCAAGGATGAAGAATCGGCAAGGGCTATGGAGAGGAGAGCTTGTGCGGCCAAGAGGAGATTTGGAGAAGAAGATGGAATAAACCTAATTCTATTTCATTTAACCAAATGCACCAAAACTCCAAAATCCAAGGTTAACTAAGATGTAATGCAGAAAGAGCAACAAGAGCACCTAATGGCTCAATTGGCACACATCTCTACAAGCTTCCCTGAGAGACCGGGTTCAAACCCCTACTGCAAAGACAAATTCCTTTATTTTTACTTTTGCATCAAACCTTGCTCAAACCAAACCACAAACCCCTCCAAAACCTACAAAAACCATCCAATAATTTTAGTAATGGAAAAGACACAAACGACTCGACGTGGCCCGACCAAATTACCAAATTACCCCTAGGGCATACCCGGAAGACCGGGAAGAAAAACACTGGTCGTTACAATATTCCCTCCTTTTTATGACTTTCGTCCTCGAAAGTCCTTAAGACCAAAACAGCTCGGGGTAATGCAATCTCATCTCGTCTTCCCGCTCCCAAGTGGCTTCCTCGTAACCACGACTCTTCCATCGAACCTTTACCAAACGAATCTCGCGATTACGCAAGCGTCTTGGTCTCAAAGGCAAGGATCCTCACGGCTTCTCCTCGAAGCTCAAATCCTCGTTCATTTTGCAAAGGCTCAAAGTCCACAATGTGCGACGGGTCCGGCACATCTTGCCTCAACATCGATACATGAAAAACACTATGCACCGCGATAGTGACGGAGGAAGGGCTAACCGGTAAGCAACTCGCCAATCCTCTCTAGGATCTCAAATGGACCAACAAAACGGGGACTCAACTTCCCACGCTTACCAAACCTCAAAACACCTCGTGATCGGAGCAACCTTAAGGAACACATGCCGACCAACCTC
This sequence comes from Sicyos edulis, assembly GCA_036507275.1. NCBI lineage: Eukaryota > Viridiplantae > Streptophyta > Magnoliopsida > Cucurbitales > Cucurbitaceae > Sicyos > Sicyos edulis. Next base: position 22,638,556 of record CM071849.1, on the reverse strand, counting down.
AAACTCCAAATCTCGACGCCGAACATCGGCGTAACTCTTCTCGCTGCTCTCTGCTATTTGTCAACATACGAGCTCTAATCTTCGTGATTGCACCATTGGTCAAGCTGCGCAGAACTTCGGGACCAAAAACTGTCTATCACCAACCTCTTCCTGAGAACACGGGGGACCGACAACGCTTACCATACAAAGCCTCGAATGGAGCCATCCAGAATCGTCGATCGATAATCGTTGTTATAGGCAAACTCCATCAATCTGAGATCATGGTCCCAAATCGCACGGGAAACCCAACACACAAGCCCTCTTCGAGATCCAAAACTCTCTTGGGTTCTCAAAACTCAAGGCCACAATGCCAACGATGGGCATACATTGAACTACAAGGGAGCAGACGGCAAACCACGTCCTCAACTCGCACCAACTCTAAAGCGGTGCTACTCTCACAAAGAACTCGAGGATCGCCAAAAGCTCTGAAACTTTACACCACGCTCTGGCTAAACTCCTCTGGAAGCTCACGGTGACAACAAACAAACTCAAACCTTCAACAAATCGGCCAAACAAGCTGAACCTTCCAGATTCCGAAACCAAACGGCCGAAAGCAAACTTTTCCATGCAAATCTACTAGCAATCGCCAAAGAAAACACCGCCAGCAAGGAAACCACCAAAATTCCTCTCACGGAAAACTCGGGCCGCAAGGACTAAACTATCACGCAGCCTCTCTCACGGCACAACACCTTGAGGAAAGCAGCTCAATGGCTTTACCAACCAAAGCCATGGCACCTCTGTGCCAACCCACTCAAGCGGCTCTGCTACTCCAAGCTGCGAGCGCACAACAAGGGTCAAAACCGAGAAGGACTTGCTCGTGAGAACTCAACCCAAACTTATAACGAGCGACACTCGCCTCCAAGCTACCTCTCAACTCTTAAAATCCAACCGACTACTCAAAGGACTTCTCCTTTAAGCTTAAGCCTAACTCAACTTCCAACCGTAAGCTCCACTCCCGAAACCTCACGAGGAAAGCGGATAACGACAACCTCAAAGCTAACTCTCGAGGTGACATCCAGGAGCAACTCAACCACCACAGAGACTAGGGAAAGGGAAATCTTCAATCCCCAAAGAACCAACAACTTGCCAGAAACAACTCTTGCTTGCTAACAACACAAAGCAAGGACCCTCTCGCTGGGCTTACCGCCTTGCGCTACTCTGATCAAATACACAACTCTGGAGCTAAGCTGACTCCTACAAAAACAGGAAACGAATTTCCCGGCAAGCAAACTCAAGGGCAACGGACTTCACACAAACTCATTGGCTTGCTTCAAACCCAAGGCAACAAACAACCAACTCTCTTGGAAGCAACACCCAAGGAATATCTCAACCAATCGGATCTCCAATCCGAAACAAACAGCACTTGCTCAACTGCTGAGGGAGGGGTCAACTCCCACAACTTACTGACTAAGAACACGACCTCAGGGCAACGCCTTCCAGCTAGAACCGAACTAGCACTCGAAACAACAAGAGAACCCAATCTTAGCCAACACTCACAAGAGGCAGAACAACCCTTACTGCAGCCTCTAGAACACCATCCAAGAGTCTGCTTAACTGGACAAACGACTGCTTCCAAGCAGCCAACAAACTTTTCCTTCAAGCTAACACCTCTACCATTAACTCATGGCTACGGGAGGAATCTGACAACTCCAAGAAGGAAACGGCTCTTACAAGCAGACAACCGAAGGACAGAGAGCTCCACAAACGCTCACTGTCTTGCTCCACTAAAGCAACAACATCTAAATCTCACGGGGCAACAACAAGGGCAACTCAACATCCTGGAAACAGGAAAACAACCAACAGGGCACAAACCACTCGCCCCACGAGCAAAACTAATCTCTAGCAACTCAAAACCACACCTTGGTCAACACCAAGCATCAACTTGCCACCAATCCGGACTCTACTCCAAACAACCACTGGCCTGCTAGCCTACCAAGACTGCTAGCAACTCAACCGAGGCTACGAACCACACGGCTCCAGCTTGCCAACTGAAACTCACTACTGGGCTCGACCGAGAGCTGCGAGAGGCTCTCCACAACCTAGGGTTCTTGGCAACCCTCGACACACACCGCCGACAAACGAGCTAATGACCCAACCACTCAACAGGCACAACTCTCTCAAAGATCTCAACCATGCAGGCCAACTCCAATACCTTGGAAACCAAGAGGACCCGAAACGCTACCGAATGCGTCGTCCTCCTACTCAAACACCAGCCTCTCAACAAGGCTTCTACCCTAGGAAAGGATCCAAACAACTCTCTTAGCCAAGGCGAACAAAAACTGCGCGGCTTTGCTACCACCGCTCTTGTTCAGTTTCCAACGGAACTCCAACCGAAGGAACACCAAAAGTTCCAACTCCACACGATGCTCAAAGCTGAGGCAACCTTGCTTTATCAAGGCATAACCATGCCAAACCGAACTCACTTTATACCAAGCCTCTACCAAGGGTGCTTACCCATAAGGCATCCAAATCCTCTCGCAAGGCATCAGCTCATCTCGCCTCAAAAGCATTCAACTCGCCTCATGGCAACCAACTCATCTTATGAGCATCCAACTTAGGGTCCCTCTCTTTGGACCAAACTCGCATCTACAATGCTCAACTCTCCTCAGATTAAGGCACTCGAAGGTAGTTGACCGCACTACCAACCACAAAGAAAAATCTCTTGGCCTTAACACTAGCGCGAGAATCACGCCCACAAACAATTACCAACCGCCAACCTGCTGACTTACTCAACCTCCAGTAACACTGGGAAAAGGCTCGGCTCGGCTCCTCTCGAGCATCCTTTCGCTTGTAGTCCATCGACTACCACCGAACTAGCCCTCTGGCGGGACCTAAACGGGTGCAAGCGCCATAAACAGATCCAAGGCTAAAGGAGTACATTTGAACTCCGAACGGCATAGAACCATCCGCTATGCCCAAGCCAAACTCAAGCTGAACCGGACTTAGCGCCAAAGTGGCACACCAACCAATGCACCTCAAGTGCTACTACTACCAAATCCACATACGAGGAAAGTGGGTGTTAAACAACAGCGAGGCTCGCAAGGGGGAAAAGATGACCCTTCATCCGCCTCAAGCCACTAACACGGCAACTTGCCAAACAATCGGGCGATGGTGGAGACTCGCTAGTCCACCTCTCACAAGGGACTTCCACCACCATCCGATGAACCAAGCAAAGACAGAGGCGGCACACCTCGGCCTCCGAGCAGCGGGGCTTCCCACACACGGATGCTAAACTCAAACACTGGCCAACTACTTTACTACTAGCGGAGGACTTACTAAAACATCGAGCTCTACGGGCATCCATTTGCCAACACTCGGGCGTCTCCATCAACGCCAACAAACTCATCTGAATAAACTGCTGATCATGCCCTCCCGGGAACCTCCGGCTACAAGAGCTACTGGGGAAAAATCTTTGAAACAAACTCATCGGATGGGCTATCTGTGCCGGGACTCCTCACTACGCGCTTACAAGCTCGCGCTGGGTCTCCGCTCTCGATCGCTAAAGACACGCCATCAAATCTCTCATGGTGGAGCACACTCTGCTCAAGGAGTCTCACTCTGAGGCGCCGCTAGCCTCTTCCCCTCCTCTAGGCAACTCAATCTGGGGGGCCAAATCGGCATGCGGGCCTAACAACCACGGGACGCGGCCTCAACATCAACACGATCGGTCCAACTCCTCGGTCGGACATGCCAAGCGCCTGCTCCTGCGGGTGCGATCAACATCTTGGCGATCCGCACGAAGCACCACCACCCTCTCACTAGGGAAAAGCGAAAGAATCGGGCCACAAATGGCCAGCGGAGTCTAAGCTCGCCTCCCTGCGGAGCGATGTCCCGGGGCATCCGAATCTATCCGGATACCTCAACAAGTCGCTAAACAAAGCGCTGCAGATGCTGCGAGAAAGTTGGCATGATGGCTCACTAAGCCCAAACCAACAACGAGTCGAGAACACGCTTCGTCTCCGCTACACAACACTACACAAGGCATAACTAGATGAAAAGTATTGTAAATTCTTAACCCTTTTCTTTTAAAGCGATAAACTTAGGCGCACACGATGACCGCTTGAGTCTTGATGATCATGGAAAAACGACCTACAACAAAGGTCGGTCTACGAGAATCTATGACTCGAGCTCGATACCAAGCAGTAAAGACCCGACCCAAAAGGGGCTCTAAATGGGCCTTTACCCCAATGCATGTATTGAAAATAAAAGACATTATGAAAAATACATTTTGGATCCCAAGTAAAAGCAAACATTCAATAATCAAAACATACATTTCTAAAAGCATACTCACGATCAGAGATTTATTTAAACCATTTAAACATTCCACAAGTACAAATATCTGGAATCCATAAAACGTAAGAAAACATCCTAGGGCTCGTGCCCGTCTACTTGCATTCGTGGGAAATAACAAAAGTCAAGAGTCATGATATAATAAAATGGTCGAGATGACAAAGCAGATTCCATGATCACGGCTCCTCCTTGACCATCCCGACTCGCTTGATTACTGTGGAAAACCACAGAATAAGGGTGAGTAACGAATTACCCAGTAAGAATCCCCAACCGGGGTACAACACGTTATACATGATCATCTAGAAGAATGTACGCAAGCTATGAGTACAAACACAGAGCGGAGCACATAGCTAAGTCCACACTTGGACCTCGGATGCCAACTCGTGGTCTTAGTCAGGAAAATACCACAACACACTATACGCGCTATACGGGAACAAGTCCCGGCCTCACTGCTCTCATCGCCGTCACGAAAGGTGCATCGCTCAAGATCCCCGAGGCTCTCTCGGTCGGCGCCGTAATGAGCGTAAGCGCGCACCGCATGCCACCGCAAACTACGGAAGTGCCGGGTCTAGTGGCAAGCTGCCCGTGTTCGATCACCATGCCTAACTAAATCTCCGGATCGGTGTCACCGACATAGGGGTGTGAGACACGACACGTGAACTATGTCACTGTACCACCGCACACGAGGCTAAGGAACCGGTCGTGGTAGGCTTACACGGGGAGCGGTCCTTGCCTAACAGTGGCAATCAAGGGCTCTTGCCGAACACGCCGAGGACGTGCCGATTTGCCGGACGAGGCAATGCCAAGTCATCATCCCGACCGTTGGGGCATTTAACGATCGCCACCCTCACCCAAGATTGCGAGGCCACCGTTAGGGTTAGCTAAACCCTAACGGGATCGGGACTGAGTACCATCTCGCATGCGTCCCCCGCGGGGATGCAAGTTACGTTATGCATCCGGCTCGGATGATGCTACCTACTTGAACTCTAAACCATAACAATAATAACAATTCATCCAATGCGGTCCAATACGTGCTCATGAGATACAAGGAACCTAGCATGATACTACGAAGCAAGAACAGATATATCGAACATGCGAATGGAACAACCTAGCATGGGCTAACATGAGAAACAATACAAGAGTTCATGCCATCAGAATTGAAGCAGAGCACCTAGGGCTAAACATGCTAATAATCATACACAGCATACAAAACAACAATCACAAATATACCGCGAGGCCCACACAACTCCGGTAAGAAATCCTTACCTTGGTGGGAGGCTTCTACACACAAATCCTAAGCTGCGGAACAATCCCGAGCTAGCGGCGGGAACCTAGCAAACCAATAATAATCGGCATCTAAAACGTCTAAACAACAAAGGAACAAGCAAGCTCGGCCGGGAACTCACGCGCAGACGAGCTTGGAGTGCTTGGCGAGCCGGCACAGCAGGTCGGGCGCAGCGCGCTACTGCACGCAGGCACGGATGCACGGCAGGACGCAGCGCGCATGGCGAAGGTCGGGCGGCGCGAGCAAGGCGGCGAAGGCGCGCGGTGCTGGCATGCGACAGCGACGCAGACGAGGCTGGCGCGCGCGCGCAGCGGCTTTCGGCGGCGCTGGCGCTGGCGTCTGGCGTCTCGCTTCGCGCGCGATCCGCACGATCCGCGAGCGATGGCGTCGCGGCAGGCGCTTCAACAGATCTGGGCGACTGGTGAGCGATGGCGTCGCGGCGGCCGCTGCTCAACAGATCTGGGCCACCGTGAGCGACGGCAGGGGATCTGGTGCGACGGCAGGGCGATCGGGCGTCGCGATCGCGGGCCATTTGGGCGTCGCGACGATGGTCGCTGGTGGGCTTCTCTCGGTGGCCGCAATCAACACAAACACACACAACACACCTCTTTTCACTCGGCCAAAAGCACACCAAACGGATGAGAAGAAGAAGAGGAAGATCGATACCTACCCGGAATGATGATGAAGCGATCCAAAGGAGCTGCAAGGATGAAGAATCGGTAAGGGCTATGGAGAGGGAGAGCTTGTGCGGCCAAGAGGAGATTTGGAGAAGAAGATGGAATAAACCTAATTCTATTTCATTTAACCAAATGCACCAAAACTTCAAAATCCAAGGTTAACTAAGATGTGATGCAGAAAGAGCAACAAGAGCACCTAATGGCTCAATTGGCACACATCTCTACAAGCTTTCCGGGAGACCAGGGTTCAAACCCCATTGCAAAGACAAATTCCTTTATTTTTACTTTTGCATCAAACCTTGCTCAAACCAAACCACAAACCCCTCCAAAAACCTACAAAAACCATCCAATAATTTTAGTAACTGGAAAAGACACAAACGACCCTGACGGCCCGACCAAATTACCAAATTACCCCTAGGGCATACCTGGAAGACCGGGAAGAAAAACCTGGGTCGTTACAAAGGGCCCGGGCTCGAATCCCAAAGGAAGCACACAACCAACCAACACTTTGCCCAAAAACCCAAATCACAACCGAACTCCCAAACGACTAGCCCAAACATCTCGGGACTCGCAAGCAATAACAAACCAGCCTCGATAAAGGCAGGAGCTACCTCGAAGCCCTGAAAATCCATAAATCCTGCACGGAGAGCCAAAAGACCAAAATACCCCTAAGGGTCAAAACAGCTATAACGGCCCAACCAAACAACCGAATCTTGACCCGAAGGCACCTCGAAAACTGGAATAGAAAACTGGGCCGTTACAATACTCCCTCCTTTTAAGACTTTCGTCCTCGAAAGTCCTAAGACGAAACAGCTCCTGGAAAACTCCATAGAAACCAAACCAACTGAACTTCTCGGCTAAAACAGCACCAACCTTCTCCGAAAACCAAACCCTCTTGGGTCCTCAAAAAAACTCAAAGGCAGAATGCCATCCATACTGCCAAACACTGAACACCGAAGGAAAACAAATGCGAAAAACTAGACGACAAACCACGTCCTCAACTCGCACCAACTCTAAAACGGTGCTACTCACAGAAACTCGAGGGTGGCCACAAGCTCAAACTCTACACCACGTGACCGGCAAAACTCCTAAGGAAGCTCACACTTTCTTTAACGAGAAACAATCGAATCACCAACTGGCGACTGATCCAAAAGCCAAACTTCTCCAACTAGAACACGACCACAACACTTAAGCAACCATCTTAAGGAGAAACCGCCGAACCAAAGGCAAGGGGCACCATACTGGTACACCAGATGGCTAACAACACTCACACCAGCTGAAACTTCAGCTACGGCCACCTTTAAAAGACAAGGGCCAAGCACAGACTCCACTCGGCCAAACCAACAACCGGAACTCCTCATCGGCCGAACGCAAACTTTCCAAAGAAAACCTACCAGCAACTGGCCAAGGAGAACATTGCCAGGCAAGGAACAACCAACATTCCTCTCAAAAAAATCAAGAAGCAAGGACTAAACCATCACGCAGCTCTCTGCGGCACAACTCCTGAGGAAAACAGCTCAACAGCTTACCAACCAAGCCACGGCACCTCTGTGCCAACTCACTCAAACGCGGCTCTGCTAATGCCAACTGCGAAGGCACAACAACTAGGAACAAAGCCCGAGAAGGGCTTGCTCAGCAGAACTCAACCCAAACTTATAACGAGCAACGCTCGCCTCCAAGCTACCACTCAACTCTTAAAATCCAACTGGCTACTCAAAAAGACTTCTCCTTTACGCTTAAGCCTAACTCAACTTCCCACCAGAAGCTCCACTCCCAAAACCTTACAAGGAAAACGGATGACGACAACCTCCAAGCTTACGGATCCTGAGCCACATGAATCCGCAAGACTACCTCGGAAGCTAACACTCGAGGCTGGCATCCAAGGAGCAACTCAACCACCACAGAGGCTAGGGGAAAAGGAAATCTTCAATCCCCAAAGAACCATCAACTTGCCAGAACAACTCAACTCTTACTGGCTGGCCTCCGCCCTTGCGGGGACAAACAACTCTTGCTTGCTAACAACACAAAGCAGGGACCCTCTCGCTGGGCTGACCGCTGCGCTACTCTGATAAACTCCACAACTCGGGAGCTAAGCCGACTCTCGCCAAAGCGGGAAACGACTTCTCGGCAAGCAAACTCCGGAAGGGCAATGAACTCCCACACGCGCTCACGACTTGCTCAAACCCAAGGCAACAGCAACCAACTCTCTCTGGGAAGCAACACCCAAGGGAAATCTCAACCAATCGAATCACCAATCGAATCACCAATCCAGAACTAACAGAACTTACTCAACTGCTGAGGGAGGGGTCAACTCCCAAAACTTTCTGACTAGGAACAAGACCTCAGGGCAACGCCCCCCCAGATAGAACCGAACTAGCTCTCGAAACAACAAGAGGACCAAACCTTGGCCCAACACTCACCAGAGGCAAAACAACCCTTACTGCAGCCTCTAGAACACCATCCAAGAATCCGCTTAACTGGACAAACAACTGCTTCCAAGCAGCCAACAAACTTTTCCTTCTTGCTAGCACCACTACCATCAATTCCAAGAACAAGGGAGTAGCCTGACAACTCCTCGAAGGAAACGGCTCTTACAAGCAGACAACCAAAGGACAGAGAGCTCCACATACGCTCACTGTCATGCTCCACTAGAGCAACAACATCTAATCTCACGGGGCAACAACAGGGGTCCATCTCAGACTAAACCTCCAATTGCCAAACGGGGCAACTCAACATCCTGGAAACAGGAGAACAACCAACAGGGCACAAACCACTCGCCCCACGAGCAAAACTAATCTCAAGCAACTCCAATCCACACCTTGGTCAGCACCAAGCATCAACTTGCCACCACACCAGAACCAATCCGTACTCTACTCCAAACAAACACTGGCTTGCTAGTGTACCAAGACTGCTAGCAACTCAACCGAGGCTACGACCCACACGCCTCCAGCTGGCCAACTGAAACTCACTACCTGGGCCTGACTGAGCTCTAGAGAGGCTCTCCACAACCTAGGGTTCGCCGACAACCCTCGACACACACACACTGCCGGCAAACGATCTAACAGACAACTGCCTGAACAAACAACTCCAATTTCCAGCATCCCAACCATGCTGGCCAACTCCAACTCCTTGGGAACCTAGAGGACCCAAAACGTTACAAAATGCGTCATCCTCCTACTCAAAGCACCTGCCACAACATAACTTCTACCCAAAGAAAGATCCAAACAACTCTCTTAGCCATGACGCTCAGAAACCACGCGGCTTAGCTACCACCGCTCTTGTTCAGTTTCCAACTAAACTCCAACCAACGATCAACAAGAAGATCCGCCAACCAAGCTTAGGTCCAACCCAACAACACTTGCCTAAGCAACAACCTGATACCACGAGCACGGTATCCTTACCACCTCACTAAAGCCTTACAACATTCACCTGGAGATCAACTTCTCCAGACACTGAGCACTAGATCTCCAAAGCAACTCTACAAGGATCTGAAACTCTTGCCACAGAACGAACCACACATAACACACTTGTGTGCACAACTCTCAACCTTCCTTCAGAGATCCAAGACTAACAAGCGCTTTTCCAAAAAGCAACGCTAACTCCTGGCAGAGATACCAACAATCCAAGGAACACCAAAAGTTCCATCTCCACACGATACACGAAGCTGAGGTAAGCTTGCTCTACCAAGGCATAACAATGCTAAACCGAACTTACTTTATACCAAGCCTCTACCAAGGGTGCTTACCCATAAGACATCAGAAACCTCTCACAAGGCATCCAACTCGCCTCATCGACATCCAGCTCATCTCATAAGCATCCAACTCATGGTCCCTCTGCTGGACCGAACTCGCATCTACAATGCTCAACTCTCCTCAGATTAAGGCACTCGAAGGTAGTTGACCGCACTACCAACCACAAAGAAATCTCTTGGCCTTAACACTAGCGCGAGACTCACGCGCACCAACACTTACCAACTGCCAACCTGCTGACTTACTCAACCTCCATAACAATGGAAAAAGGCTCCGACTCCTCTCGAACATCCTTTCGCTTGTAATCCATCGACTACCACTGAACTAGCCCTCTGGCACGACCTAAACAGGTGCCACTGCCATAAATGGATCTAAGGCTAAAGGAGTGCGCTGAACTCCGGACGGAATAGAACCATCTGCTATGCTCAAGCCAAACTCAAGCCAAACAAGACTTAGTGCCAAGGTGGCACACCAACCAATGCACCTCAAGTGCTACTGCTACCAAATCCACATTTTACTACAAATGGGGCCAACAAGGTCACTACCTCAAGTGACAACAATTCTGGCTAGGCATACGAGGTAATAAGCGCCGATCCTTGCTTGAATTTTACAAAGCTAGAGGTCCTTCTAGGATCCTTGCGAAAACTCACAATGAAGGCTAACTTAGATCACACTCAAAATCTAAAATGGTCACTCTTAGATCCTAAGACAACTCACTCCAGAATTAGCTTGATCAAGACTAATCCAATGAATTGATTTAACTTCAAACCTAAAGCAAGATTTGAAAGAAATGAAACACCAAATGGGGTTCAAGAAAACACAAGTTTTTCATTCATGAAATCTGTCCAAAATGATGTATTACAAGCCATTTTAGAGGCCAAAAATTCGTGCATGCCTTGGAATACAGAAGGACTCAAAAAGCTATTAAATGCATTTTGTAGAAAATAAGACATAAGAAGCCAAAAGTAAATTGCATGGCTTAAATGCTAGACAAAAGAGTAGATATGCTTTAAACACACTCAACCAACTCTTCTAGAATGTCCCTTGCAATAATGAGCATGGTTGGCAAGCATTGAAATCAAAAGTCCCAAAATAAGAAATCTAGAAATTTCTTTATTTAAAATTCTGCCATTTAATTTTTTTTATAATCCTCTTGGAATCTTCTTTTCCTTCTTCTTGTAATTGCTCCTTCATGCGAATGCAATAGGTTGGTAGTTGAATTCATATCATCCCCCTTTCTTTAGAAGAATTTGTCCTCAAATCAAAATCTTTATGTCCTTTTTGAACACTTTATGCTTCTTTGTCATGGATGAATTTGGAAGCAAATTTGGAGTATTTCATCATAATAAACAAGTTGGCATTGTGCATGTTTTCATTCATTACTTTGGAAGGAAACTTCAATTCAACATGTTGAATAAGCTCATTTGCCTTCTGCAAAAACTCAAAAGAAACACTATAGAAACATGGTTTGAGCTCGCCTAGTTAGATAGCAAGTTCCTTTATATAAAAGTTTACAAATATTTTGCTTTGAAAACAAAATAGATTTAACCTCATTGGCTCTTTCACACAAGCTCTCAATATTGGCTTTTCTCTCATTTTTTTGTATAGGCCATAAACTAATCTCATGCTTATCTCTCACACTCACTTTCTCACAAGATTTTTTTCCATAAATTCATTTGCTTTTGTCGTGGCCTTTTGTGCCTTTTCCCGTAACTCACACACATCAATATGTACATCATTAAGAGTAGGTTTTACAATAGTAGAAGGGATACAAGAAAATAAGAACTTACAATCTAATTCCCTACTAACCTCATTAGCACGTGTTGCAACTAAACCATAAAGCATTTCATTTTCAACTTTTCCACTTTCTACTTTAACCGTAGGCTGAATTTGATCACATGAATTATCATTTTCCAAAGACAATTGAATATTTGAAATTGGTTTTGGATGAGTGTACCTTGAAGACATCCTTTTGCGATGTGCTCTTCTTTCTTCCATATCTTCTCTCATCATTTCCAACATATCTTTAAGAGCTTCAAGAACGGTACTAAAACCCGGTACATTTGTTGCCTTTTCTTCATTACGTGACATGTTGAAAAGATTGTTTACCTTTAGAGTCGGCCAAGGAATGTCGACCAAATGCTCTGATACCAAATAATAAGCGCCGATCCTTGCTTGAATTTTACAAAGCTAGAGGTCCTTCTAGGATCCTTGCAAAAACTCACAATGAAGGCTAACTTAGATCACACTCAAAATCTAAAATGGTCACTCTTAGATCCTAAGACAACTCACTCTGAATTAGCTTGATCAAGACTAATCCAATGAATTGATTTAACTTCAAACCTAAAGCAAGATTTGAAAGAAATGAAACACCAAATGGGGTTCAAGAAAACACAAGTTTTTCATTCATGAAATCTGTCCAAAATGATGTATTACAAGCCATTTTAGAGGCCAAAAATTCGTGCATGCCTTGGAATACAGAAGGACTCAAAAAGCTATTAAATGCATTTTGTAGAAAATAAGACATAAGAAGCCAAAAGTAAATTGCATGGCTTAAATGCTAGACAAAAGAGTAGATATGCTTTAAACACACTCAACCAACTCTTCTAGAATGTCCCTTGCAATAATGAGCATGGTTGGCAAGCATTGAAATCAAAAAGTCCCAAAATAAGAAATCTAGAAATTTCTTTATTTAAAATTCTGCCATTTAATTTTTTTTATAATCCTCTTGGAATCTTCTTTTCCTTCTTCTTGTAATTGCTCCTTCATGCGAATGCAATAGGTTGGTAGTTGAATTTATATCACGAGGGCTCAACTCAAACAACCATGACTATGGCATCTCATCAAACCGGACGCTCACGGCCTACTCTTGCATCTCCACATGATGCTCAACAAACTCTGGCCGACTCTCTCAACATGCAGCAGCTAGCTCCACTCCAGGAGCTCACCAAAGGAAGAGTGCTCAACTCTACCAAACATCTGAGGAAAACACCAACGGATCCAATCAAGAAGGGAACATGGCTCACTGCACCCTAACCCCAGGGGTTAAAACCACTGGCTGCAAACAACAACACTTTACAGGAGCACAAAGATGCCTCAACAATCTCCTCGAAGGTCGCCAAATGCTGCAGCTACTCACCGGGCAATCAAACAATCGCTAAGGCTCAAGATCAACACTTGAGCTACCCGAGCTAGTCCACACGGGGACTGCTCCACAAGCATCCACATAAGCACTGACCATAGCTAACTCCTCTCTTGGAGTGGCACTCCAAGGCAAAGCACCTCCACCCTCTCACTAGGGAAAACCAACAACCGGGCCACAATTGGCCTCACGGAGTCAAGCTCTGCCTCCCACGGGACGATGTCCCGGGGCATCCGAATCTGTCGGATACCTCAACAAGCCACAACATACATCACACACTGCGGGAAGTTGGCATGATGGCGCTCTAAACCCAAACCAACAACGAGTCAGAACTTGCTCGTCTCCGCTCCACAACACTACACAAGGCAAACACTAGATGACAGGTATTGTAAATTCTTAACCCTTTTTCAACAACAAATAGTAAACTTAGGCGCACTGATGGTATGGCTTGAGTCTTGATGATCATGGAAAAACGACCTACAACAAAAGGTCGGTCTCTGAGAATCTATGACTCTGAGCTCTGATACCAACTGTAACGACCCGACCCGAATGGGGTTCTAAATAGGCCATTACCTCAATGCATGCATACAAATCTACAGAAAATTTGCAAGATGGGGTTTGGATTCTAAGTAAAACTAAAACATGAAAACATCCATTTAAAAATCAACATAAATTCCTGAAACCTGTCCCTGTTTCCAAGCACCTGTTCCAAGACAAATACATTTCCAAAACATACTCTGATCAGAGATTTATTTAAAACATACAAGCTTTGCAATAGTTACAACAATGCTAGAATCCGGAAATACATTTAGAAAACACCCTAGGACTCCGTGCCCAACTAAATGCATTCAGAGGACATTTAAATCATAAACATAAACATAAGACTCAGAGTTGAACAACGGGTTTCCATGATCACAGCTCCTCCTCCTCGACCATCCTCTCTCGCACCATGGTTACCTGTGGAAAACCACATAATAAGGGTGAGTAACGAATTACTCAGTAAGAATCCCCAACCGGGGTACAATACGATATACATGGTCATCTCGATGAGCGTATGCAAGCTATGAATATAAACACAGAATAGAGCACATAGCTTAGCCCACACTTTGGCCTCGGATGCCAACTCAGGGTCTTAGTCCGGAAATCAAATCACCACATCCACACAATACACAAGTCGCCCTATACGAGAAACAAGTCCCGGCCTCAGCCTGTCTACTGTCGAATGAAAGGTGCACTAGCTCAAGATCCCGAGGAGCTCTCCGGTCGGAGCTGTAATGATCGTAAGCATACACCGCGTGCTACTGCAGACTATGGGGGGTGTCGGGTCTAGAGGCAAGCTGCCCATGTCCAGTCACCACGCCTAACTAATTCTTTGGATCGGTGTCACTGACATAGGGGTGTGAGACCTGGACATGTAAACTATGTCGGCTGAACCACCACGGGGCTAAGGAGGCGGGTCGTGGTAGGCTTACACCAGAAGCCGTCCTTACCTTATCGGTGGCAATCAAGGGCTACGGCCGAACACGCCGAGGGCGTGCGATTGCCGGGGCGAGGCAATGCCAAGTCATCATCCCGACCGTTGGGGCATTTAACGACCGCCACCCTCACCCAAGATTGCGGGGCCCACGGTCGGGTTAGCTAAACCCTAATGGGGTCGAGGGGCGGAGAAGCGTCTCGGCGTCCCCGCCATGGATGCAAGGTGCTTTATGCATCGGGCCGGATGATGCTATCTACCGCAACTCTAACTCGCCTTAACAATCAAAGACACAATTCCATAAAATCCAATACGTGCTCAATAAGAATACAACGAGCCTAGCATGATACTACGAAGCAAGGAACAGATACGAGCATGCCAGAAAGGAACAACCTAGCATGGGCTAACATGAGAAACAACATAGGAAATCATGCCAGTCGGGAATTCAGAATAGAGCACTTATCAGGAAACATGTCAATAAACACAAACCAGCATACAATCAGCAATCACATAATATATCGCAGGGTCCACACAACTTCGATAAGAAATCCTTACCTGGCCGGAAGACCTCTAAACACAAGAAACCTAAGCTGCGATCGAACACGAGCTAGCTAGCGAGAACCTAAGAAAAACAACAATAATTACAATCAAAAGGCCCAAATATAATAAAACAAATAGGGCTCAGCTCGGGAGCAACTCACGAGGCACGGCTGACACTCGGACGGGCCACCAGACTGGCTAGGCATTTCTTTGGCGCTGCACGGCATTGGCCTTGCGCTGACACAGGCACTAGGGCGCTGCTCGTATTGGGCGCTGACTGACACAGCGCTGGGCACGGCCGGGCGAGCAGGCGCGCGAACGAGACGAGGCGTTAGCGATGCGGCGGCTCGGCTGAGCGTATGCGGTAGCGAGCGCGGCGGCGCGACACGCGGGCGAGCTAAGCGTCGCGACGGCCTGGGCGAGGGCTAGTTCGGCCGGCGATGGATCTGGGAGCGCGACGCGACGGCGATATGGGCGAGGCTGGGCGACGACGAGCTCGGGCGGCGATGCGCGAGCGCCCGCCTCTGCGCTCTGGCGCACTGGCGCGCGAGGGCACGGCTGGTGACTGGCGGCGACGAGGTCGCGACAATTGTCGGGCAAGTGTTCTTTGTGACGCGACTCGCGGCAGCGTGATCGGGCAGTCGGTGGGTGGGAGGAGGCTAGGTCGGGGGAGAGAGAGAGAGAGAGAGAGAGAGAGAGAGAGAGAGAGAGAGAGAGAAAAAGAGAGAGAAAGTGAATTTGGGGGAAAAAAAATAAAAGAAAAGAAAATGAATTTGGAAAAGAAAAGTAAAATGGAAATAAAAAGGAAAAATAAGGATTTTATCCAAAATCCATCCTTATCCACTTTTATCCTTAAAAATCCCATTTCGGCTTCCTCCTTGAGACCCATTGAAGCAACCTTTCCCAATAAATAAAACCCACTAAAATCCAACTCCCAAATCAACACCAAGGGCCCGGGCTCGAATCCCAAAGGAAGCACACAACCAACCAACACTTTGCCCAAAAACCCAAATCACAACCGAACTCCCAAACGACTAGCCCAAACATCTCGGGACTGCAAGCAATAACAAACCAGCCTCTCGAAAGCGCGGGAGCTACCTCGAAGCCACGAAAATCCACAAATCCTGCACGGAGAGCCAAAAGACCAAAATACCCCTAAGGGTCAAAACAGCTCTAACGGCCCAACCAAACAACCTAATCTTGACCCGAAGGCACCTCGAAAACTGGAATAGAAAACTGGGCCGTTACAGATAGATTTATGCAGTTAAAGCCTAAAGTTCGTCCCAAGAGTATTTGTTTTGATTCTTTGGCACAAACGTTTAATGTAAACTATTCCAATAATGCATCACCATGTTTTGGGACGTAAAACCAAAAAACTCAGATAGATTTATGGGGTTAAAACCTAAAGTTCGTTCCAAGTGTGTTTGTTTCCATTCTTTAGAACAAATGTTAAATGTAAACTATTACAATGTTGCATCACCATGTTTCGAGAGGTAAAACCACGAATTTCTTAAAGATTTTATGCTTTGAAACCCTAAAGTTTGTCCCAAGAGTGTTTGTTTCGATTCTTTGGAAATAACGTTTAATTATAACTATTCCAATGTTGTTTCACCATGTTTCGGGAGGTAAAACCAAAAAACTCAAATAGATTTATGTAGTTAAAACCTAAAGTTCGTTCCAAGAGTGTTTGTTTCGTATCTTTGGAACAAACGTTAAATGTAACTATTACAATGTTGCATCACCATGTTTCAGGAGGTAAAACCAAGAATTTCTTAAAGACTTAAGCTTTGAAAACCTAAAGTTCGTCCCAAGCGTGTTTGTTTCGATTCTTTGGCACAAACTTTTAATGTAAACTATTTCAATGTTGCAATACCATTTTTCGTGACGTAAAACCAAAAAACTAGGATAGATTTATGCAGTTAAACTCTTAATTTCGTCCTGAAGAGTGTTTGTTTCGATTCTTTGGAACAAATGTTAAATGTCAACTATTCCAATGTTGCATCACCATGTTTCAGGAAGTAAAACAAAAAAAGTTGGATAGATTTATGCGATTAAATCCTAAACTTCGTCTCTAGAGTGTTTGTTTCGATTCTTTGGCACAAACGTTTAATGTAAACTATTCGAATGTTGCATCACTATGTTTCGGGAGGTAAACCCAAAACTTTCTAATAGATTTATGTGTTGAAAACCTAAAGTTCATCCCAAGAGTGTTTGTTTCTATTCTTTGGCACAAACATATTACGTAAACTATTTCTTTGTTGCAGTATGATGTTTCGTGTTCTAAAATGAAAAACTCTGATAGAATTAGGCATGTAAAACTTAAATTTCGTCTGAAGAGAGTTAGTTACGATACTTTGGAACAAACGTTAAATGTTAACTATTCCAATGTGTGTATTTTAGCGAAGAATTGGAGTATACGCGCGAAATAGGCAACCAGGTCAATCTTCTCTCAGCTTCACTAAGTTTCGGGAGGTAAACCAAAAAAGTCGGATAGATTTATGTGGTTAAAACCTAAACTTCGTACCTAGAATGTTTGTTTCAATTATTTGGAACAAACGTTAAATGTAAACTATTCGAATGTTGCATCACCATGTTTCGGAAGATAAAACCAAAAATTTCTAATAGATTTATGCGTTGAAAACCTAAGGTTCGTTCCAAGAATGTTTGTTTCTGTTCTTTGGCACAAATGTTTTACGTAAACTATTCCATTGTTGCATTACGATATTTCGGGACCTAAATCGAAAAACTCATACAGAATTATGCATGTAAAACATAAAGTTCGTCCCAAGAGAGTTTGTTAAGATTTTTTGGCACAAACGTTTAATGTAAACATTTTCAATGTTGCATCACCATGTTTCAGGAGGTAAAACAAAAATACTCGGATAGATTTATGCTGTTAAAACTTAAAGTTCGTCCCTAGAATGTTTGTTTCGATTCTTTGGAACAAACGTTAAGTGTAAACTATTCGAATGTTGCATCACCATGTTTCGGGAGGTAAAACCAAAAATTTATGATAGATTTATATGTTTAAAACCTAAAGTTCGTCCCAAGAGTGTTTGTTTCTATTCGAATTTTGCATGTAAAACTTAAAGTTCGTCCCAAGAGAGTTTGTTACGATACTTTGGCACAAAAGGTTAATGTAAACTATTTTAATGTTGCATCACCATGTTTCGGGAGGAAAAACCCAAAAACTCGAATAGATTTATTCAGATAAAACCTAAACTTCGTCCCAAGAGTGTTAAAACCTAACTTCGTCCCAAAAAACTCGGATAAAATTTATGCAGTTAAAAGCTAAACATGTTGCATCACCATGTTTCGGGAAGTAAAACAAAAACTTTCTGATTGATTTATGCGTTGAAAACCTAAAATTCATCCCAAGAGTGTTTGTTTCTATTTTTTGGCACAAATGTTTTATGTAAATTATTCCAATGTTGCATTACGATGTTTCAAGATTTAAAACGCAAAACTCGGATAGATTTTAGCATGTAAAACTTAAAGTTCGTCCCAAGAGAGTTTGTTACGATATTTTGGCACAAACGTTTAATGTAATCTTTTCTAATGTTGCATAACCATGTTTCGGGAGGAAAAACCAAAAAACTCGGATAGATTTATGCAGTTAAAACCTAAACTTTGTCCCAAGAGTGTTTGTTTCTATTCATTTGAACAAATGCTAAATGTAAACTATTCCAATGTTGCATCACCATGTTTCGAGAGGTAAGACCAAGAATTTCTTATAGAATTATGCTTTGAAAACCTAAAGTTCGTCCCAAGAGTTTTTGTTTCGATTCTTTGGCACAAATGTTTAATTGAAACTATTCCAATGTTGCATCACCATGTTTCGGGAGGTAAAACAAAAAAACTCGGATAGATTTATGCGGTGAAAACCTAAATTTCGTCCTTAGATTGTTTATTTCGATTATTTGGTACAAACGATGAATGTAAACTACTTGAATGTTGCTTTACCATGTTTCAGGAGGTAAAACCCAAAAAATCTCTTAGATTTATATGTTGAAAACCTAGAGTTCATCCCAAGAGAGTTTGTTACCTTTCTTTGGCACAAACGTTGAATGTAAACTATTCTAATGTTGCATCACCATGTTTCAGGAGGTAAAACCAAAAAACTCATATAGATTTATGCGATTAAAACCTAAAGTTTGTCCCCAGAGTGTTTGTTTCGATTCTTTGGTACAAATGTTAATTGTAAACTATTCGAATGTTGCATCACCATGTTTCGGGAGGAAAAACAAAAAATTTCTAATAGATTTATGTGTGGAAAACCTAAAGTTCATGCCAAGAGTGTTTGTTTCTATTCTTTGGCACAAACATTTTATGTAAATTATTCCAATGTTAGATTATGATGTTTGGGATTTAAAACGAAAAACTCAGATAGATTTTAGCATGTAAAACTTAAAGTTCTTCCCAAGGGAATTTGTTACGATACTTTGGCACAAACGTTTAATGTAAACTATTCTAATGTTGCATCACCATGTTTCTCGAGGTAAAACCAAAAAACTCGGATAGATTTATGCAGTTAAAGCATAAACTTCGTCCCAAGAGTGTTTGTTTCGATTATTTTGAACAAAAGATAAATGTAAACCATTCCAATGTTGCTCACCATGTTTCGAGAGGTAAAACCAAGAATTTCTTATAGAATTGTGCTTTTAAAACCTTCAGTTCATCCCAAGAGTTTTTGTTTCGATTCATTGTAACAAACGTTAAAACGTTAACTATTCCATTATGAGGTTGAAACCTAAAGTTCGTCTCTAGAGTGTTTATTTCGATTCTTTAGAACAAACGTTAAATGAAAACTATTCTAATATTGCATCACCATGTTTTGAAAGGTAGAAATTTTTTTTTTGATAGATTTATGCATTGAAAACGTAAAGTTCGTCCCAAGAGTGTTTGTATCGATTCTTCTGTACAAACGTTTAATGTAAACTATTACAATCTTGCTTTACAATGTTTCAGGATCTAAAATGAAAAACTATGACAAATTTATGCATGTGCAACCTAAAGTTCAACCCAAGAGAGTTTGATACGATTCTTGGGCACAAACGATTAATGTAAACTATTCAAGTGTTGATTACCACTGTTTCGGGAAGTAAAACCAAAAACCTCGTATAGATTTATGCAGTTAAAACCTAAAGTTCGTCCTCAAAGTTTTTTTCGATTCTTTGGAACAAACGTTAAATGTAAACTATTCCAATGTTGCATCACCATGTTTCGGGAGGTAAAACAAGGACTTTATTATAAATTTATACTTTGAAAACCTCAAGTTCGTCCCAAGAGTGTTTATTTAGATTCTTTCGCAAAAACGTTAAATGTAAACTATTCCAATGTTGCATCACCATGTTTTGGGAGGTAAAACAAAAAAAAATTGATAGATTTATGCGTTGAAAACCTAAAGTTTGTCCCAAGATTTTTTGTTTCTATTTTTTGGGACAAATGTTTTATGTAAATTATCCCAATGTTGAATTACGATGTTTTAGAATCTAAAACAAAAAACTCGGATAGATTTATGCATGTAAAATCGAAAGTTCTACCCAAGAGAGTTTGCTACGATTCTTTGGCACAAACGTTTAATGTAAACTTTTCCAATGTGGCATCACCATGTTTCGGGAAGTAAGACCAAAAAGCTTGTATAGATTTATGCGGTTAAAACCTAAAGTTCTTCCCAAGAGTGTTTGTTTTGATTCTTTGGCACAAACGTTTAATGTAAACTATTCCAATCTTGCATCACCATGTTTAGGGAGGTAAAACCAAAAAACTCGGATAGATTTATGCAATTAAAACCTAAACTTCGTCCCAAGAGTGTTTCTTTCGATTCTTTGGCACAAACGTTAAATGTAAACAATTCCAATGTTGCATCACCATGTTTCGGGATGTAAAACAAAAAATTTCTGATAGATTTATGTGTTGAAAACCTAAAGTTTGTCCCAAGAGTTTTTGTTACTATTCTTTGACACAAACGTTTTATGTAAATTATCCCAATGTTGCATTTCGATGTTTCGGAATCTAAAATGAAAGACTCGGATAGATTTATGCATGTAAAATCATAAGTTAGACCCAAGATAGTTTGCTACGATTCTTTGGCACAAACGTTTAATGTAAACTTTTCCAATGTTGCATCACTATGTTTCAGGAGGTAAGACCAAAAAAATCGTATAGATTTATGCGGTTAAAACCTCAAGTTCTTCCCAAGAGTGTTTGTTTCAATTCTTTGGCACAAAAGTTTAATGTAAACTATTCCATTCTTGCATCACCATGTTTCGGGAGGTAAAACCAACAAACTCTGATAGTTTGCAGTTAAAACCTAAAATTCGTTCCAAGAGTGTTTGTTTCGATTCTTTGGAACAAACGTTAAATGTAAACTATTCCAATGTTGTGTCACCATGTTTCGGGAGATAAAACCAAGAATTTCTTGTAGATTTATTCTTTGAAAACGTAAAGTTTGTCCCAAGAGTGTTTGTTTCGATTCTTTGGCACAACCGTTTAATGTAAACTATTCCAATGTTGCATGACCATGTTTTGATAGGTAAAACCAAAAAACTCAGATAGATTTATGCAGTTAAAACCGAAAGTTTGTCCCAAGAGTGTTTGTTTGAATTCTTTTGAACAAACTTTATCTGTAAACTATTCCAATGTTGCATCACCATGTTTCGGGAGGTAAAACCAAGATTTTCTTATAGATTTATACTTTGAAAACCTAAATTCCATCCCAAGAGTGTTTGTTCTATTCTTTGGCACAAAGGTTTAATGTAAACAATTCCATGGTTCATCACCATGTTTTAGGAGGTAAAACCAAATTTTTTTGATAGATTTATGCATTGAAAACCTAAAGTTCGTCCCAAGAACTTTTGTTTCTATTCTTTGACACAAACGTTTTATGTAAATTATCCCAATGTTGTATTACGATGTTTCAGGATCTTAAACGAAAAACTCAGATAGATTTATGTATGTAAAACCTAAAGTTCGACCCAAGAGAGTTTGTTACAAGTCTTTGGCACAAACGTTTAATGTAAACTATTCCAATGTTGCATACCATGTTTCGGGAGTTAAGACCAAAAAACTTGTATAGATTTATGTGGTTAAAACCTAATGTTCGTCCCAAGAGGGTTTATTTCGATTCTTTGGAACAAACGTTAAATGTAAACTATTCCAATGTTGCATCACAATGTTTCGAGAAGTAAACCCAAGTCTTTCTTATAGATTTATGTTTTGAAAACCTATAGTTTTTCCCAAGAGTTTTTGTTTTGATTCTTTGGTACAAACGTTTAATGTAAACTAATCCAATGTTGCATCACCATGTTACGGGAGGTAAAACCAAGAATTTCTTATTGATTTATGTTTTGAAAACCTATAGTTCGTCCCAAGAGTGTTTGTTTCGATTCTTTGGCACAAACCTTTAATGTAAACTATTCCAATGTTGCATCACCATGTTACGGGATTAAAGCCAAAAAACTCGGATAGATGTATGCGGTTGAATCCTAAAGTTTTGTCCTTAGAGTGTTTGTTTCGATTCTTTGGAACAAACGTTAAATGTAAACTATTCAATGTTGCATCACCATGTTTCGGAAGGTAAAACCAAAATTTTCTGATAGATTTAAGCCTTGAAAACCTAAAGTTCGTCCCAAGAGTGTTTGCTTCTATTCTTTGGCACAAACGTGTTATTTAAATTATCCCAATGTTGAGAGTTTGCTGAGAGTAGCGCCATAGAGAGGCGTTCCGAGTTGGGTTAGCAGAGATAAGTGAGCCCTAGAGTCGTGAGACCGTTTGAGATTTGGTGCGAGTCAGAGGGTGTGACTCACCGACTAGCTATCGCATGATTTCTTCGAAGCTCAGTGTTAGTTCAGTTTTGGTTGAGATAGTTTGTGGCAGACTCGGTGCCTTTTGGGCTTGGAGCCTTTGGGAAACCAAGAGGGTTCGGTTTCAAAGAAGGAATTGTGTTGTCTTAATCAGAAGCTTGGTTGGTTAAGAATCAGTGGAGTTTCCTAGAGTTGTTTTCGTATTAGGACTTTCGAGGATGAAAGTCTTAAAAGGAGGGAGTATTGTAACGGCCCAATTTTCTATTTCGGTTACCCAGGTGATTTCAGGTCATTATTCGGTTGTTCGGATGGGCCGTTAGAGCTGTTCTAACCCTTAGGGGTATTTTGGTCTTTTGCCCCGGTCGTGGTTTTGAGGATTTTCAAGATTTTGTGGCCTTTCCGCCTTCGTCGAAGTTTGGTGTTGTTGGTTGCAAGACCCAAGAGGTTTGGGCAAGTTGTTTGGGAGTTTGGAGGTATTTTAGTTATTGGCAAAATTAATGGGTTTTTGAGTGCTTCCTTTGGGATTTGAACCCTTGCCCTAAATGGTTTTGGGAGTTTGAAGGAAAAAGAGTTTTATTAGAAAGAAAAGTTTGTTTGGGCCGGGTTTTGAAAGAGGAAGCTTTGGGAAGGGGTTTTAGACCCATTTAAATTAGGAAAAGGGAAGAAAATCAAGAAAGTCCCTTTCCCCTTGTTTTGCAATCTCTCTCTCTCTCTCCTTGCCGACCTCACCAAGAAAAACCCAACCCTAGACGCACCAGCCCTAGCAGCACCAACCCGAGCCACGGCCACTGCCTTGGCCGCGCTATGCACGACCACTGCTCGGCCCATGCCCGGCCGCTCTACACGATCGCGCGCGCCGCAGTCCAGCCACTCGCCCGAGACGCGCCGCGACCGCCCGCACCAGTCGCCAACGCGTGCGCGCGCCGCCCGCACGAGCCGCCACCTGCCGCGCCGCTTCGTTTACCGTCGCACGCGTCGCCTAGCGCCGCCCGTGCCGCTTCGGCCAGTGCGCGCCCAGACACGCCTGCGCGCCGTTCCGCACGAGCCGTCCAGACGCGCGCGCGCGCTCGCCGCTTTGCCGCCCAGACGCGTCGCGCCGCGCTGGCATCTCTCGCGAACCAGCGCTCTCCGCGCGCTCGACCCAGCGTGTTCGCTCGCCTGCGACAGCTCGCGTCTGCACGTCCCGTGCCTCGCCAGCGCCAGTGCCCAGCGCCCAGTGCCAACGCCCAGTGCCAACGCCCAGTGCCAGCGCCCAGCGCCAGCACGCCCTGCTTGTCCTTGCAGACGGACGGCCCGCCTGTAAGGCGAGTTGGGGCGTGACCTTGTGTCTTCTCGGTCGGTAATTCCGAGTCTTTTCTCCTTTTGGCACTAAGTTTTGTTCGTTGGTTGTTTATTTAATTAGGTTGTTTTTACTAAAATGCTTAGGTTGCTCGGTTTCGCTTTAAAGCTCGAGGGTCATTATTTGATTGTGAAAGTTATTTCTGCTCGTTTCCAGGTAAGGACTCCTTACTGTGCTTGTGTGGACCCTGCGATGCTTTCTTGATTGTGCCTTATATGCATGTTTACTTGTATGAACATGATTAGTGGATAGGACAGCTTGTGATTGCACTCTTGCTAGCATGTTTGCCTGTTTGTACATGTTAGTGCCATGCTAGGATTGTTCTTCCAAAGCATGCTTGAGATTCTGCTTTAAGTTCGTAGTATCATGCTAGGTTATGTGTGATTGATGATGATATGTATGTTTAGCCAGAATCGTTATTTTGTACTCCTAGCTAGTATAGTAGGGTTTGTCATCATCCGAGAGGTGAGCGGACATAACGTACTTTGTTCCCACCGGTCGGGTGTAGAGCGAAGCATAACGTACATTGCTTCCCCCCGGCAGCCGATGTGGATTTAGCTACCACATCGGCATAAGCCTAGTTTGTAGCCAGCTAGAGCGGAACCACGCCAGCGGTGCAAGCCGCCTTGGCGGTTCTTAGCTTCGTGTCGGTGGTACAGCCGCATGCAGATGAGTCTTGAGGGCCTCGCACACTCGTGTTCGGATGACACCGCTCCCGAGTCTTAGGCATGCGCACTGCCCCGCGTAGTTTGTACCTAGGCCCCACATTTACGCCGGTTCAAAGAAAGCATGCGGTGTGTGCGCAAGACACGCGCGTTAGTCGCCGATTCGAGAGAGCTCCCGGGCTAATGTTCGTGAGTACACGGTTCCTTCGATTTAGAGCCGGACTTCGGGTACTCTCCCGATAGTCCAGATTTATTAGCGAGGGTAAGAGGCCCTTGAGAACACCAATTGGGATTGGCTTTTGAGCTGATCATATGGTCGAGGGAGAAAGACCCTCGAGGGTGTCGGACATCTTTGGGATCGGTTTTTGAGCTGATCATTTGGCCGAGCGAGAAAGACCCTCGGAGATGTCCCGGGATTGGTTATGAGAGCCAATCATTAGGGTAGGAAGTAGGAGACTTACGAGGATTTTGATTCTCGCCTTGTAAGCTCGTTGAGCTATGATCCGTGTTGGTAGCTTGTTTGCATGTATACTAGGGTGCGGATGATTGATGTATCGTATTGTACCGGTTGGGGATTCTTACCGAGTATGTTTATACTCACCCTTATTTCTGTGGTTTTCCACTGGGTAACTTGGGATAAAGACCGGGAATGGCTAGAGGAGGAGGCGATTGATCATGGGAGCCGCCGGTACTCTGTCTTTATTGTTTGCATATTTGTTCAGCATGTAGATGGACATGAGTCCTAGGGGAAAACATTATTAAAAGTTGTTTGAACTGTTTTGAATGTTTTTATATATACTGGCCAGGCTTCTTTTACTTCGTTGGTTTTTCTTAAACAAAATTGTTGATTATGTTTTAAGCATTCCCCGTTCTAAATGTTTTGGAAGGTTTTAAATATGAGCACTAAACCACTCGGTGAAATATTTAACTTGCATGCTGAGTGAGAACCTAGGTTTAGGACCGTATTTTGGGTCGGTACATAGACCACCATGTAAGTTTCACAAACTGCTTCTGAATTCTGCTCATTCCTCGACAAACATCTCTTAACTTTCCTCGAAGAGCAATAGCTAACTCTACTTCAAAAATTCAACGTTAAAAGTGGTTGCACTTTACTAGCTGTTAATGCAATCACACCTACTCTGGTAGCTACTATCTCTAAAGCTAAGCTCTAGGTAGCTTAACTCTCTCTTTGCTATGGCTCAAGGCCTACTCTTGAGAATCACAACACGTTAGCCCACGCATAGGACTAACCAACAAGCAGTTAGAAATACCATGTAAGTTAGACTCTATTTGCATTACAAAAACCCTTATATAGAACCGACATACCTGACGGTCGCTGGAATGTTGAAAATCATGGGGGAAAGCAACAACCTACTAAGTAGGTCAGTCTATATAATCTATGACTCTATGCTCTGATACCAAATGTAAAAACCTGTAATTTCTAACTACGATTTTTAGCACATGCTGACTTAAATTCAGTTAGAAATATGCATGGTTTTAAATTTTCAAATTCGAAATTAAAGATAACCGCTCCAGTCGCATTTTTATTTCAAATAATAAATAAATACAAGCCCTTGGCCAAGGTGTTTACAAAAATGTTTCAAATAAATATTTAAATACAAACAAACAAGACATTCATGCCATTAGTTAACAGAAATAACAGGAGTTCAAAACATAGCATGCTACTAAGAGGAATAAGACATTTATCCTACAACAGCCTAGAGAAAGTGCAGCGACTCCACCCATGATCATTTCAACACCTCCCAACTAACTGTCTCGGTGGTGTCATCTGATTACATGTGGAAAGTAAATAACCACAAAAAGGGTAAGTATAAGAGAATACTCAGTAAGAACTCCCAAACAGGGGTACAATGCAGAAAGTAGAACTCAACATGCTAGCAATACATAATTATTCTCGTCTCAACATAGCTTACTAACTGACCATGAGTTTCGTTACATGTCTTTCTCGATCAATCGACTTACCCTCAGCTCATCTTATCTTTTACCTGGTCATGAGATTCGTTAAATGATAATTCCTTGTGAGGCCTTGAAGACACTCACCTAAATGCAAGGAAATAACAGGTTATGAAGTTCGTTACATAACTCTCTTGTGAGGCCCTTGAGACACTCACCTGTTCTAGATATTATGACTAGTCATGAAGTACGTTACACGACTATTTTGCTCAAACTTGACTTTTCTCTACTGGTGTACTAACGACACCGGTTCAGGCAACCTATGCTTTGATACCAAATGATAAGGCAACCCTAATTCTCAGCCCAAAGATCCAAGCTTATGATGAAGCAAGAACCCTTGAATTAAGAGATTAACACCTCCTTATAGATTTGGGAACAACCAAGTGAAAAGGCTAGAATTTGATTACCTCTTAAGATCAATGATCTAGAAGCAAGATATGGAAGATCTAGTTCTAGATTGAGTCACTCCACAATCAAGCTTGATCAAGGCTGGATTGAATGGCTCAAATGCATTCTATCACAAGATTGCAAGGGAAACTTAGAAAAAGAGACAAAGAACATGCCCTAAAATTCTAAGAAAATGATCTCTTGTAGAGAGCTAATTTTCATTCATTCAAAATCTGAGTTTTACAACTTACTTCATGGCTATTTATAGCCTAGGAAAGTTAAACCTAAAATAAAGAAACTAACATAATTACCATAATGCCATTGTTGCAAAATTTAACCTAAAAACACATAAATGCAAATTTTAAACCTAAAATTACATGTAAATAGCCATAAATCCAAAAATTGATAGTTTTTAAAGCATTCTTCATGATTTTGTATCCATCCACAAGTAAATGATGATCCCTTCTAAGTAGCTTTAAGTTTGAATCCCTACAAAAGCCCTACGACAGCATCAACAAAAGCCCTACGACAGCATCAACAAATCCACGTTCGACAACATTTCAGCAGCCGTTTTCCTTGTGCCCTCGTACGCACCAACAGCAACCTCAAGCCATGTTGTTGTGATCAAGTGTTTGGGTAAGATTTTATGTTCTTCAACGCTGTTTTGGTGCTTTGATCGTTGTCGGATGAGTGTCTGACTATGTGTAACGGCCAAGGTTTTCATCCCGGTCTTCCAGGTTTGCCCTCAGGGGTATTTTGGTCTTGTGCTCCCCGGCAGGATTTGTGGATTTTCAGGACTTCAGGGTCACTCCTGCCTTTGTCGAGGCTTGATTGTTGTTGGTTGCAAGACCCAAGATGTTTGGGCTAGTCGTTTGGAAGTTTGGAAGTGGTTTGGGTTTTGGCAAAATTATTGTTGTTTGAGTTCTTCCATTGGGATTTGAGCCCTTGCCCTTAATGTTAATTTGAGAGTTTGATTTAAGTGAGTTTTATTTATTGGAAAAGATTGCTTTAGCCGGGTCTCGAAGGAGGATGCCGTGGGAAGGGATTTTAGGTCTTTAAGGCCTATTTAAAATAGGATAAGGATGGAAAAATAAGGAAAAAATCCCATTTTCCTCTTTTGTTTTCTCTCTCTCTCTCTCTCTCTCTCTCTCTCTCTCTCTTTGCCTAGCCTCACCAAATCCGAGCCCCAGCCCCCAGCTCGCCCAACCTAGCCCCTAGCTCGCCCAGCCCTGCATTGTGCCGAGCCGCCCCGCGCCAGCGCCAGCCCGCTCCGCTTCAGGTTGCCCAGCCCTGCACTATGCCCAGCCTCCCCGCGCCAGCGCCAGCCCGCTCCGCATCCGGTCGCCCAGCCCTACACTGTGCCGAGTTGCCCGCGTGCGTTCCCTGTAGCTCGTCTCGTCGCCCGCGTGCGTTCCCTGTAGCTCGTTGCATCACCCGCGCGCCGTTCCCTGTGCCGAGCCGCGCCGCACCACTCTGAGCCTCAGCGCGCCCGTGTCCCTGTCGCGTCTGCCCCTGCACCCAACGCCCCAGCGCCCAGCTCCTGTGCTCGAGTCCCCTGCCGCGCCAGTGCGCCCAGCCAGCTCCTTTGCTGCCGGCAGCCTGCCCTGCTGTGTTGGTGTGGCCCGAGCCTTGTGGCTTCTCGGATGGTATTTCCCGAGTCTTTTCTCCCTTGGGCCCTTTGCTGTTGGCTGTTGTTTATTTAATTAGGTTGTTTTTATTAAATGCTTAGGTTGCTCGGGTTATCTTAGAAGCTTGAGGGTCGCTTGGTTGATTTGTGATAGTTATTTCTGCTTGTTTCCAGGTAAGGATTTCTTACCGGAGTTGTGTGGGCCCTGCGATATATTATGTGATGTTGTTTGTATGCTTGTTTGTGTTTATCAGCATGTTTAGTGATAGGTGCTCTATTATGAATTCCCGACTGGCATGATTTCTTATGTTGTTTCTCATGTTAGTCCATGCTAGGTTGTTCCGTTCTGGCATGCTCGTATCTGTTCTTGCTTCGTAGTATCATTCTAGGTTCGTTGTATCTGTTGAGCACGTATTGGATTGTTTGTTGTTGATATTATAGTTTAGAGTTCAGGTAGGTAGCATCATCCTGGCCGGATGCATAACGTAACTTGCATCCACGACAGGGACGTACGAGACAGTACTCCGTCCCTGATCCCCGTTAGGGTTTAGCTAACCCCAACGGCTGGCCCTGCAATCTTGGGTGAGGGTGGCAGACTGTTAAATGCCCCAACGATCGGGATGATGACTTGGCATTTCCTCGTCCCTGGCAGTCGGCACGTCCTCAGCGTGTTCGGCCGTAGCCCTTGATTCCCACCTGTTAGGGCAAGGACGGCTTCCTGGTGTAAGCCCACCACGACCAGTTCCTTAGCCTCAGGTGCGGTGGTTCAGGTGACATAGTTCACGTGTCGAGTCTCACACCCCTATGTCGGTGACACCGATCCAGAGATTTAGTTAGGCATGGTGGATGGACATGGCGACTTGCCACTAGACCCGGCACCCCATGGTCTCTGCAGTAGCATGCATGCTGCGGCGCTTACGCTCATTACTGCGCCGACCAGGAGAGCTCCTCGGGATCTTGAGCCAGTGCACCTTTCGTATCGATAGTAGACAGGCTGAGGCCGGGACTTGTTTCTCGTATAGGGCGTATTGTGTGGTGGATTTTTCGAAGTAAGACCCTGAGTTAGCATCCGAGGTTTATATGTGGATTTAAGCTATGTGCTCTATTTTGTGTTTATATTCATAGCTTGCATATCTTCCAGCTAGATGACCATGTATATCGTATTGTACCCCGGTTGGGGATTCTTACTGAGTAATTCGTTACTCACCCTTATTTTTGTGGTTTTCCACAGTTAACCGAGGTGCGAGACAGGATGGCTGAAGGAAGAGCTGTGATCATGGGAACCAGCAGTCAAACTCTGATTTTATGTTATGACTCTTTATATTTTTGTTTCCTCTGAATGCATGTAACCGGGCACGGAGCCCTAGAATGTTTTTCTGAATGTTTGTTACGGATTCCAGCATTGTTGCAATTGTTGAAAGTTTTGAATGCTTTAATAAATCTCTGATCAGAGTAAACTTTTGGAAACGTATTTATCTTGAAACAGGTGCTTGGAGACAGGGACAGGTTTCAGGAAATTGTTTTGACTTTTAATTGAATGTTTGAATGTTTTGTTTTTGATTGGAATCCGAAAGTCATTCCTGCATATTGTCTTTAACTTTGAATGCATGCATTGAGGTAAAGTCCCATTTAGAGCCCCTTTTTGGGTCGGGTCTTTACACTATGTGTGTTTGTTGGATTGATTTTGAAGAATTGTTCCTTTTGGTTTCTGGCTTGTTGTTGAGGTTTCATTCCGTTTTCGTGCTCTTCACTTTTGGATAGCTGTGTTGATGGCTGGGTATGTTTCTGAGTTCAAACTCGTGGTTAATTAATGATCTTTTTGAGTATTGTTGATAATTGGAGAAATAATTGATAGGTTGTTTTATGGTTCAGTTTCGCATTATTGAAATCAAAATGTTTGTTTTGTGAGCTTTAAATTCAGGAAAGGATTCTCTACTCGGGTTATGTGGACCCTACACAGGGCGAAACTCGTTATGATGTTTTATGTATTATTGATGGATATGGATGTGGGATTTATGTTGGATGGTTGGTTCTGGAGTGTGGTTGATGTAAATGTAGTACATATATCTTTTTTTTTGTTCTGCATGTTGTGCTTCGGGATTATGGGGTCCCAGGGTGCCACTTCGTGTGTTTCTTAAATGTTAATTATGTTTTATATGTCTTGTACCTTGGGATTATGGGGTCTCGGGGTGTTATCTTGTATGTTAATTATTCCTAATTATTTCTCTTGCATATATGCTAGGATTATGGGTTCCTAGTATGTTGCTACTTCTGTTACTCGTTCTATGTTTCTCTTGGTGTGGGTGTGAGCTGGTGATGACTTGTGTTAGCTTGTAGCTAGTCCTGAACATGCAAAGAATAGTATCCTGTTAAGATGACTGAATGAGAATAATCGAGCATGCTTGGTGATCTGTTGGATTGAGTTGTTAAGCATTTGTAGTAGAACTCTTAGTTGTCATCATCTAGAGGCTGTAGAGACACGACGTATTGTTGTCTCGTTGGGTCAGTGTTGTTGAGGATTTAATCCCATGCTTGATAGCCCGGGATGAGATGTAACATGCCGCCCCCAGTGATCCCTAGTTTATGGCCCTTTTAGGCTGGCACTGATCATAGTGACACATGCTATGAGAGGGTCTTAGCTTAAGGCGATGGGTGTGAAGAGGCTGACTCGGTACACTGGTGAGGGCCTCCAAAACCTTGGCTCAGTGAACACCTTTTGATATGGATCATAATGTGACTCAACATTTTACCTTCAAGCTACTTAGAAGGGATCATCATTTACTTGTGGATGGATACAAAATCATGAAGAATGCTTTAAAAACTATCAATTTTTGGATTTATGGCTATTTACATGTAATTTTAGGTTTAAAATTTGCATTTATGTGTTTTTAGGTTAAATTTTGCAACAATGGCATTATGGTAATTATGTTAGTTTCTTTATTTTAGGTTTAACTTTCCTAGGCTATAAATAGCCATGAAGTAAGTTGTAAAACTCAGATTTTGAATGAATGAAAATTAGCTCTCTACAAGAGATCATTTTCTTAGAATTTTAGGGCATGTTCTTTGTCTCTTTTTCTAAGTTTCCCTTGCAATCTTGTGATAGAATGCATTTGAGCCATTCAATCCAGCCTTGATCAAGCTTGATTGTGGAGTGACTCAATCTAGAACTAGATCTTCCATATCTTGCTTCTATATCATTGATCTTAAGAGGTAATCAAATTCTAGCCTTTTCACTTGGTTGTTCCCAAATCTATAAGGAGGTGTTAATCTCTTAATTCAAGGGTTCTTGCTTCATCATAAGCTTGGATCTTTGGGCTGAGAATTAGGGTGCCTTATCATTTGGTATCAAAGCATAGGTTGCCTGAACCGGTGTCGTTAGTACACCAGTAGAGAAAAGTCAAGTTTGAGCTAAATAGTCGTGTAACGTACTTCATGACTAGTCATAATATCTAGAACAGGTGAGTGTCTCAAGGGCCTCACAAGAGAGTTATGTAACGAACTTCATAACCTGTTATTTCCTTGCATTTAGGTGAGTGTCTTCAAGGCCTCACAAGGAATTATCATTTAACGAATCTCATGACCAGGTAAAAGATAAGATGAGCTGAGGGTAAGTCGATTGATCGAGAAAGACATGTAACGAAACTCATGGTCAGTTAGTAAGCTATGTTGAGACGAGAATAATTATGTATTGCTAGCATGTTGAGTTCTACTTTCTGCATTGTACCCCTGTTTGGGAGTTCTTACTGAGTATTCTCTTATACTTACCCTTTTTGTGGTTATTTACTTTCCACATGTAATCAGATGACACCACCGAGACAGTTAGTTGGGAGGTGTTGAAATGATCATGGGTGGAGTCGCTGCACTTTCTCTAGGCTGTTGTAGGATAAATGTCTTATTCCTCTTAGTAGCATGCTATGTTTTGAACTCCTGTTATTTCTGTTAACTAATGGCATGAATGTCTTGTTTGTTTGTATTTAAATATTTATTTGAAACATTTTTGTAAACACCTTGGCCAAGGGCTTGTATTTATTTATTATTTGAAATAAAAATGCGACTGGAGCGGTTATCTTTAATTTCGAATTTGAAAATTTAAAACCATGCATATTTCTAACTGAATTTAAGTCAGCATGTGCTAAAAATCGTAGTTAGAAATTACAGGTTTTTACATTTGGTATCAGAGCATAGAGTCATAGATTATATAGACTGACCTACTTAGTAGGTTGTTGCTTTCCCCCATGATTTTCAACATTCCAGCGACCGTCAGGTATGTCGGTTCTATATAAGGGTTTTTGTAATGCAAATAGAGTCTAACTTACATGGTATTTCTAACTGCTTGTTGGTTAGTCCTATGCGTGGGCTAACGTGTTGTGATTCTCAAGAGTAGGCCTTGAGCCATAGCAAAGAGAGAGTTAAGCTACCTAGAGCTTAGCTTTAGAGATAGTAGCTACCAGAGTAGGTGTGATTGCATTAACAGCTAGTAAAGTGCAACCACTTTTAACGTTGACTTTTTGAAGTAGAGTTAGCTATTGCTCTTCGAGGAAAGTTAAGAGATGTTTTTCGAGGAATGAGCAGAATTCAGAAGCAGTTTGTGAAACTTACATGGTGGTCTATGTACCGACCCAAAATAAGGTCCTAAACCTAGGTTCTCACTCAGCATGCAAGTTAAATATTTCACCGAGTGGTTTAGTGCTCATATTTAAAACCTTCCAAAACATTTAGAACGGGGAATGCTTAAAACATAATCAACAATTTTGTTTAAGAAAAACCAACGAAGTAAAAGAAGCCTGACCAGTATATATAAAAACATTCAAAACAGTTCAAACAACTTTTAATAATGTTTTCCCCTAGGACTCATGTCCATCTACATGCTGAACAAATATGCAAACAATAAAGACAGAGTAGCGGCGGCTCCCATGATCAATCAGCTCCCTCCGCTTCATTTGTCGGTCTTTATCCCAAGTTACGGTGGAAAACCACAGAAATAAGGGTGAGTATAAACATACTCAGTAAGAATCCCAACCAGGGGTACAATCACGATACTTCAATCATCCGGCACCCTAGTATACATGCAAGCGATTTACTAACATGGATCATAGCTCAACGAGCTTACAAGGCAGAATCTGAAAACCTCGGAAGTCTCCTACTTAGGCCTAATGATTGGCTCTCATAACCAATCCCGGGACATCTCGAGGGTCTTTCTCGCTCGGCCAAATGATCACTCAAAAACCGATCCCAAAGATGTCCAACACCCTCGAGGGTCTTTCTCCTCGACCATATGATCACTCAAAAGCCAATCCCAATGGGTGTTCTCAAGGGCCTCTTACCCTCGCTAATAAATCCGACTGTCGGAGAGTACCCAAGTCCGCTCTAAAGCTGGAAGGAACTGGTGTACTCACGAACATTAGCAGGGAGCTCTGCGACCGGCGACTAACGCGTGTGCGCGCGCACACCGCATCCGCTGCCGCAACCGGCGTAAATGTGGGGCCTAGGTACAAACTACGCGGGCGGTGCGCATGCCTAAGACTCGGAAGCGGTGTCACCGAACACGATGAGTGCGAGGCCCTCGGCACTCATCGGTGCGGCTGTACCACCGAATCGAAGCTAAGAACCGCCAAGGCGAGGCTTGCACCGTTGGCGGTGGTTCCGCTCTAGCCGGCTACAAACTAGGCTTATGCCGATGTGGTAGCTAAATCCACATCGTCGGCGCCGGGGAAGCAATGTACGTTATGCTTCGCTCTACACCCGACCGGTGGGAACAAAGTACGTTATGTCCGCTCTCACCTCTCTGGATGATGACAAACCCTACTATACTAGCTAGGAGTACAAAATAAGCGATTCTGGCTAAACATACATATCATAATCAATCACACATAACCTAGCATGATACTACGAACTTAAAGCGAGGAATCTCAAGCATGTTGGAAGAACAATCCTAGCATGGCACTAACATGTACAAACAGCAAACATGCTAGCAAGAGTGCAATCACAAGTCATCCTATCCACTAATCATGTTCATACAAGTAAACATGCATATAAGGCACAATCAAGAAAGCATCGCAGGTCCACACAACCACAAGAAGGAGTCCTTACTGAAACGAAAGCGAAATAACTTTCACAATCAAATAATGACCCTCGAGCTTTAAAGCGAAACCGAGCAACCTAAGCATTTTAATAAAAACAACCTAATTAAATAAACAGCAGCCAACAGCCTAGTGCCAAAAGGAGAAAAGACTCGGGAATTACCGACCGAGAAGACACAAGGTCATGCCCCAACTTCACTGCGGCGAAAGGCGGTGTCCGTCTGCAAGGACAAGCGGCGGCGCGGCTGGCGCTGGGCGCTGGCACTGGGCGTTGGCACTAGGCGCTGGCGCTGGGCGCTGGCACTGGGCGTTGGCACTAGGCGCTGGCGCTGGCGAGGCACGGGACGTGCAGACGCGGGCTGTCGCAGGCGAGCGAACACGCTGGGTCGAGAGCGCGGGCGAGACGTCAGGTATGCGAGGACAGCGCGCGGGCGACGCGTTTGGGCGGCAGCAAGCGGAGCGGCGCGGCGCGTCTGGACGGCCTGGTGCGGAACGGCGCGGCATGTCTGGGCGCACCTGGGCTGAGCGGCACGGGGCGGCGATGGGAGATGCTTGTGGACGGCAACGAAGCGCGCGGTCTGCGTGGCGGCTTCGTGTCGGCGGCGCGCACGTCTTAGCGACACAGTGCGGGCGGTGCGCGCGTCTGGCGGAGTGGTTGGGATCAGGCGGCGCGGATCAGTGCAGAGCAGTGGGCATGGGGGTGAGCAGGTGGTGGTGCAGGGGCCGGGGCGTGGCCGTGGCTCGGGTTGGTGCTGCTAGGGCTGGTGCGGCTAGGGTTGGGTTTTTCTTGGTGAGGTCGGCAAGGAGAGAGAGAGAGAGATTGCAAAACAAGGGGAAAGGGACTTTCTTGATTTTCTTCACTTTTCCTAATTTAAATGGGTCTAAAACCCCTTCCCAAAGCTTCCTCTTTCAAAACCAGCCCAAACAAACTTTTCTTTCTAATAAAACTCTTTTCCTTCAAACTCCCAAAACCATTTAGGGCAAGGGTTCAAATCCCAAAGGAAGCACTCAAAAACCCATTAATTTTGCCAATAACTAAAATACCTCCAAACTCCCAAACAACTTGCCCAAACCTCTTGGGTCTTGCAACCAACAACACCAAACTTCGACGAAGGCAGGAAAGGCCCTGAAATCTTGAAAATCCTCAAAACCCTGACCAGGGGCAAAAGACCAAAATACCCCTAAGGGTTAGAACAGCTCTAACGGCCCATCCGAACAACCGAATAATGACCCGAAATCACCTGGGTAGCCGAAATAGAAAATTGGGCCGTTACAATACTCCCTCCTTTTAAGACTTTCATCCTCGAAAGTCCTAATACGAAAACAACTCTAGGAAACTCCACTGATTCTTAACCAACCAAGCTTCTGATTAAGACAACACAATTCCTTCTTTGAAACCGAACCCTCTTGGTTTCCCAAAGGCTCCAAGCCCAAAAGGCACCGAGTCTGCCACAAACTATCTCAACCAAAACTGAACTAACACTGAGCTTCGAAGAAATCATGCGATAGCTAGTCGGTGAGTCACACCCTCTGACTCGCACCAAATCTCAAACGGTCTCACGACTCTAGGGCTCACTTATCCCTGCTAACCCAACTCGGAATGCCTCTCTACGGCGCTACTCTCAGCAAACTCGTGGACGGGTCACAAGCTCTAAAACTCTACGCCACGCTCCGGCGTAACTTCTCTCGAAATGCTCATTTGTTATCAAACAGCCTCGACCCTTCACCATCTTGACCAAACAACTGAACCTCCTGTGTTTTTGAAACAAAACGGCCTATTCTTACTTCGCAAGAGACTGCGAACCCCCCACGGTTGCCTACAATCCTTAACGAAATCCAATTCGAACCACCAAGCGGTGGTGATCCCAAGGCAACCTTCTCCAACTAGCATGCGTCCACAACACTTAAGCAACCATCTTACGAGAAATCGAAGCACCCAAGCCAAGGGGCACTTTTCTGGTTCACCAAACGGCTACCACCACTCACACTAGCCGATACTTGGCCCGGCCACCCCGAACGACAAGGTCCAGGAACATGCTCCACTCAGCCAAACTAATAAGCCGGAGCCCCTCATCGGCCGACAACAAACTTTCCAATGCAATCCGATCAGCCACTGGCCTAGGTGAACATCGCCGGACAGGAAAACAAACAACATTCCTCTCACGGAAACCTTGAGCAGCAAGGAATAAAACAACACGCAGCTACTAGCAACACAAAAGCTTGAGGATTGCAACTCAAGGGCTTTTACCAACCAATGCCACGACACCTCTGTGCCAACTCACTCAACTGTGGCTCAGCTAAAATGCCAACTGCGAATGCACAACGACTAAAAGAAAAGCCCGAGAAAGGCTTACTTAGCAGAAACTCAAACCAAGCTCATAACGAGCAAAGCTTGCCTCCAAGCTACCACTCAACTTTTAAGTCCAACTGGCTACTCAAAAAACTTCCTCCTTTAGCTTAGACCTAACTCTTCTTCCAATCCAGAAACTTCACCCACGAAGCATCGTGAGGAATAAGGATAGCGGCGACCACAAGCTTGCGGATCATGAACAACACGAGTCAGCAAGACTACCTTAAAAGTTAAAACTCGAGGTCGGCATCCACGGTGCAACTCAACTACCAAAGAACTAAGGGGTTTTACAAACTCCAAAGATCCAACAACCTTCCAGCAACAACTCAAGCCCTTGAACTGGCAGGCCTCCGCCCTTGCGGGAACAAACAACTTTTCGCTTGCTAACAATCAAACGCAGGGACACTCTCGGTTGCAGGTGACAAATGCGCTACTCGATCAACTACACAACTCGGGAGCTAAGTCGACTCCTCCTTAACAGAACGATTTACACCAAGAAGCGGAAGGGCGGATGCCGAACTTCACACACACTCGCTGCCTTGCTCAAACCCAAGGGCAACAACAACCAACTCTCTCGGAAGCAACATTCGAGGATCCTCAATCGCTTGAACCCCCAACTTGGAACTAGCAGTGCCTACTCAATTGCCGAGGGAGGGGTCAACTCCCAAAACTTCCTGACTAGGAACAAGTCCCAGTGGCAACACCCGCTTGCTCGAACCGAGCTAGCTCACGAAACAACATGGGAACCAAACCTTGGTCAACACCAAGCACCACCTCGCTAAGAATTACGAAAATCAACGTGGAGGTTACCAAGAACAACTCTAGCTTGTTAACCGGCAACAAGCATCCAAACAACTCAACCGAGGAACACCGCTTTGCTGGTCTGCGGAGAGCTCTGGTGAGGCTCTCCACAACTTAGGGTTCCTCCGACGCCTCCGACACACTGCGTCGTCAAACGGTCTAATGGACAAGCGGCTACACGAGC
The DNA here is from genome assembly GCA_036507275.1 of Sicyos edulis. NCBI lineage: Eukaryota > Viridiplantae > Streptophyta > Magnoliopsida > Cucurbitales > Cucurbitaceae > Sicyos > Sicyos edulis. The sequence continues at coordinate 22,600,148 of CM071849.1, read as the reverse complement.
ACATCTCCCTTGACATCTCAACTGTCTTTGGCCAAAAGCTCTTCTTTGCAACATCTCGTAGCAAGCACGGGCGATGCTCCACACAATCCGAAAAGTGCCTTACGGACTTGATGCAATGAGCGTTTGCTGGCCCACCCTACCGGCGATCACGAGCTCTAACTCTGCGGCGGCTACCGATCGCGACCCTAGGATCGGCCCGTCGGCGAGTTGCGCTATCCACTGAGCGGGAACAACCGAAGACCCAAACTTCCTCTTGCTCAAAGCATCACCACATCGTAGCTTCTACCCGGGTAAGGATCCGAACAACTCTCTTAGCCATGGAGGCCGAAACTCCGCGATTTTACTACCATCGCCTCGGTCGGTTCCAACCGAACTCCAACCATCGATCAACAAGAAATGCCTCTACCGGTCAAGGGCCAACCAAAGCATAACTTGCCTACACGCAACAACCAAGCTACACAAGCACGGTAACCTCTCAACCCAAGTTAGGGCACTTGCCAAGAACTAAAGTCCTAACTCCTCAGAACTGAGCACTGGTTTCACAACCCGAAACCCCTCGTGGTTCTTGAAAAATACACCACTTTAACGAGCTACACAAAAGTACACCTGGCGTGTACAACTCCAACTTGGTTCCTTAAGATCCAAACCAACAAGTATTCTCACACAAGGCAACTTTTGCCTCCCAATAGAGCCACATCTAGCAAAGGAGCAACAAGAGTTCAACCCACTCGGGGTCAACTCACCACGGAATGCCACATTGGTCGACTCACTCTTACAAGAGCATAGCCACACCAAGCTAACTTACCTCATACCAATGGTCCACTAAACGTGCTCCGATCAACCATCCAACTCATGGCTCTAATAGTTGGATCAACCGGGCATCATCGATGCCAACCCTACTCATATTAGGGTAACTCCGGGGTAGTCGAATCACACTACCATCCAACGGCTCACAAGCCCACAACACACAAAGCGCGAGAACTCGGACGCGCTAGCCCTTAACAACCAACAACATCCTTTGTACCCAACTCTCGGTGACCCTGAAAGGCTCCTACTTATCCCTCGAACGGTCTCACACTTGTAGTTCTCTGACTACCACCGAGCTAGATCTATTATGCAGCCCAAACAGTGCGATCTCGGGAATGGATACAAGACTAGTGGGGATGCTAAACTCCAGGCGGGTCCTGGAACCACCTGCACAAAAAGTGCCAACTGGCCTGAAACTAGGCCTCCTTCCAAAGCTTGGTGCCAACATGCACTACTTCCTTTACAACACAAACATCCCTTTACGGGCTTTAAGCCCTCTCGAGGGTAGGGAAGGTCACACTCCGGGTGACGAGGCAATGGCACTCAACACAAGAGTCTCAACACTCGAGTAGACTACTCTCGACATCACGTCTAACAGACAAGCCAAGGCCCACCCCGCATCCCACTCGATGCTCAACGAATACTCAGGCCAACCCTCGGGTGGCGGCACCTAGCTCCACACGGAACATGCTAATGAAGGTGCTTCTCTCTAATAGCCGTTTTGAAAACCACGGACGGATTAAGTCCCGACAAGCAAACTCCACACTACCCCACGGCTACGAGGGTACTAAAAGAATCGTTTGCAAAACGATCGCAGCTTGCGGGAGGAGGACAAGATGTCTCTACATCTTCCTCAAAAGCTACTAACTTGGCGACTTGCCAATCGGCCGGGTGGGTGGTGGAGACTCGCTAGTCCGCCTCTCACAGGACTTCCACCACCACACCGCTTTGCATCAAACAAAGACACGAGCGGCACGCCTCGATCTCTGAACATCAGGTCATCGACCTCTGAACACCAGGTCATCACAACACTTGGATGATAAACTCGAACCTGGCCAACCACCTTGCTGCTAGCAGTAGGTCTCAAAAACATCCAGCTCTACAGGCTTCCACTTGCCAAACTCGGCGCCTCGATCAACGCCAACTAACTTATCAGCATAACCTGCTGATCGATCCCTCTTGGGAACCTCCGGGGCTACTGGAGCTACAAGGAGGGGTGTCTCCTAAATAAACTCTACTAGCTGGGCTATCTGTGCCCAAGACTCCTCACTACGCGCTACAAACTGCCCCTGGGTCTCCGCTCTCTGTTAGCTAAAAGACCTGCCATCAACTCCCTCATGGCTGAAGCACACTCTGCTCAAGGAGTCTCACTCTGAGGCGTGCTAGCCTCAACCCCCCTACTCTTGGCAACTCATCTACCAGGGCCAAAGGTGGCCTGAGGGTCTAGAAAACCCTAGACGTGGTCTAAAGATCAACATGAACAGTCCAACTCCTCGGTTGGAAATACCAAACGTCCCTGCTCCTCTAAGTGCAATCAACATACTAGCGATCTACACAAAGCATAAAAGCTAGCCCACGCTGGGGCTCTCACTGCCAAACAAGGGTAACACATGTATACTAGATGCAGTATTGTAAAATAAAACCCTTAGCTTAATGAACTCAGATAAGACCGACTGTGTGCAGAGTCTTTGATGATCATGGGGGCAACAACCTACAAAGCAGGTTAGTCTACAGAATCTATGACTCTGTGCTCTGATACCAACTGTAAGAACCCGACCCAAAATACGGTCCTAAACCTAGGTTCTCACTCAGCATGCAAGTTAAATATTTCACCGAGCGGTTTAGTGCTCATATTTAAAACCTTCAAAAACATTTAGAACGGGGAATGCTTAAAACATAATCAACAATTTTGTTTAAGAAAAACCAACGAAGTAAAACAAGCCTGGCCAGTATATATAAAAACATTCAAAACAATTCAAACAACTTTTAATAATGTTTTCCCCTAGGACTCATGTCCATCTACATGCTGAACAAATATGCAAACAATAAAGACAGAGTACCGGCGGCTCCCATGATCAATCGGCTCCTCCGCTAGCCGTCCGGTCTTTGTCCCAAGTTACCCGTGGAAAACCACAGAAATAAGGGTGAGTATAAACATACTCAGAAGAATCCCCAACAGGGTACAATACGATACATCAATCATCGGCACCCTAGTATACATGCAAACAATTTACCAACATGGATCATAGCTCAACGAGCTTACAAAGCAGAATCTGAAATCCTCGAAGTCTCCTACTTCCGCCTAATGATTGGCTCTCATAACCAATCCCGGGACATCTCCGAGGGTCTTTCTCCCTCGGCCAAATGATCAACTCAAAAACCGATCCCAAAGATGTCCGACACCCTCGAGGGTCTTTCTCCCTCGACCATATGATCAGCTCAAAAGCCAATCCCAATGGGTGTCCTCAAGGGCCTCTTACCCTCGCTAATAAATCTGGACTATCGGGAGAGTACCCGAAGTTTGGCTCTAAACTGGAAGGAACTGGTGTACTCACGAACATTAGCCCGGGGGAGCTCTCCGAACCGGCGACTAACGCTTGTTGTGCGCGCACACCGCATCTTTCGCAACCGGCGGCGTAAATGTGGGGCCTAGGTACAAACTACGCGGGCCAGCACGCATGCCTAAGACTCGAAGCGGTGTCACCGAACACAGAGTGCGAGGCCCTCGGCACTCATCTGTGCACTGTACCACCGACTGAAGCTAAGAACCCGCCAAGGCAAAGCTTGCACCGCTGGTGTGGTTCCGCTCTAGCGAGCTACAAACTAGGCTTATGCCGATGTGGTCGCTAAATCCACATCGGCTGCCGGGGGGAAGCAATGTACGTTATGCTTCGCTCTACACCCGACCGGTTGGGACAAAGTACGTTATGTCTGCTCTCAGCCTCTGGATGATGACAAACCCTACTATACTAGCTAGGAGTACAAAATAACTGATTCCTGGCTAAACATACATATCATCATCAATCACACATAACCTAGCATGATACTACGAACTTAAAGCAGGAATCTCAAGCATGCTGGAAGAACAATCCTAGCATGGCACTAACATGTACAAACAGGCAAACATGCTAGCAAGAGTGCAATCACAAGCTGTCCTATCCACTAATCATGTTCATACAAGTAAACATGCATATAAGGCACAATCAAGAAAGCATCGCAGGGTCCACACAACCACAAGAAGGAATCCTTACACGGAAGCGAGCGTAAATAACTTTCACAATCAAATAATGACCCTCGAGCTTTAAAGCGAAACCGAGCAACCTAAGCATTTTAATAAAAACAACCTAATTAAATAAACAGCAGCCAAGAGCCTAGAGCCCAATGGAGAAAAGACTCGGGAATTACCGACTGAGAAGACACAAGGTCACGCCCCAACTCGCGACGGGCAGGCAGGTGTCCGTCCGCAAGGACAAGCGGCGCGGTCTTGGCGCTGACGCTGCACCGGGCGTTGGCTTTGGCTGGCGCTGGCGCTGGCGCTAGCGAGGCAGGGGACGTGTAGACGCGGGCTGTCGCAGGCAAGCTAACACGCTGGGTCGGGCGCGCGGCGAGACGCCGGTTCGCGAGGGACGCGGCGCGAGCGCGCTGCTCGGGCGAGCAGCCGAGCCGCGCGCGCGCGTCTGGACGGCCTGGTGCGGAACGGCGCGGCGCGTTTGGGCGCACCTGGGCTGAGCGGCACGGAACGGCGCTAGGCGACGCGTGCGGACGGCAACGAGGCGCGGTGCAGGGCGGCCTGGTGCGAGGCGGCGCGGCACGTCTTGGCGACCTAGTGCGGGGCGGTGCGGCGCGACTGGGCGGAGTTGCTGGACTGTGCGGCGTGGCCTGGTGCAGAGCGGCTGGGCATGGGCTGAGCATTGCTGGTGCGGGGCGGCTGGGCAGGGCTGTGGCTCGGGTTGGTGCTGCTAGGGCTGGTGCGGCTAGGTTTGGGTTTTTCTTGGTGAGGTCGGCAAGGAGAGAGAGAGAGAGAGATTGCAAAACAAGGGGAAGGGGACTTTCTTGATTTTCTTCCCTTTTCCTAATTTAAATGGGTCTAAAATCCCTTCCCAAAGCTTCCTCTTTCAAAACCCGGCCCAAACAAACTTTTCTTTCTAATAAAACTCTTTTTCCTTCAAACTCCCAAAACCATTTAGGGCAAGGGTTCAAATCCCAAAGGAAGCACTAAAAAACCCATTAATTTTGCCAATAACTAAAATACCTCCAAACTCCCAAACAACTTGCCCAAACCTCTTGGGTCTTGCAACCAACAACACCAAACTTCGACGAAGGCAGAAAAGGCCCTGAAATCTTGAAAATCCTCAAAACCCTGACCGGGGGCAAAAAGACCAAAATACCCCTAATGGTTAGAACAGCTCTAACGGCCCATCCGAACAACCGAATAATGACCCAAAATCACCTGGGTAACCGAAATAGAAAACTGGGCCGTTACAGTCTAGCAGACAGCCTTAGTAGTACAACCATTTCCAGCAGTTTCGATGGTTAGAGATGCACAGCCAAGCAGGGCAGTTGAGTGCGCAATTAAGATCGTGCTGCTTAGATGAGCACTTATGATGGGTAGTGTAGGAAGATAAAGTTTGAGGCATTTGGGTCCTCTAGATTAGTGTGTCAGCGGTGCCATTCGAGTACCATCAGGATCAAGATTAGAGGCGATGATTGGGTCTTCAGTAAGGTGAAAAAAAAATGTAGCTAGTACCACTTCGGTTTGTGGGGCTTTCTCGAGAGTTTGCTACCATTGTTGCAAAGAGGAATGCATGGTTGGAGCATGTACCTAGAGAGGAGAAAATAAGGCCCAGCAGTGAAGTCGTGCATTATCGTTATTCTGTAGGGCGTAGACAAGGTCGATGTAGCAGTTGGAAATATTTTTGTGTAGACCATTGTGCTTTTGGTGACGTTTAAGTTGGACTCGACCTATGCACTAATATCGGTGTCTTTGAGAGATGCGATTGTTGGGGGCTGGAACCCTCGAGGTTCGAGCTGTGTGTTGACACTCAGTTTGTGGCTAGTATGTTCGCCTCTAAGAAGGAGAAGGATGGTCGGATTGTAGTATCTGCAAAGCTCTTGGTTGCTACCCTTATAGCACAGCCTATGAGCGGGTTGATGAGATTCCTTGTATGGAGTGGTTAGCTGATAGCCACGATGCGAGTGGTTGACTCTAGAAAGAAGTCATGTTTAGTCCGACCGAGAAGCAAAGTTTCAAGTTTCAAGGTGTCAAGAGTGGATGATTGCCCATAGTTAATTCAAGAGAGGAAGACAACTGATTGATAGCTCAAGGAGCATTAGGTTATTTAGCCAAGGTGTCAACAGATGATCACCCAACGTTGTTATGGATAAGTACCAGTAGTTTAGAAGTTCATTGACGTTTTTCCTGAGGAGTTGAAGGTTCAGTTGCAGAAGTTGTTGGTTAGAGGTTTCATTCCTCCTAGTGTCATCCTTAGGGAACACTTGTGTTGTTGGTAGAAAAGAAGGATGGATGGATGCATGTCTTCATTAGTTATAGAGAGAGTTAAACAAAGTTGTAGTGAGGAATAGGTAACCGTTTCCTCGCATAGATCTTTCATTCGACTAGCTTCAGGGGACGTCAGTGTTCGGTAGGCTAAATTTGAGATTAGGATACCACTAGTTGAGGTAAGAGGTTTGGATAACCAAAAGACAGCGTACAGGACGGGGTATGGTCATTATGAGTTCGTGGAGAAGTCTTTGGAATGAACCTTGCCAACCATCTAGGATTAGTGTTGACAGCTTTGAGGTAGAACAAGTTATTGTGAAGTTCTCCAAGTATGAGTTCTGGCTAGATCAATTGACCTTCCTAGGCCACGTGGTTTTCTCAAGATGGTGTTCAGTGGATCCTGCAAAGGTTGAAGCAGTGAGTTCTTGGGTAGAGTTGACATCAGTCGTAGAGACTCGCAGCTTTCTAGGTAGCAGGGTGTTATGGACGATTCGTCGCCAAATCATTCCAAGGTAGTGAGGCCTATGACCCGATTGACACAGAAAGGTTGCAAGTTCGTCTTGGATACCACATGCAAGAACAGTTTTGCAGGTTGAGGGGAGCTTTGGTTGTAGTGCCCATTTTGATAGTTATTGATGAAGCACCATGTTTACATTGTTTAGTGATGCTTCCTAGTAAAAGAATGAGAAGTGTTTTGATGCAACACGAGAAGATGTTCACCTGTGCACCCCGTGTAACGGCCCAGGTTTTCATCCCAGTTTTCTAGGTATGCCCTAGGGGTATTTTGGTAATTTGGTCTGGCCGTCAGGGCCGTTTATGTCTTTTGCAGTTTCTAAAATTATTGGATGGGCTTAAGTAGGATTTTGATGCTTTGAGGTTGTGTTTGGGCATGGTGAGATGCAAAAGAAAAATTGAGGAATAAAGATGTGTTTGTTAGGATTCGAACCTGGAGTGCTAGGAAGTCAGGTGGGTGGTGTGGCAAGTTGAGCCACAGGAGGATCTTGTTGCGCTTTCTGCGGCATATCTTGGTTAGCCTTGAGTTTTCGAGATTTTGGTGCATTTGATTAAATGAAAGGAAATTAGGTTTTTGGCTTTCTTCTCCATAAGCTCCTTGGCCGCCCAAGCTCCCCCTCCCTAGTTCCTTGCTGAGCTCCTTCTCCCCTTGCAGCCCCGTCGTTTGTGCGTCGTCCCGGCCGAGCAAAGCAGTCGCGGCAGCAGCAGAGCACCGAGCGCCCAGCCACGACGCCAGCGAGCCCTGTCTCACGCCCAGATCGCAGATGTCGCACGCCAAGCCCCTGTCGCAGCCGTCGCACGCCCCGGTTGACCAGCCGAGCTCACGCCCAGCGCTAGCGCGCCCCTGCTGTGTCGCTCGCCCGCCTGCGTTCAGCTTGTCCGCGCCCGTGCGCCTGTGCCAGCCAGCCGTCTGCGCGGGCGCCCGCATGCAGCCCCTACCGCCCAGCAGCGCCCTGCAGCGCCCAGTGTCGTGCAGCTTGCCCGTCCGCGTGTCAGCCGCGCCTCGTGAGTTGCTCCTGAGCCGAGCCCTGCTTATTTTATTATATTTAGGCCTATGGATTGTGATAATTATTGTGCTTGTTAGGTTCTCATTAGCTAGCTCGGGATCGATCGCAGCTTAGGATTCTTGTGTGTAGTTGCCTACCGACCAGGTAAGGATTTCTTACCGAAGTTGTGTGGGCCCTACGATATATTATGTGATGTTGTTTGTATACTTGTTTGTGTTTATCAACACGTTTAGTGATAGGTGCTCTGTTCTGAATTCCCGACTGGCATGATTTCTTATGTTGTTTCTCATGTTAGTCCATGCTAGGTTGTTCCGCTCGCATGCTCGTTCGCTTCTTGCTTCAGTAGTATCATGCTAGGTTCGTTGTATCTCATTGAGCATGTATTGGATTGTTTTGGATTGTTTCTTTGTTGATATTATAGTTTAGAGTTCGGGTAGGTAGCATCATCCGGCCGAATGCATAACGTAACTTGCATCCACGGCGAGGACGTGCACGAGACGGTACTCCGTCCCTGATCCCGTTAGGGTTTAGCTAACCCTAACGGCTGGCCCTGCAATCTTGGGTGAGGGTGGCAGACTGTTAAATTCCCCAACGGTCGGGATGATGACTTGGCATTGCCTCGTCCCCTACAGTGGGCACGTCCTCAGCGTGTTCGGCCGTAGCCCTTGATTGCCACCTGATAGGGCAAGGACGGCTTCTTGTTGTAAGCCTACCACGACCGGTTCCTTAGCCTCAGTGCAAAGTGGTACAGCCGACATAGTTCACGTGTCCAGTCTCACACCCTATGTTAGTGACACCGATCCGAGAGATTTAGTTAGGCATGGTGGATGGTCACGGGAAGCTTGCCACTAGACCCGGCACCCCCATGGTTTGCGTGAGCATGCGGTGCGGCGCATATGCTCATTACAGCGCCGACCGGAGAGCTCCTCGGGATCTTGAGCCAGTGCACCTTTCGTATCGACAGTAGACAGGCTGAGGCCGAGACTTGTTTCTCGTATAGGGCGTATCATGAGGTGGATTATTTTGGAGTAAGTCCCTGAGATGGCATCCGAAGTTTATGTGTGGATTTAAGCTATGTGCTCTATTCTGTGTTTATATTCATAACTTGCATACCTTTCTGCTAGATGACCATGTATATCGTATTGTACCCCGGTTGGGGATTCTTACTGAGTAATTCGTTACTCACCCTTATTTTGTGATTCTCCATAGGTAACCATGGTGCGAGACAGGATGGCTGGAGAAGGAGCTGTGATCATGGAAACCCGTTGTTGAACTCTGAGTTTATGTCTATGATTCTTTATGTCTTATTTTTCCTCTGAATGCATGTAGTTGGGCACGGAGCCCTAGGTTGTTTTCTGACTGTTTTTCTGGATTCTAGCACTGTTGTAACTATTGAAAAGCTTTGAATGTTTTAAATAAATCTCTTATCAGAGTGAGTTTTGGAAATGTATTTGCCTTGGAACAGGTGCTTGGAAACAGGGACAGGTTTCAGGAACTTTGTATTGACTTTTTAAATAGATGTTTGAATGTTTTAGTTTTCACTTAGAATCTGAAAACCATTCTTGAATATTGTCTTTAAGTTTTGAGCACATGCATTGAGGTAAAGGCCTATTTTTGACCCCATTCGGGTCGGGTCTTTACAGTTGGTATCAGAGCTCAGAGTCATAGATTCTGTAGACTGACCTTTTGTTGTAGGTGATTTTTCCATGATCATCAGCACTCCGACAGTCATCAGGTACGCCTAAGTTTACAGTTTTAGAAAAGGGTTAAGAATTTACAATACTTTTCATCTAGTGTATGCCTTGTTTAGTGTTGTGGAGCGGAGACGAGCAGGTTCTGACTCGTTGTTGGTTTGGGTCCAGAGCACCATCATGCCAACTTCCCGTAGTGTAAGAAGTATGATAGCAGCTAGTCAGGGTATCCAGATAGATTCAGATACCGCTGGGACATCGTTCCAGAGGGAGGCAGAGATTAGACTCTCGTAGGCCACTTGTGGCCTAATTGCTAGTTTTCCCCTAGAGAGAGGGTGGAGGTGATTTTCCCTGGAGTACCACTCCAGGAGAGGAGTTAGCTATGGCTTTGCTTATGTTGATGATGGTGGAGCAGGTTCCAGTGTGGACTAGCCTGGGTAGTTCAAGTGTTGATCTTGAACCTTAGCAGACTTTTTGATTGCCCAGTGAGTAGCTGCGGAGTTGGTAGCCTTCGGGGACGTTGCTGAGATATCTTTGTTCTCTTGTAAAGTGTTGTTGTTTTGCACCCAGTAAGCCGGAACCCTGTGGTTAAGGGTGCAGCGAGCAGTGTTCCCATCGGACTTGATCCGTTGGTGGTTTCCTCAGTTGTCTTGTAGAGTTGAGCACTCTTCTTATGGTGAGCTCCTAGAGTAGACCTAGATGCTGCATGTGGAGAGAGCCGGCCAGAGTTTGGTAGAGCATCATGTGGAGATGCAAGAGTAGGCCGTAAGACTTCAGTTAGATGAGATGCCATAGTCAGGGTTGTTTGAGTTTTGAGCCCTTGTATGCCTAGCCATAGTTTTTGTCACTTGAGGTTGTGACCTTGCTGGCCCCATTTGTAGTAAGATGTGGATTTGGTTGTAGTGGCACTTGAGGTGCATTGGTTGGTGTGCCGCTTTGGCACTAAGTCTCTTTCATACCTGGGTTTGGCACGAGTAGGACAGATGGTTCTATAATTCGTCCGGAGTTCAGCGCACTCCTTTAGCCTTTGGATCCGTTTATGGCAGTTTCACCTGTTTAGGTCGTGCAAGAGGGCTAGTTCAGTGGTAGTTGAAGGACTACAAGCGAAAGGATGTTCGAGGGGAGCTGGAGCCTCTTCCCAGTGTTACTGGGGGTTGAGTAAGTCAGCAGGTTGACGGTTGGTAAGTGTTAGTGCGCGTGAGTCTCACGCTAGTGTTAAGGCCAAGAGATCTTTGTGGATGGTAGTGCGGTAAACTACCTTCGAGTGCCTAAATCTGAGGAGAGTTGGGCATTGTAGATGCGAATTTTGTCCAGCAGAGGGACCATGAGTTGGATGCCTATGAGATAAGCTGGATGTTTATGAGGCGAGTTGGATGCTTATGAGATGAGTTGGATGCCTATGAGATGAGATGGATGCCTATGAGGTGAGTTGGATGCCTAGGAGATGAGTAGGATGCCTTATGAGAGGAGTTGGACGCCTTATGTGTACACACACTTGGTATAAAGTAAGTTCGGTTTGACATTGTTATGCTTTAGTAGAGCAAGGTTGCCCCAGCTTCGAGTATCGTGTGGAGATGGAACTTTTGGTGTTCCTTTGGTTGATTGTATCTCTGCTAGAAGTTAGTGTTGCCTTTTGGAAAGCACCTGTTAGTCTTGGATCTCTGAAGGAAGGTTGAGAGTTGTGCACACAAGTGTGTTTTGTGTAGTTAGTTCTGGTGGCGAGAGTTTCAGAACCATGTAGGGTTTGCATTGGAGAACTGGTGCTCAGTTCTTGGAGAAGTTGGACTCCAGGTGGATGTTGTAAGGCTTTAGTTGAGGTTGTAAGGATACCGTGCTCGTAGTCGGGTTGTTGCTTAGGCAAGTTTGTTAAGTTGAACATAAGCTTGGTTGGTGGAACCTCTTGTGTTCATGGTTGGAGTTCAGATGGTACTGAACAAATGGTGGTTGTAGTGAAGCCGCGTAGTTCTTGACCGTAGTTGCTAAGGGTGTTGCTCGGAATCCTTACCCTGGGTGGAAGCTACGATGTGGCTCATGCTTTGAGTAGGAGGATGACACATTCTGAAGCATTTCTGGTCTTTTTGGTTTCGAGGTTCGGAGCAGGGCAGCATGGTTGTGATGCTGGAAAAAGGAGTTGTTTGTTCAGGTAGTTGGCTGTTAGACCGTTAGACGACAGTGTGTGTCGAGGGTTGCCGAAGAACCCTATTTGTGGAGAGCCTCACCAGAGCTCAGTCAGGCCCAGGTAGTGAGTTTCAGTTGGCAAGCCGGAGTTGTGTAGGTTGTAGACCTCGGGTGAGTTGCTGGCAGATTTGGTAGGCTAGCAAGCTAGAGTATGTTTGGAGTAGAGTACGGATTGGTTCCAGTGTGGTGGCAAGTTGGTGCTCGGTGTTGACCAAGGTGTGGTTTTGAGTTGCTAGAAGTTAGTTTTGCTCGTGGGGCGAGTGGTTCGTGCCCTGTTGGTTGTTTTCCTGTTTCCAGGATGTTGAGAGTTGCCCCTTTGGTGTTTGGAGGTGTGTCTTGGCTAGTGTGTGGTTGGAGGTTCAGTCTGTGGTGGACCCCCCCTATTGTTGCCCCCGTGAGACTTAGGTGTTGTTGCTTTAGCTGAGCAAGACAGCGAGCGTGTGTGGAGCTCTCTGTCCTTCGATTGTCCGCTTGTAAGGAACTGTTTCTCCTTGGGAGTTGCCAGATTATTCCTTGGTCTTGGAGTTGATGGTAGTGGTGCTAGCAGGAGGGAAAAGTTTGGTGGCTGCTTGGAAGCAGTTGTTGTCCAGTTAAGCGGACTCTTGAGTGGTGTTCTGGAAGTTGCAGTAAGGGTTGTTCTGCCTCCTATGAGTGTTTGGCCTAGTTGGTTAAGGTTCTTTGTGTGTTTGGCCTGGAAGCTGTTGCACCTTTGTAGTGGAGGAACCCCTTTGTATCGGTTGTGGTATGTGGTTGCACCATTGTGGCTGGATTAGGGTCTTGACCTTTTGAGGGATCCTTGATGGTTAGTGTAGCTTGTGCTCTGCCAATCATTGTTGGTATTCTTGTTCTTGGTAGTTGGTGTTAACCGGGTAGCGGCGTCCCGTTTGTGAAGTTTCGGTGGAAAGGTGCAATAAGCCCAAGCTAGAGGGTTAAGTCAGTATGTGTTATCGTTTGGACTTGTGAGACGTGTTTCATATTTGAGGCAAGCTTCGTTCCATTGCTTGCATGGAGGTAAGTTTGGTGGAGGGAGCCCTCTGGGACCCTGTTTATAGCAGGTTGACTTTTCCAGACAGTAATCTTGGTCGAGTTGGAGTTGAGTACATTGGCGTGGTTATGCAGTGTGCGGTTGGTTAGGCTACCGAGTTCGTAGCATTCAAGTTGTTGGTTTGTAGGAGTCCGTGTGGAAGCTGGAAGCTGGTTGAGGTTGTTGTGTGAGTTCGGATGTTTGGCGGATTAGTTGAAGTAGCTAGAGCTCGCACCTCGCCCAGGTGGAGATGTCATTACTGTGGAGTAGTGGCATGGCAGTTTCAGGCTAGAGTTGTTGGCACCAGAGTGTCGCAACAAAGGTTATTCTAGGCAGCGAGGGACCAGTGTTGGTTTTATGAGTTTGCCTTGGGTAGCAATTCCCAGCTGTTAGTTCATATAGTTCCGTTGAGGCGTTGTATTGTAAGTGTTGCAGGATTTCAGTGTTCTGGGAAAAGGTTGGTGGTCGTCAGATTTGTTTTGGGTCCTGAGTTGCTGAGGTTGGCCAGCAGAGCAGTGCAAAAGTTTAGAGCTCGTATGTTGTTAGCCTAGAGCAGGCAGAAGTGTTACGCCGATGAGGCGTCGAGTTTTGGAGTTTGAGGTTGGACAGTGCATGTTTTTAAGGTTGCACCGATGTGAGGTGTGTTGAGGTTTGGTAAGCGAGGGAAGTGGAGTCCCCGTTTTGTTGGATCACTTGAGATGCTTGAGAGGATTGGCAGAGTTGCATATTGGTTAGCCTTTCCTTCGTTGATGTCAGCTGTGCACAGTGTTTTCATGTATCGATGTTGAGGCAGTATGTGCCGGACCCATCGCTCATTGTAGACTTTGAGCCTTTGCAGCTGAGTGAGGGTTGAGCTTCGAGGGGAAGCCTGTGAGTATTCCGGTCTTGAGACGAAGACGTTGCGTAATCGTGAGATCCGTTTGGTAAAAGTTCAGTGGAGGAGTTGGAGTTCTGAAGAAGCCGCTCGTGAGCGGGGAGGACATGTTGAGATTGCAGTATCCTGAGCTGTTTCAGTCTTAAGGACTTTCGAGGACGAAAGTCATAAGAAGGAGGGAATATTGTAACGGCCCAGGTTTTCATCCCGGTTTTCTAGGTATGCCCTATGGGTATTTTGGTAATTTGGTCTGGCAGTCAGGGTCGTTTATGTCTTTTGCAGTTTCTAAAATTATTGGATGGGCTTAAGTAGGATTTTGATGCTTTGAGGTTGTGTTTGGGCATGGTGAGATGCAAAAGAAAAATTGAGGAATAAAGATGTGTTTGTTAGGATTCGAACCTAGAGTGCTAGGAAGTCAGGTGGGTGGTGTGGCCCGTTGAGCCACAAGAGGATCTTGTTGCTCTTTCCGCGGCATATCTTGGTTAGCCTTGAGTTTTTGGGATTTTGGTACATTTGATTAAATGAAAGGAAATTAGGTTTTTGTCATTATTCTCCATAAGCTCCTTGGCCGCCCAAGCTCCCCCTCCCTAGTTCCTTGCCGAGCTCCTTCTCCCCTTGTAGCCCTGCTGCTCGTAAGCGTCGTCTCGTAGGCGAGAAAGCAGTCGCGGCCCAAGAGCACCGAGCCGCCCAAAGACGCCCAGACAGAGGAATCAACTTAGATTAGGCTAACCGCCACCCCTAGAACTTACCTAACAAGGACTTACCGAGCTGCCCTTCGGGACTTACGTCTACAACCTACATTCGGTTTCACACATGGATGCCCATCGGGGTCTCATACAAGCTAGAACACGTGGATGCCCATCGAGGTCTTACACCAACTCAAGTCAAGGATGCCCATCGGGGTCTTACTCCTGCAGGATGCCCATCGGGGTCTTATACCTGATGATGCCCATCGGGGTCTTACTCAATTTATTGCGTGATGATGCCCTACGGGGTCTTACTCAATCAACACTCAAGGTTGCCCATCGGGGTCTTACACCTACTCAAACACAAGGAAGCCCATCGGGGTCTTATACCTGTTTAAGCACAAGGATTCCCATCGGGGACTTACTCCTGCTAGGATCACAAAACTACCCTACAGGGTCTTACACTCGCTAGCTGCACTATGGTGCCCATCGGGGTCTTACCCATGTGAGACCTAAACTAGTAACTCCTAACAGTCTCCTAAGTATAGAAATACAAGCTAACAGATCGACCAGGCAATATTCAATAGCAACACAATCCTAGCATGGCTCTACAGAAAATGAACAGTAAACATGGATATGCTAGAGTAAGAAATCCCTAGCATGGAGCTAACATAAACAAGACGATAGACATGCCAGTAAATCAGAAACAAGAAATCCTATCCACTAGAATGCTCATAAACAATCACAAGATATCAATGTGGTATTAAAGTAATCGCAGGGTACACACAACCCCGGTAAGAAATCCTTACCTGAAAACAAGCAGATAAACACAAGCAAAGTGCTTCGTGAGCTGCAGAAAACCAAGCCTAGCTACTCGCAACCTAGCACACAAACCAAACATGCTATCACTACCCGAACTAGCCAAATAGTGCTGAAACAACTAAACCAAGCTAGGGTTAGAGTTTACCGAATCCCAAATAGGTGCTCGGGATAACTCTCGGCCAATAGGGCTCTCAGCAAGCTTCGCAAACTCCTCTTCCGACAAGGAAACTTTGCTAAGCAAACAACCACACAAAAGCATTAGGTCTCGGCAAGAACCAACCAACAAAACCAACACAAAATCCTCGGGAAAGCTTATCCAAACGAAGCTCCAACACGGCAAGGATAGGCGAAGCGGGGCTGTTTGTGCATGTCGCTGCGGCGAAGCCAAGGGGCTATCCTCGGTAGGCTGTGGCTCGGTAAGGCAACAGGCTATTTCGCATGGGCAAAGCAGTGCGGCGAAGGCTGCACGGCCATGCAGATCGCAACGACGAAGGGGCTCGACTGTGACGCGTAGGCTAGAGGTGGGGCTGTGCGCACGGACCAACGAAGGCGAGGCGAGGCGTGCTACTTCGCGTGGGCAAAGCATCGAGGTGGCAAAGGGCACTGCTGCAGGCAGAGCGACGCTGTTGCAGTCGTGATCAGCAAAGTGGCTCGCTGTCTTCGTGTGGCCTTGCGGGGGCGAGACGGGGGCACGCGAGCGGCAGGTGCAGGGATGTTGGGCAGCTGTTGCCCACTAGCTAAGCGAAGCGCTCGGCTGCCGAGTGGCTGGGCAGCGCTGGAGCGAACAGACGGGGCTGATGCTGCTGGTCTCGGCTACAAGAAGAAGAACAACACCCTTGCTCGGTTAGGATTTGTCCAAGCAACAAAGAGAGTAACTCTTTGATAGGGATGAAGAAGAGAAGAAGACTTACTCGATTCTTGATCTTGGTTCTTGGAGAAAATGGCAGCGAATGAAGATGGAGAGGAGTTCTTGAAGAAAAGAAACGATTTCTTTTCTTTTCCTAAATAGGTTAGGCGATTCCCTTCCCTAGGCTTTCCCCCTTTGAGTCCTAGCGGGAACAACCTTTTCTCTTATTAAACTTATTTAATCCAAGCCTCCAAAACCCCTTTAGGTCAGGGTTTAAATCCCAATGGAAGCACTTTAATTCCTTTTAATTTCTTTTAATCTACACCACCTCCACGTACGAGATCTTGGGTTCGAAACCCACCAAGGCCTAAATAAACCCCTCTTTATTTTTTATTTACAAAAAAAACTTTCAAGCCTCACAATCCAACCGGGACAATTACTGGAACTGAACTCTGAAAATCGGGCCGTTACATCGTCCCAAGAGTGTTTGTTTCTATTATTTGGCACAAACGTTTTATGTAAACTATTTCAATGTTGCATTACGATTTTTCGGGAGGTAAAACCAAAAACATCGAATAGGTTTATTTCTTTAAAACCTAAATTTTGAACTTAGACAGTTTGTTTGAATTCTTTGGCACAAACTTTTAATGCAAACTATTAAAATGTTGTATAACCATGTTTCGCGAGTTAAATCCAAGAATTTCTTATACATTTATGCTATGAGAGCCAATAGTTCATCCCAAGAGTGTTTGTTTCGATTCTTTGACACAAATGTTTAATGTAAACTATTCCAATGTTGCATCTCCATGTTTCGGGAGGTAAAACCAAAAAACACAGATAGATTTACGCAGTTAAAACCTAAAGTTCGTCAAATAAGTGTTTGTTTCCACTATTTGGAACAAACGTTAAATGAAAACTATTCTAATGTTGCATCACAATGTTTCGGGAGGTAAAACCAAGATTTTATTATAGATTTATGCATTGAAAACTTAAAGTTCGTCCCAAGGGTGTTTGTCTCTATTCTTTAAAACAAACTTTTTATGTAAACTATTCCAATGTTGCATTACGATGTTTCGAGATCTAAAATGAAAAACTCGGATAGATTTATGCATGTAAAACTGAAAGTTCGTTCCAAGAGTGTTTGTTACGATTCTTTGGCACAACCGTTTAATCTAACTATTCCAATGTTGCATCACCATGTTTCAGGGGGTAAAAAAAAAACTCGGATATATTTATGTGGTAAAAAACCTAAAGTTCATCCCTAGAGTGTTTGTTCCAATTGCTTGGAACAAACATTAAATGTAAACTCGTCGAATGTTGCATCACCATGTTTCTGGAGCTAAAACCAGAAAACTGTGATAGATTTATGTAGATAAAAACTAAAGTTCGTCCCAAGAGAGTTTGTTTCGATTCTTTGGTAGAAACGTTTAATAAAACTATTCCAATGTTGCATCACCATGTTTCGATAAGTAAAACGAAAAATTTCTGATAGATTTATGCGGTTAAAACCTAAAGTTTGTCCCAAGAATGTTTGTTTCTATTCTTTAGTACAAATGTTTAATGTAAACTATTCCAATGTTGCATCACTATGTTTTGGGAGGTAAAACCAAAAAACTCATATAGATTTACGCGGTTGAAACCTAAAGTTTGTCCCAAGAGTGTTCGTTTCGATTCTTTGAAAAAAACGTAAAATGTAAACTATTCTAATGTTGCATCACCTTGTTTCGGGAGGTAAAACCAAGAAGTTCTTACAGATTTATGCTTTAAAAACCTAAAGTTCAACCCAAGAGTGTTTATTTTAATTCTTTGGCACAAACGTTTAATGTAAACCATTTCTGTAAAGACCCGCCCGAAAGAGGTCCTAAACTAGGCCTTTACCTCAATGCATGCTTTAAAACTTAAAAATATTATGCTAGATTGCTTTCCAGATTCTGAATAAAAATAAAAACTTGTAAACAATCACTTTAACAACAAACATAAAAGTCCTGAAACCTGTCCCTATTTCCAAGCACCTGTTCCAAAGCTAACTACAGTTTAAAACATACTCTGATCAGAGATTTATTCAAATCATTCAAAAACCCCAAACAGTTTGCAACAGTGTCAGAATCCAGAAAATAATCAGAAAACATCCTAAGGGCTCCGTGCCCAACTACATGCATTCAGAGGACAACAAAAACATAAAACATAAACTCGAGTTTTTAACAACTGGTTTCCATGATCGCGACTCCTTCTTCACCACCATCTTGTCTCGCGCTACAGTTACTGTGGAAAACCACAAAATAAGGGTGAGTAACGAATTACTCAGTAAGAATCCCCAACCGGGGTACAATACGATATAACTTGTCATCTAGTAGAAAGTATGCAAGCTATGAATATAAACACAGAAGAGAGCACATCACTTTAATCCATACATATACCACGGATGCCATCTTACGGTCTTACTCCGAAAAACTACAACGCATCTCGATACTCTATGAGAAAGTAATCTCGGCATCAGCTTTCCTACTACTGTTGATACGAAAGGTGCACTGAACTCAAGATCCCAATGAGCTCTCTAGTCGGCGCTGTAATGAGCTTGTGCATGCACCGCATGCTACTGCAAACTAGGGAGGTGCTGGGTCTAGGGCATGTTGCCCTTGTCCAGTACGCATGCCTAAAAGAATCTCTGGATCGGTGTCACTGAATATAGTGGTGTGAGACCAGGACACTATGACTATGTCAGCCTGTACCACCGCACCTGAGGCTAAGAAACTGACCGTCGTAGGCTTACACCAGGAACTGGTCCTTGCCCTATCAGGTGGCAATCAAGGGCTACAACTGACACGCTGAGGTCATGTCGACTGCTGGGGGCAAGGCGATGCCTCGTCATTCCCCCGACCCTTGGGGCATTTAATAGTTTGCCACCCTCACGACGGATTGCACTAGGCTGCCGTTAGGGTTAGCTAAACCCTAAAGACGGATCAGGGACGGAGTTGTAACGACCCAGTTTTCTATTTCGGTTTCCCAGGTGTTTCCGGTTCATTATTCGGATGTTCGGATGGGTCGTTAGAGCTATTTTAACCCTTAGGGGTATTTTGGTCTTTTTGCCCCCGGTAAAGGTTTTGTGGATTTTCAAGACTTCGGGGTCACTCCTGCCCTTGTCGAGGCTTGATTGTTGTTGGTTGCAGAACCCAAGAAGTTCGGGCTAGTTGGTTGGAAGTTTGGAGGTGATTTGGTAATTAACAAAATTATTGTTAATTTAAGTGCTTCCATTGGGATTTGAACCCTTGCCCTTGATGGTGATTTGGAAGCTTGGTTTAAATGAGTTTTAATAAGGAGAAAAGGTTGCTTCAGCCGGGAATCGAAGGAGGAAGCCCGGGGAAGAGATTTAGGTCACCAAGACCTATTTAAATTAGGAAAAGGAAAGAAAATCAAGAAAATCCCATTCCCCTTGTTTTACCTCTCTCTCTCTCTCTTTCTCTCTCTCTCTCCTTACCGACCTCACCAAGAAACCCAACCGAGTCGCACCGAGCCGCCCCGAGCCACTGAACCCAGCCAGAAGCCCTGCCGCCATCACCCCTATCGCCCGACCATCACCTGATCACCCGACCATGACCCTATCGCGCCGGCGAAATTTCAGACGCTGTCGCGGCTGACGACCCGTCGCCCGACGCCAGACGCTAACGGAGCGCGTCGCAACGACCCGATCGCCAGCGCCCGGCCGCGCGCCGCGTCGGGCGTCTCCGTCTGCTTCTGCGCGGTAGCGCTCCCGCACAACCGTGTCGCCAGAGCCCGTCCTCGCGCGATCCCCACGCCGCGCTGCGCCGTGTCGCGTGCGATGCGATCCCTTGCGCGCTAAGCGTGCCCAGCCAGCGCCCGGCCAGCGCCCGATGCGCTTCGCCCGGTGCACGTCCCGCCGCCCACTTGCTTGCCGAGAGCCTGTTTTGCCAAAATTGTTGGGGCGAGACCTAGTGCCTTCTCGGTTGGTAATTCCCGAGCCTCCACTCTTTTGGACCCTAAGTTGATTGGCTGTTGTTATTTAATTAGGATATTTTTATTAAATGCTTAGGTTGCTCGGGTTCACTTAGAAGCTCGGGAGTCGCTTGGTTGGCTTATGGTAGTTATTTTCGCTTGTTTCGGTAAGGATTTCTTACCGTGGTTGTGTGGACCTGCGATGCTATCATGATTGTGCCTTGTATGCTTGGTTGTTGTTATGAGTATGTTAGCTATTGAACGACTTGTGTTTGAAATCTTGCTAGCATGTTGCTTGTTGTTCATGTTAGTGCCATGCTAGGTTTGTTCTTCCAAAGCATGCCATGTCTTGTGATTGTATGAAATTTCCAGTGGGTAGGTTACATGTTTTCTCTTGCTTCCGGATCGTGTTGCTCTTGTGTCCCCGATATATTCTGTTAGTTCCATGCAAGGGGTTTAATTATCTTGGCATACCTTGTTCTATTTTATCCTGTTAGTTCCGTGCCGAGGCATAGGCGGGTGATGTATAGTGTAGAAGGCGTAGGGGTAACTAGTTTAGGTCCCGCTCGGGTAAGACCCGATGGACATCCAGAGGTGTAAGACCCGATGGGCATCCTAGGTGTGTAAGTCCTCGATGGGCATCACCGAGTTGGAGGTGTAAGACCGATGGGCATCCTAGGTGTGTAAGTCCCCGATGGGCATCACCGAGTTGGAGGTGTAAGACCGATGGGCATCCTAGGTGTGTAAGTCTCGATGGGCATCACCGAGTTGGAGGTGTAAGACCCGATGGGCATCCTAGGTGTGTAAGTCCCCGATGGGCATCACTGAGTTGGAGGTGTAAGACCCTGATGGGCATCCTAGGTATGTAAGTCCCCGATGGGCATCACTGAGTTGGAGGTGTAAGACCCTGATGGGCATCACTGAGTTGGAGGTGTAAGACCCTGATGGGCATCCTAGGTGTGTAAGTCCCCGATGGGCATCACTGAGTTGGAGGTGTAAGACCTTGATGGGCATCCTAGGTGTGTAAGTCCCCGATGGGCATCACTGAGTTGGAGGTGTACGACCCCGATGGGCATCCTAGGTGTGTACGGCCCCACTGGGCATCACTGAGTCCTAGGTTATGTAAGGCCCGAAGGGCATCCAAGTGTAGAACCTAGGATAGGCTGTAGATGAAAGCCCTTGAATAGGCACGCTCTAGAAGTAGCTGATAGCCTAATTCAATCGTTTTGCTTTAAGTCATTGTTTTATTTGCATGTATACTAGGGTGCTAGATGACTGATGTATCGTATTGTACCCCGGTTGGGGATTCTTACTGAGTATGTTTATACTCACCCTTATTTCTGTGGTTTT
Source organism: Sicyos edulis (assembly GCA_036507275.1). NCBI lineage: Eukaryota > Viridiplantae > Streptophyta > Magnoliopsida > Cucurbitales > Cucurbitaceae > Sicyos > Sicyos edulis. The sequence continues at coordinate 22,578,898 of CM071849.1, read as the reverse complement.
TCCACCAAGTAACTTGGGACAAACACAGAATGGCTAGCGGAGGAGATTTGTTTGATCATGGGAAATTTGCCAGGCACTCTGCATCGTGTATTGTTTGCATTTATTTATTCAAGCATGTAGGTGGGACAGAGTCCTAGGGGAATGATGTTAAAGTTGTTTAAACTGTTTTGAATGTTCTTTTATAAATACTGGCCAGGCTTATTTTACCTTGATTGGATTTGCTTTATGAAAATTGTTGGTTATGTTTTAAGTGTTCCCCATTTCCAAATGTTTTGAAAACGTTTTAAATATGAGCACTAAACCACTTGTTGAAATATTTAACTTGCATGCTGAGTGAGGACCTAGGTTTAGGACCGTATTCCAGGCCGGGTCCTTACAGTTGGTATCAAAGCTCAGAGTCATAGATTTTGTAGACTAACCTGCTTTGTAGGTTGTTGTCCCCATGATCATCGGACTCCGCGGCCGTCGAGTTTGTGCGAGTTCATTAAGCTAAGGGTTTTATTTTACAATACCGCATCTAGTATACATATGTTCCCCTTGTGGGGTAGTGTGATCCGGTGTGGACTAGCTTTGTGTTTAGTGTAGATCGCTTATGCTGATTACACATAGAGGAGCAGGGACGTTGGGTATTTCTAGCCAAGGAGTTGGACTGCGCATGTCGATGATGAGACCACGTCCAGGGTTGTCTAGATCCGTAGGCCACATTTGGCCCTGGCAGTTGAGTTGCCAAGAGAAGAGGGTAGAGGCTAGCATGCCTCAGAGTGAGACTCCTTGAGTAGAGTGTGCTCTAGCCATGAGAGAATTGATGACAGGTCTTTTAGCTATCAGAGAGCGGAGACCCAGGCGCAATTGTAGCGCGTAGTGAGGAGTCTCGGGCACAGATAGCCCAGCTGACAGAGTTTATTTAGAAGACACCCCCAGTAGCTCCGGTAGTCCCGGAGGTTCTCGGGAGGGCTTGATCGCAGAGTTTATATTTGATGAGTTAGTTGGCGTGATGGAGCCACCGAGTTTGGCAAGCAGAAGCTAGGTGGTTGGCCAGGATCGAGTTTATCATTCGAGTGTGGGGATGACCTGATGTTCAGAGGCCAAGGCGTGCCGTTCTAGTGCTGTTTGATACAACAGTTTGGTGGTGGAAGTCCCTTGAGAGAGGTGGACTAGCAGAGTCTCCACGAGCCACCTGATCGATTGGCAAGTGCCATGTTAGTAGCTTTTGAGGAAGATGTAGAGACATCTTGACCCCTTGCAAGCCTGCTGTCATTTTGCAGCCAGCTCTTTTAGTATCCTCGTGGCCAGGGTGAAGTGTGAAGTTTGCTTGTCAGGACTTAATCCGTCCTTGTTTTTTTTTGTTGGCTAGTAGAAGTGGAGCACCCTTTTTGTTAGCATGTTCCCAAGGTGGAACTAGTTGATGCCACTTGAGTGTTGGCCTGAGTAGTTGTTGAGCATCGAGTGGGATGCAGGAGTAGGCCGTGGCATGTCTGTTAGACGAGTTGCCAGAGAGTAGACTACTCGAGTGTTGAGACTCTTGTGTTGAGTGCCATTGCCCTGTCCCCTGGAGTGTGACCTTCCTTACCCTCAGAGGGGCTTAAAGCCCGTAAAAGGATGTTTGTGTTGTAAAGGATGTAGTGCCTGTTGGCACCAAGCTCGAGAACGAGGCCTAGGTTCAGCCGGCTCGCACTGAGATGTGCAGGTAGTTCTATGACCCGCCCGGAGTTTAGCATCCCCACTAGCCTTGTACCAATTTTCTGATGTTGCACCTGTTTGGGTTGCATAAGGGATCTAACTCGGTGGTAGTCGGAGGACTACGAGTGTGAGGGCGTTCGAGGGAAAGCAAGAGCTTTCAAGGTCACCAGGAGTTGGGTACAAATAGGGTTGTAGGTTGTTAAGGGCTACCGCGTTCGAGTTCCCGCGTTTGTGTTGTGGCCTTGTGAGCCAGTTTGTTGGTAGAGTCGACTACCCTTGAGTTTCCTTGGTACGAGTAGAGTTGGCATCGATGATGCGTGGTTGGTCCAGCGTGGGAGCCATGTGTTGGATGGATTGTGCGGAGCACATTTGGTGGACACATTGGTATGAGGTTGTTAGCTTGGTGTGGTTATGCTCTTGTAGAGTGAGTTGGCCAATGGGGCGTTTCGTGGTGAGTTGACCCTGAGTGGGTTTGAACTCTTGTTGCTCCCTTGCTAGTTGTGGCTCTTTTTGGAGGCAAAGGTTACCTTGTGTTAGAGTTCGTGTTGGATCTTAAGGAATCAAGTTGGAGCTGTGCACGCCAGTGTACTCTTATGTAGCTCGTTCCTTGGGGTATGTTTTGGGAACCACGAAAGGTTCGTGTTGAGAAACCAGTGCTCAGTCCTTGAGGTGTTAGGGCTTTAGTTCTTGGCAAGTGCCCTAATTTTGATCGTAAGGATACCGTGCTTATAGCCGGGTTGTTGCTTAGGCAAGTTATTCTAGTTGGCCTTTGACCTGGGTAGAGGAATTTCTTGTTGATCGATGGTTGGAGTTCAGTTGGAACTAATCAAGGGCGGTGGTAGCAAAGCCGCGTAGTTTTTGTCCGTCATTGCTAAGAGTGTTGATCGGATCCCTACCCTGGGTAGAAGCTATGATGTGGTCGATGCTTGAGTTGGAGGCTGACACATTCTGTAGTATTTCTGGTCTTCTTGGTCTTTCGAGGAGTTGGAGCACGCCGGCATAGTCGAGATGCTGGAGAGAGAGTTGTGCCCGTGTAGCCAGTTGTCTGTTAGACCGTTTGACAGCTGTGTGTGTCGGAGGGTGATCGGAGGAACCCTAGGTTGTGGAGAGCCTCACCGAGCTCACCCGCACCAGGCAAAGTGTTCCTCGGTTGAGTTCTTTGAAAGCTTGTAGTCGGTTGACGAGCTAGTGTTGTTTTAGTACCTCCGCATTGGCTTCGAAACTGTTATCTGTTGGTGCTTGTAGTTGGCCAAGGGTTGGTTCCCATGTTGTTGTAAGAGCTAGCTTGATTGGAGCAAGCGGGCATGGCCCTGAGGACTTGCTCTTGTTTGGAAGGTTTCAAAAGTTGGCACCTCCTTCGGTGTTTGGATAGATACTGCTAGTTCTAAGTTGGTGGTTCAATCGATTGTGGAGTTTCTGGTTGGAAGATGAGTTAGGCCTAAGCTAAAAGGAGGAAGTCATTCGTTTAGCTTGATTGGACTTGAGAGTTGCATGTCCTTGGAGGCGAGCCGCGATTGTAAGCTTGAGTTGAGTTACGTAGAGCAAGCCATTCTCGAGCTTTGCTCTCGGTTATTCTGCGCGTTCGTGGTTGGCATTTAGTTGAGCCAAAGTTGAGGGGGTTGGCATAGAGGTGCCGTGGCATTGGTTGGTTAAACCTTTGAGTTGTTATCCTCGAGGTGTTGTGTTGCAAGTAGCCGCGTGTTGTTTTATTCTTTGCTGCTCGAGATTTCCGAGAGAGGTATGTTGTTTGTTTTCCTGTCTGGCGATATTCTCATGGGCCAGTGGCTGATCGGATTGCATTGGGAAGTTGTTGTTGGCCGATGAGGGGCTCCAATATATTAGTTTGGCTGAGTGGAGCCTGTTCCTGGACCTTGTCGTTCATGGGTGGCCGTAGCTGAAGTTTTGGCTAGTGTGAGTGGCGTTAGCCGTCTCAGTGAACTGTATGTGCCCCTGGCTTGAGTGCGTCGGTGCTCTTCAAGATGGTTGCTTAAGTGTTGTGGACGCATTCTAGTTGGACAAGTTTGCCTTTGGGATCGGCCGCCAGGTGGTGGTTCGATTGGATTTCATTAAGGCTTATAGGCAACCATTGGAGTTCGTTGGTCTCTTGTGAAGTAAGAGTAGGTCGATGGTTTCGGAACCCGAGAGGTTCGGTTGGTTGGCTTGACATGGTGTAGGGATGAGATTGTTCGTTAACTTGTTTGTGAGTATTAAGAGGCGTACGCCGGTGAGTGGCGTAGAGTTTTAGAGCCTGTGACCCGTCCACAAGTTTGCTAAGAATAGCGTCGTGGAGAGGCGTTCTGAGATGGGTCAGCTGGGATAAGTGAGCCCTAGGGTTGTGAGACCGTTTGAGAGTTGGTGCGAGTTTGAGGATGTGGCTTACCGACTAGCACTATCGCGCATTTTTCTTGAAGCTCGGTGTATGTTGGTTTTGGTTGAGATAGTTTGTGGCAGACTCGATGCCTTTTTGGCTTGAGCCTTTGGAAACCCAAGAGGGTCGGGATTTCGAAGAAGGACTAGTGTTGGCTTGACAAGAAGTTGGTTGGTTAAGGATCAGTGGAGTTTTCCTAGAGTTGTTTTCGTCTTAGGACTTTCGAGGACGAAAGTCTTAAAAGGAGGGAGTATTGTAAAGGCCCAGTTTTCTATTTTGGTTTACCAGGTGTTTCGGGTTCATTATTCGGATGGGCCGTTAGAGCTATTTTAACCCTTAGGGGTATTTTGGTCTTTTTGCCCCCGGTAAGGGTTTTGTGGATTTTCAAGACTTCGGGGTCACTCCTGCCCTTGTCGAGGCTTGATTGTTATTGGTTGCAGGACCCAAGAAGTTCGGGCTAGTTGGTTGGAAGTTTGGAGGTGATTTGGTAATCAACAAAATTATTGTTAATTTAAATGCTTCCATTGAGATTTGAACCCTTGCCCTTGATGGTGATTTGGAAGCTTGGTTTAGGTCACCAAGACCTATTTAAATTAGGAAAAGGAAAGAAAATCAAGAAAATCCCATTCCCCTTGTTTTACCTCTCTCTCTCTCTCTCTCTCCTTGCCGACCTCACCAAGAAACCCAACCGAGTCGAACCGAGCCGCCCCGAGCCACACCCTAGCGGCGACCTGCTGATGCCATCAGCCCGATCGCCCAACCATCAGCATTGATCGCTGACCATCAGCCTGCCATCGCCCACCGAGCAGCCGAGACGCTATCACTGGCCGGCGGCAATGGCCGCTTCAGACGCGCGACGCGCCAGAAGCGCGTCGCGAGCCCGTCGCCCAGCGCCAGCGCGCCCGCGTCGGGCGTCTCCGTCTGCTTCTATGCGCCAGCGCGCCCGCGCCCCAGCGCCGCGCCTCGCCCAGCCCGTCCGCGCGCTGCCAGACGATCATCGCGCGCCGCGCCCGTCCGCGCTTTGTCCTTTGCCGCGCCGGCGCCAGGTGTCGCCGTGCAGCGCCGGTCCCCCCCGCGCGCCAGCGTGCCAGAAGAAGACCGCCAGCGCCGCGCCCGCTGCCGCCCGGTGCACGCCCCGCCGCCCACTTGCCGAGAGCCTGTTTTGCCAAAATTGTTGGGGCGAGACCTAGTGCCTTCTCGGTTGGTAATTCCCGAGCCTCCACTCTTTTGGACCCTAAGTTGATTGGTTGTTGTTATTTAATTAGGATATTTTTATTAAATGCTTAGGTTGCTCGGGTTCACTTAGAAGCTCGGGAGTCGCTTGGTTGGCTTATGGTAGTTATTTTTCGCTTGTTTCGTGTAAGGATTTCTTACGAGTGGTTGTGTGGACCTGCGATGCTATCATGATTGTGCCTTGTATGCTTGGTTGTTGTTATGAGTATGTTAGCTATTGAACAGCTTGTGTTTGAAATCTTGCTAGCATGTTACTTGTTGTTCATGTTAGTGTCATGCTAGGTTTGTTCTTCCAGCATGCCATGTCTTGTGATTGTATAAAATTTCCGATGGGTAGGTTACATGTTTTCTCTTGCTTCCGGATCGTGTTGCTCTTGTGTCCCCGATATATTCTCGTTAGTTCCATGCAAGGGGTTTAATTATCTTGGCATACCTTGTTCTATTTTATCTGTTAGTTAAAGTGCCGGGCATAGGCGGGTGATGTATAGTGTAGAAGGCGTAGGGGTAACTAGTTTAGGTCCCGCTCGGGTAAGACCCCGATGGACATCCAGAGGTGTAAGACCCCGATGGGAATCCTAGGTGTGTAAGTCCCCGATGGGCATCACTGAGTTGGAGGTGTAAGACCCTGATGGACATCCTAGGTGTGTAAGTCCACGATGGGCATCACTGAGTTGGAGGTGTAAGACCCTGATGGGCATCCTAGGTGTGTAAGTCCCCGATGGGCATCACCGAGTTGGAGGTGTAAGACACGATGGGCATCCTAGGTGTGTAAGTCCCCGATGGGCATCACTGAGTTGGAGGTGTAAGACCCTGATGGGCATCCTAGGTGTGTAAGTCCCCGATGGGCATGACTGAGTTGGAGGTGTAAGACCATGATGGGCATCACTGAGTTGGAGGTGTAAGACCCTGATGGGCATCCTAGGTGTGTAAGTCCCCGATGGGCATCCTAGGTGTGTAAAGCCCCACTGGGCTTCACTGAGTCCTCGGTTGTGTAAGGCCCGAAGGGCATCCAAGTGTAGAACCTAGGATAGGCTGTAGATGAAAGCCCTTGAATAGGCTCTCTCTAGAAGTAGCTCATAGCCTAATTCAACCGTTTTGCTCTAAGTCATTGTTTTATTTGCATGTATACTAGGGTGCTAGATGGTGATGTATCGTATTGTACCCGGTTGGGGATTCTTACCGAGTATGTTTATACTCACCCTTATTTTTGTGGTTTTTCCACCAGGTAACTTGGGACAGCACCAGGATGGCTAGCGGAGGGAGCTGTTTGATCATGGGGGCTGCCGGCACTCTGTCGTTTATTGTTTGCATTTATTTATTCAGCATGTAGGTGGACAGGAGTCCTAGGGGAATGATGTTAAAGTTGTTTAAACTGTTTTGAATGTTCTTTTATAAATACTGGCCAGGCTTATTTTACCTTGATTGGATTTGCTTTATGAAAATTGTTGGTTATGTTTTAAGTGTTCCCCGTTTCCAAATGTTTTGAAAAAGTTTTAAATATGAGCACTAAACCACTTGTTGAAATATTTAACTTGCATGCTGAGTGAGGACCTAGGTTTAGGACCGTATTCCAAGTCGGGTCCTTACAGGAGTACTGCCTCGCACGTCCCTGCCAGAGATGCATGTTACGTTATGCATCCTTGCCTGGATGATGCTACCTATCAGAATTCTAAGCTATAAACAGATAACAGCAAACATTCCAATACGTACTCAGCAGAAACAATGAACCTAGCATGATACTATGAAGCAAGAACAGATAACGAGCATGCCAGAACAGAACAACCTAGCATGGAACTAACATGAGAAATAACACGAGAATCATGTCAGTCGAAATTCAGAACAGAGCACCTATCCACTAACATGCTGATAAACATAAACATACATACAATCAACAATCATAGAAAATATCGCAGGGCCCACACAACTCTGGTAAGAAATCCTTACCTGGGTCGGAAGGCAACAACACACAAAAGGATCCTAAGCTGCAATTGAACCCGAGCTAGCTATCGGGAACCTAACAGACAAACAACAGACATCACAATATATAAGACTTAGGCAAAATGCAAATAGAGCTCAACTAGGTCGGGAGCAACTCACACGGCACGGAGCTGGCGCGCGGACGGACAGCGCGCAACGCGGCGCCGCTGGCGTGCGACTTCGGTGTCTGCGAGCGTGCGGCGGGGTTACGCATGCGTGTGGTCGGGCGTCGCGAGATCGGCGAGGGGCTGCGCGTGCGGACGAGCCATGCGACGCGGGCGTGCTCGCGTGCGGCTGGGCGCGCAAGCGAAAAGCGAAATTTCTTTGCTACGATCGCGATTGGCCGGGCGCCGCAGGCGTGGCGCGATCGGGCGAGGTTCGGGCAGGGGTTGCAATCGGCTGGGGCGCTGCAGGCTGGGCGATCGGGACAGGCAGGACTGCGATCGGCTGGGCGATCGGCTCTGGGGCTTCTCGGTTGGGCTGCAACAAACACAAACTTCACAATCCTCTTCTCTCGGCCAAGAACAACACCAAAAAGGACGAGAAAGAGAGATCGAGGTATGAAGAATGCTTATCCGAAATGAACGAAACGATGGAGCTCTTGGGAAAAAGGAGCACGGCAAGAAGGCTTGGAAAAAATGGTTGGACGGCAAAGGAGGTTTGGAAAGGAGAATGGAAAAAGATAACCTATGTCTTTTCTTTTTAATCAAACTCCTTAAATCCCGAAAACCAAGGCAAACCAAGATAACATGCAGAAAGCGCATCAACATCAACCCAGAGCTTGACTGGCAGGACCACACCACTATCTCCCTAGCCACCCGGGCTCGAATCCCAGCTGAAGCATATTTAATCTTGCAAAACTCTTATTTTTATTTTTGCATCTCTCCATACCCAAACTCATCCAAAAAGCAACCAAACCCTACATTTCTCAAGAATATTAACAGTTGAAAAAGATAGAAACGGCCCTAACGGCCCGACCAAAATACCGAAATACCCTTAGGACATACCTGAAAGACCGGGATGAAAACCTAGGCCGTTACAATTTTAGTGTTCCATAACCATGTTTCGGGAGGTAAAACCAAAAAACTCGGATAGGCTATTTTGTTTAAAACCTAAATTTTGACTATAAACAGTTTGTTTCAATTCTTTGGCACAAACTTTTAATGTAAACTATTCCAATGTTGCATAACTGTAAGGACCCGACCCGAATGGGGTTCTAAATTAGGCCTTTACCTCAATGCATGTGTTCAAAACATAAAGACAATATGCAAGAATGGTTTTCGGATTCTAAATGAAAACTAAAACATGCGACAACCATTTAAAACAAACACAGTTATAGAATTCCTGAAACCTGTCCCTGTTTCCAAGCACCTGTTCCAAGACAAATACATTTCCAAAACTCACTCTGATCAGAGATTTATTTAAAACATTCAAAGCTTTTCAATAGTTACAACAGTGCTAGAATCTGGAAAAACAGTCAGAAAACAACCTAGGTCTCCGTGCCCAACTACATGCATTCAGAGGAAAAATAAGACATAAAGAATCATAGACATAAACTCAGAGTTCAACAACGGGTTTCCATGATCACAGCTCCTCCTCCAGCCATCCTATCTCGCACCATGGTTACCCGTGGAAAACCACAAAATAAGGGTGAGTAACGAATTACTCAATAAGAATCCCCAATCGGGGTACAATACGATATACATGGTCATCTAGCAGAAAGGTATCCAAGCTATGAATATAAACACAGAATAGAGCACATAACTTAAATTCACATATAAACCTCGGATGCCAACTCAGGGTCCTACTCCAGACAATCCACCACACAATACGCCCTATACGAGAAACAAGTCTCGGCCTCAGCCTGTCTACTATCGATACGAAAGGTGCACTGGCTCACAATCCCGAGGAGCTCTTCAGTCGGCGCTATAATGAGCGTATGCGCGCACCGCATGCTACTGCAAACTCTGGGGGGTGCCGGGTCTAGTGGCAAGCTGCCTAGGTCCAGTCACCATGCCTAACTAAATCTCTGGATCAGTGTCACTAACATAGGGGTGTGAGACCTGGACACGTGAACTATGTCAGCCTGAACCACCGCACCTGAGGCTAAGGAACCGGTCGTGGTAGGCTTACACCAGTAAGTCGTCCTTGCCCTATCAGGTGGCCATCAAGGGCTACTGCCGAACACGCTGAGAACGTGCCGACTACCGGGGACAAGGCAATGCCAAGTCATCATCCTGACCATTGGGGCATTTAACAGTCTGCCACCCTCACCCAAGATTGCAGGGCCTACCGGTAGGGTTAGCTAAACCCTAACGGAGTCCAGGGACGGAGTACTGCCTCGTACGTCCCTGCCGTGGATGCAAGGTACTTTATGAATTTTGGCCCGGATGATGCTACCTACCATATCTCAAACCTATAAACAAATACAACAAACAATCCAATACGTGCTCAATAGATACAACGAACCTAGCATGGTACTACGAAGCAAGAACAGATAACGAGCATGCCAGAACGGAACAACCTAGCATGGACTAACATGAGAAACAACATAAGAAATCATGCCAGTAAGGAATTCAGAACAGAGCACCTATCACTAAACATGTTGATAAACACAAACAAGCATACAATCAGCATCACATAATATATCGCAGGGCCTACACAACTCCGGTAAGAAATCCTTACCTTGGTCGGGAGGCAACTAAACACAAAATCCTAAGCTACGATCGATCCCGAGCTAGCTAACGAGAACCTAGCAAACACAATAATAATCACAATCCATAGGCCTAAATATAATAAAATAAACAAGGCTCGGCTAGGGAGCAACTCACGCGGCATGGCTGACGAGCGGACGGACAGGCTGCACGTGCAGGGCTGCTACTGGGCGCAGATGGGCGGGCGACGCGGGCGGGCGAGCGGCATGGCACTGGCGCTGGCGACGCGGACGTGCAGGCGCGAGCTCGGCTGGGCGTCTGGGCGGCTGCGGCGGGTCGATGCGTCGCGAGAGCAGGCTGCGCAGCGCGGCGATGTGGGCTGGGGCGGCGGCAGCTACGATCCGGGCGTCTTTGGGCGGTCAGCTCATTGCTGGGCGATCTGGGCGTCTTTGGGCGGCCTGCAACAAAACACACACACACACACCACTTCTTCCTTTACACTCGGCCAGCAAGGACACCAAATGTAGAAGATGAAGAGGATGATGACTTACCCGGAATGACGATCGAGCCACGGAGCTGCTAAAGAGATGAAAAACGCCTTGGGGATTGGGAGAGATTGGCTTAGGCGGCCATGGTGATTTGGGAGAAGAAAACACCAAAAACCCTATTTCCTTTCATTTAATCAAATGCACCAAAACCCAAAGGACTCAAGGCTAACCAAGATATGCCGCGGAAAGAACAACAAGATCCTCCGTGGCTCAACTGGCCACACCACCCACTTGACTTCCTAGCACTCCAGGTTTGAATCCTAACAAACACATCTTTATTCCTCAATTTTTCTTTTGCATCTCACCATGCCCAAACACAACCTCAAGGCATCAAAATCCTACTTAAGCCCATCCAATAATTTTAGAAACTGCAAAAGACATAAACGGCTTTGACGGCCCGACCAAATTACCAAAATACCCCAAGGGCATACCTAGAAAACCGGGATGAAAACCTGGGCCGTTACAATATTCCCTCCTTTTTATGACTTTCGTCCTCGAAAGTCCTTAAGACTGAAATAGCTTAGGATACTGCAATCTCAACCCGTCCTCCCCGCTCACGAGCGGCTTCTTCAGAACTCCAACTCCTCCACAGAACTTTTACCAAACAGATCTCACGATTACGCAACGTCTTCGTCTCAAGACCGGAATACTCACAGGCTTCCCCTCGAAGCTCAACCCTCACTCAGCTCCAAAGGCTCAAAGTCCACAATGAACGATGGGTCCGGCACATACTGCCTCAACATCGATACATGAAAACACTGTGCACAGCTGACATCAACGGAGGAAAGGCTAACCAATATGCAACTCTGCCAATCCTCTCAAGCATCTCAAATGATCCAACAAAATGGGGACTCCACTTCCCTCGCTTACCAAACCTCAACAACCTCACATCGGTGCAACCTTAAAAACACGCACTGTCCAACCTCAAACTCCAAAACTCGACGCCGTACATCGGCGTAACACTTCTGCCTCCTCTGGGCTAACAACATACGAGCTCTAAACTTTTGCCTTCGCTCTCTTTGGCAAGCGCCGCAAAACTCAGGACCCAAAACAAATCTGACGACCACCAACCTTTTCCCAGAACACTGAAATCCTGCAAGACTTACAATACAACGCCTCAACGAAACTATATGAAATAACAGCTGGGAACTGCTACCCAAGGCAAACTCATAAAACCAACACTGGTCCCTCGCTGCCTAGAATAACCTTTGTTGCCACACCCTGGTGCCAACAACTCTAGCTTGAAACTGCCATGCCACTACTCCACAGTAATGACATCTCCACCTGGGCGAGGTGCGAGCTCTAGTTACTTCAACTAATCCGCCAAACATCCGAACTCACACAACAACCTCAACCAGCTGCCAACTTCCACACGGACTCGTACAAACCAACAACTTTAGTGCTACGAACTCGGTAGCCTAACCAACCGCACACTGCATAACCACGCCAATCTACTCAACTCCAACTCGACCTAGATCACTGTCTGGAAAAGTCAACCTGCTATCAACAGGGCCCCAGAGGGCTCCCTCCACCAAACTTACCTCCATGAAAGCAATGGAACGAAGCTTGCCTCAAATATGAAACACGTCTCACAAGTCTAAACGATAACACATACAGGCTTTAACCCTCTAGCTTAGGCTTATTGCACCTTTCCACCGAAACTTCACAAACGGGATGCCACTACCCGGTTAACACCAACTACCAAGAACAAGAATACCAACAATGGCTGGCAGAGCACAAGCTACACTAACCAGCAAGGATCCCTCAATAGGTCAAGACCCTAATCCAGCCACAATGGTGCAACCTCAACCCACAACTGATACAAAGGGGTTCTTCAACTACAAAGGTGCAACAGCTCCCAGGCCAAACACACAAAGAACCTTAACTGACTAGGCTCAACACTCACAAGAGCAGAACAACCCTTACTGCAACCTCCAGAACACCACTCAAGAGTCCGCTTAACTGGACAACAACTGCTTCCAAGCAGCCACCAAACGTTTCCCTCCTGCTAGCACCACTACCATCAACTCCAAGACCAAGGAATAATCTGGCAAATCCCAAGGAGAAACAGTTCCTTACAAGCGGACAACCGAAGGACAGAGAGCTCCACACATGCTCGCTGTCTTGCTCAGCTAAAGCAACAACACCTAAGTCTCACGGGGGCAACAATAGGGGGGTCCACCACATACTGAACCTCCAACCACACACTAGCCAAGACACCTCCAAACACCAAAGGGGCAACTCTCAACATCCTGGAAACAGGAAAACAACCAACAGGGCACGAACCACTCGCCCCACGAGCAAAACTAACTTCTAGCAACTCAAAACCACACCTTGGTCAACACCAAGCACCAACTTGCCACCACACCGGAACCAATCCGGACTCTACTCCAAACAAACTCCAGCTTGCTAGCCTACCAAATCTGCCAGCAACTCACCCGAGGTCTACAACCTACACGACTCCAGCTTGCCAACTGAAACTCACTACCTGGGCCTGACTGAGCTCTGGTGAGGCTCTCCACAACTAGGGTTCTTCGGCAACCCTCGACACACACTGTCGTCTAACGGTCTAACAGCCAACTGCCTGAACAAACAACTCCTTTTTCCAGCATCACAATCATGCTGCCCTACTCCGAACCTTGAAACCAAAAAGACCAGAAACGCTTCAGAATGTGTCATCCTCCTACTCAAAGCATCAACCACATCGTAGCTTCCACCCAGGGTAAGGATTCTGTAACGACCCGACCCGGAAGGGTTCTAACTAGGCCGTTACCTCAATGCATGCATACAAATCTACAGAAAATTTACAATATGGTGTTCGGATTCTAAGTAAAAACTAAAACATAAAACATCCATTTAAAAAATCAACATCATTTCCTGAAACCTGTCCCTGTTTCCAAGCACCTGTTCCAAGACAAATACATTTACAAAGCTTACTCTGATCAGAGATTTATTTAAAACATACAAACTTTACAACAATGCAAGAATCCGGAAATACATTCAGAAAACACCCTAGGGCTCCGTGCCCAACTACATGCATTCAGAGAACATTTAAAACATCAACATAAACATAAGACTCAGAGTTGAACAACGGGTTTTCCATGATCATAGCTCATAACAGTCAGCAAACAAGCAAGGCATAATCATGAAAATATCGCAGGGCCCACACAACTCCGGTAAGAAATCCTTACCTGGTCGGAAGGAAACAACACACAATAAAAATAACTGCGTTCGAACCCGAGCAACCTATATCGAGCCAAACAAACACATCAATAATCACACAATAGGCCTAAATAATAATAAAATAAATAGGGCTCGGCTCGGGAGCAACTCACGAGGCGCGGCTGACACGCGAACGAGCCGGCTGCACGGGCTAGGCAGCTAAAGGGGCTGGCTGGGAGCGCTGGGGCCGCAGAGGGCCCGCTGGCACAGGCGCTGGGGCGCTGGGCTGCGCGCGGACAGGCGCGCGGGCGCTTGCTCAGCTGGGCACTGGAGCGGGGCGCGGCTCGGCACATGGACGGCGCACGGGCGAGAGCGACACGACGCGACGGGCGAGCTCAGGCGACACGGGCGCAGACGCGACCTGGCGACACTGTGCGAGGCTCGGGCGACACGAGCTGGGCGACGCGACGCGGTACTGTGCGCGGCTCGGCACAGTGCGTAGCTGGGCGACACGGACCAGGGCAGGGTGAGCTCGGGCTGGCGACGCGACGGCCTGGGCGAGGGCGCGCGAGGGCTGGGCAACGCTCGGGCGAGCTGGGGCTGGCGATGGCACGACCTGGGTAGGGCGAGGGCGCGCGGGCTGGCTCGGGTTGGGGCTGGGGGAGCCAAGGGGCTGCTCGGGTTGGCTGGGGGGTTCGGGGAGAGAGAGAGAGAAAAGAGATTTGGAAAAAAAAATAAATAAAAGAAAAATGGGAAAAAGGGAATAAATGGGATTTTTATCCAAAATCCATCCTTATCCATTTAAAAACCTTAAAATCCCATTTCCTGGCTTCCTCCTTCGAGACCCGACCGAAGCAATCTTTTCCAATAAATCAAACTCACTAAAATCCAACTCCCAAAGCAACACTAAGGGCCCGGGCTCGAATCCCAAAGGAAACACCCAACAACCAATACTTTGCCAAAGCCCAAACCACAACCGAGCATCCAACCGACTAGCCAAAACACCTCAGGACTCGCAGCCACCAACAAACAAGCCTCGACAAAGGCAGGAGCTACCTCGAAGCCCTGAAAACCACAAATCCGGCCTGGAGAGCCAAAAGACCAAAATACCTCCAAGGGTCAAAACGGCTCTAAAACCCAACCAAACAACTGAATCTTGCCCGAAGGCACCTCGAAAACTGGAATAGGAAACTGGGCTGTTACAGATTCCGACCAACACCCTTAGCAACTACGGTCAGGAACTACGCGGCTTCACTACAACCACCATTTGTTCAGTACCATCTGAACTCCAACCATGAACACAAGAGGTTCCACCAACCAAGCTTAGGTTCAACTTAACAAACTTGCCTAAGCAACAACCCGACTACGAGCACGGTATCCTTACAACCTCAACTAAAGCCTTACAACATCCACCTAGAGTCCAACTTCTCCAAGAACTGAGCACCAGTTCTCCAATGCAAACCCTACATGGTTCTGAAACTCTCGCCACCAGAACGAAACCTCACAAAACACACTTGTGTGCACAACTCTCAACCTTCCTTCAGAGATCCAAGACTAACAGGTGCTTTTCAAAAAGGCAACACTAACTTTTGGCAGAGATACAATCAACCAAAGGAACACCAAAAGTTCCATCTCCACACGATACTCGAAGCTGTGGCAACGTTGCTCTACTAAAGCATAACAATCCCAAACCGAACTTACTTTATACCAGGTCTCTACCAAGTGTGCTTACACATAAGGCGTCCAACTCCTCTCATAAGGCATCCTACTCATCTCCTAGGCATCCAACTTGCCTCATAGGCATCCAGCTCATCTCATAGGCATCCAACTCATCTCATGAGCATCCAACTCATCTCACGGGCATCCAACTCATCTCATGAGCATCCAACTCATCTCACGGGCATCCAACTCATGGTCCCTCTACTGGACCGAACTCGCATCTACAATGCCCAACTCTCCTCAGATTTAGTCACTCGAAGGTAGTTGACCGCACTACCAACCACAAAGATCTCCTGCCCTTAACACTAGCGTGAGACTCACGCGCACTAACACTACCCACCGTCAACCAGCTGACTTACTCAACCTCTAGTAACACTGGGAAGAGGCTCCAGCTCCTCTCAAACATCCTTTCGCTTGTAGTCCTTCGACTATCACTGAACTAGCCCTCTTGCACGACCTAAACAGGTGCAACTGCCACAAACGGATCCAAAGGCTAAAGGAGTGCGCTGAACTCCGGACGAATTATAGAACCATCTGTCCTACTCGTGCCAACTCAGGCCTGAACCAGACTTAGTGCCAAAGTGGCACACCAACCAATGCACCTCTAGTGCCACTACTAACAAATCCACATCTTACTACAAATGGGGCCAGCAAGGTCACAACCTCAAGTGACAAAAACTATGGCTAGGCATACAAGAGCTCAAACTCAAACAACCATGCCTATGGCATCTCATCAAACTGAAGTCTCACGGCCTACTCTTGCATCTCCACATGATGCTCAACAAAATTCCGATCGGCTCTCTCAACATGCAGCAGCTAGCTCTGCTCTAGGAGCTCACCATAAGAAGAGTGCTCAACTCTGCTAGACAACTGAGGAAACCACCAACGGATCAAGTTCAAAGGAACATCGCTCATTGCACCCTTAACCACTGTGGTTAAAACTACTGGCTGCAAAACAACAACACTATACTAGAGAACAAAGATGTCTCAGCAACCTCCTCGAAGGCTACCAACTCTGCAGCTACTCACTGGGCAATTGAACAATCTGCTAAGGTTCAAGATCAACACTTGAACTACCCAGGCTAGTCCACACTGGAACCTGCTCCACAAGCATCAACATAAGCAAAGCCATAGCTAACTTCTCTCCTGGAGTGGTACTCCAGGGCAAATCACCTCCACCCTCTCTCTAGGGGAAAACTATCAACTGGGCCACAAGTGGCCTACGGGAGTCTAATCTCTGCCTCCCTCTGGAACGATGTCCGAGCGATATCTGAATCGATCTGGATACCCTGACTAGCTGCTATCATACTTCTTACACTGCGGGAAGTTGGCATGATGGTGCTCTGGACCCAAACCAACAACGAGTCAGAACCTGCTCGTCTCCGCTCCACAACACTAAACAAGGCATACACTAGATGAAAAGTATTGTAAATTCTTAACCTCTTTCTAAAAACAGTAAACTTAGGCATATCTGATGACTGTCGGAGTGCTGATGATCATGGAAAAACGACCTACAACAAAGGTCGGGTCTCTGGATCTATGACTCTCACTCGATACCAACCATGAAGGACCCGGCCGAATGGGGTTCTAAATTAGGCCTTTACCTCAATGCATGTGTTCAAAACATAAAGACAATATGCAAGAATGGTTTTTGGATTCTAAGTGAAAACTAAAACATGCAACAACCATTTAAAACAAACACAGTTATAGAATTCCTGAAACCTGTCCCTGTTTCCAAGCACCTGTTCCAAGACAAATACATTTCCAAAACTCACTCTGATCAGAGATTTATTTAAAACATTCAAAGCTTTTCAATAGTTACAACAGTGCTAGAATCTGGAAAAATAGTCAGAAAACAACCTAGGTCTCCGTGCCCAACTACATGCATTCAGAGGAAAAATAAGACATAAAGAATCATAGACATAAACTCAGAGTTTAACAACGGGTTTCCATGATCACAGCTCCTCCTCCAGCCATCCTGTCTCGCACCATGGTTACCCGTGGAAAACCACAAAATAAGGGTGAGTAACGAATTTACTCAGTAAGAATCCCCAACCGGGGTACAATACGATATACATGGTCATCTAGCAGAAAGGTATGCAAGCTATGAATATAAACACAGAATAGAGCACATAGCTTAAATTCACATATAAACCTCGGATGCCAACTCAGGGTCTTACTCCGGAAAATCCACCACACAATACGCCCTATACGAGAAACAAGTCTCGGCCTCGGCTGTCTCTCTTGTCGTCTGAAAGGTGCAGCGGCTCACAATCCCGAGGAGCTCTCCGATCGGCTCTATAATGAGCGTATGCGCCCACCGCATGCATGCTCTCGCAAACTCGAAGTGCCGGGTCTAGTGGGCAAAGTGCCCAAGTCCGATCCACCATGCCTAACTAAATCTCCGGATCGGAGTCACTGACATAGGGGTGTGAGACTTGGACACGTGAACTATGTCAGCCTGAACCACCGCACCTGAGGCTAAGGAACCGGTTGTGGTAGGCTTACACCAGGAAGCCATCCATGCCCTATAAGGTGGCAATCAAGGGCTACTGCCGAACACGCTGAGGACGTGCCGGCTGTCGGGGACAAGGCAATGCCAAGTCATCATCCCGACCGTTGGGGCATTTAACAGTCTGCCACCCTCACCCAAGATTGCAGGGCCTACCGGTAGGGTTAGCTAAACCTAACGGGGTTCAGGACGAGTATCTTGCCTCGCACGTCCCGCCAGTGGATGCAAGGTACTCTATGCATTCTGGCCCGGATGATGCTACCTACCATATCTCAAACCTATAAACAAATATAGCAAACAATCCAATACGTGCTCAACAGATACAACAAACCTAGCATGGTACTACGAAGCAAGAACAGATAACGAGCATGCCAGAACGGAACAACCTAGCATGGACTAACATGAGAAACAACATAAGAAATCATGCCAGTCAGGAATTCAGAACAGAGCACCTATCACTAAACATGTTGATAAACACAAATAAGCCTACAATCAGCATCACATAATATATCGCAGGGCCCACACAACTCCGGTAAGAAATCCTTACCTTGGTCGGGAGGCAACTAAACACAAAATCCTAAGCTGCGATCGATCCCGAGCTAGCTAACGAGAACCTATCAAACACAACAATAATCACAATCCATAGGCCTAAATATAATAAAATAAATAAGGCTCGGCTCGGGAGCAACTCACGCGGCACGGCTGACGCCCGGACAGACAAGCGTGACGTGCGGGTCGCTGCTTTGGCGCTGATGGGCGCAGAGATGGCGCGCAGGCTTCACGCTGCGGGCAGGTGGCTGAGCGTGAGGTGCCTGCGCGAGACAAGCTGACGCTTGGCGGCGCGGAAGCTTGCACGCGACGCGCGGGGACGGTGATGAGCGCGCTGTGGCGCTGGCGACGCAGACGCAGCAGCGCGAGCTCTACCTGGCGATCTGAGCGTCTCGGGCGGGCGCCGCGATGGGGTCAGTGCGCGCGGCGAGAGGCTGGGCGTCGCGGACACCGCGATCTGGGCGTGTTGGGCGTCTCGCTCATTGCTTTGGGTAGATCTGGGCGTCTTTGGGTGTTCGCAGCTGGTTCTTTGCTGGCGAGATCTCGGGCGTCTTTGGGCGACTGCAACAAAACACACACACACACCATCTCTTCCTTTACACTCGACCAGCAAGGACACCAAGTGGAGAAGATGAAGAGGATGAAGACTTACCTGGAATGACGATCGAACCACGAAGCTGCTAAGTAGATGAAAAACGGCTTGGGGCTTGGGAGAGATTGGCTTGGGCGGCCATGGTGATTTGGGAGAAGAAAACACCAAAAACCCTATTTCCTTTCATTTAATCAAATGCACCAAAACCCAAAAGACTCAAGGCTAACCAAGATATGTCGCGGAAAGAACAACAAGATCCTCCGTGGCTCAACTGGCCACACCACCCACCTGACTTCCTAGCACTCCAGGTTCGAATCCTAACAAACACATTTTTATTCCTCAATTTTTCTTTTGCATCTCACCATGCCCAAACACAACCAAAAAGCATCAAAATCCTACTTAAGCCCATCCAATAATTTTAGAAACTGCAAAAGACATAAATGGCCCTGACGGCCCGACCAAATTACCAAAATACCCCTAGGGCATACCTAGAAAACCGGGATGAAAACCTGGGCCGTTACAATAACCATGTTTCGGGAGGTAAATCCTGGAATTTCTTATACATTTATGCTTTGAAAACCTAAATGTTGCATAACCATGTTTCGGGAGGTAAAACAAAAAAATGTTTGTTTCGATTCTTTGGCACAAATGTTTAATGTAAACTATTTCATTGTTGCATAACCATGTTTCGGGAAGTAAAACCAAAAAACTCAGATAGATTTATACGGTTAAAACTAATGTTGCATCACCATGTTTCAGGAGTTAAAACCAAGAATTTCTTATAGATTTATGTGTTGAAACCTAAAGTTTGTCCTAAGAGTGTTTGTTTCTATTCTTCGGCACAAACGTTTTATGTAAACTATTCCAATGTTGCCTGACGATTTTTCAGGATCTAAAACGAAAAATTGGATAGATTTATGCATGTAAATCCTAAAGTTCGTTCCAAGAAAGTTTGTTACGATTCTTTGGCACAAACGTTTAATGTAATTATTTCAATGTTGCATCACCATGTTTTAGGGGGTAAAACCAAAAAACTCGGATAGATTTATGCGGTTAAAACCTAAAGTTCGTCCCTAGAGTGTTTGTTTCGATTCCTAAGAACAAACGTTAAATGTAAACTATTTGAATGTTCCATCACCAGTTTTTGGGAGATAAAAGCAAAAACCTTGGATAGATTTATGCGGATAAAACTGAAAGTTCATCCCAAGAGAATTTTTTTCTATTGTTTTGCAGATATGTTTAATGTAAACTATTCCAATGTTTCATCACCATGTTTCAGGAGGTAAAACCTAAAAACTCTGATAGATTTATTCATTTAAAACTTAATATTCGTCCTTAGACAGTTTGTTTCAATTCTTTGGCACAAACTTTTAACATAAATTATTCCAATGTTGCATCACCATGTTTCGGGAGGTAAAACCAAAAAACTCAGATAGTTTTATGCGAATAAAACCTAAAATTTGTACGAAAAGAGTTTTGATTCTCTGGCAAAAACGTTTAATGTAAACCTAAAAACTTGGATAGATTTATTCATTTCAAAATTAATATTCATCCTTAGACATTTTGTGTAATGACCCAAATTTCCATTATGGTTCCCCAAGTACGTTCGGTTCATTATTCTGTTGTTCGGTTGGGCCGTTAGGGAAGTTTAGCCCTCAGGGGCATTTTGGTCATTTTGCTCTCAAGGTTGAATTTTTTATTTCTGTGAGTTTAGTAATTCTTCGATTTCAGGTTTCTAGGGTTGGAATGCTTTTTGTGAGGTTTGAAGGTCTTCTGGTTTAAAAGAGAAAAATAAGAATTAATTGTGTGTTTGTTGGGACTCGAAGGGTATTGGATTTGGGAGTTTGGCTTTTTTATAAAATAGGAGATTAAAAGTTTTGTTGTTGGGCTTCGAACCTGTGACCAGCTAGGCTTTAGGAGGCTGGTTTTGAAAAGAATAAATTAAGAGGAAAAATGTGCTGCAACTTGGACTCGAAGGGGGAATGGCCAGGATTTTAATCGACAAAAGAAAATACGGAAATCGTATTTTTCCAAGACCTAGCCGTGAGTTGTCTTCTTCCTCCTCTCCTCAAGTTTCTAAATCCTTCTTGCTCCTCTTCTCCTCCATCTTGCCGAAAAATCTTTCCTGCTCCTTCCTTCTCCAAGCTCTTGTGATTTGTTTCAAGGTTGAACCATTGCCGAGCTATTCATCTCTCCATCTCCTTCATCTCCTCCTTGGCTAAAACCCTAGCCCTAGCTGAGAAGAGTTCTTCTCTCTTATTCTCCTACCTAGCCGAGCACCAATTCCTCTTCACCTTGTGTTGTCGAAAATTCCTCTTTCCCTCCTTGTGATTGTTGAACACACCAACACCCAAAATCTTAATCTTAACCTTGTCTTGTTCTTGCCGCACCACCCTAAGCAAACAACCCTTAGTGCCGAGATCAACTCTTTCTCCTTGGGGTTACCGAGACCACACCACCATCATTAACCCTATCCGTAAGCTTCTTCTAGCTGAGTTCCCGGGAGAGTCACATCTTCCTTTTGTATTCTTGCTGGCTGAGAAGACCTTTGTGCCGAGGTGAGTTACTGTTGGCCCTAGCAGTGAATCAAGGTTGTTTTGTTTGGTTGTGTTGCTTGCTCCTTGGCCGAGAGCTAACTTGTGATTGTGTTTGTTGTTTGTAATGCCCTAGCAGAGAACACTTTGTTCAAATGTGGTGGCCGAGAGTGCCTAGCCGAGAGCTTCGTTGAACATCCCCATTGTACTTGGCCAAGAGCACTAGTGTTGCTAGTAGGGTAGTTCTCGAATCCCTTGCTTCTAGTTCCTAGTTCAGTTGTTAGCTAGCTAGGTCTAATTTGTATGTGTTATGATATTGTTAGGTTGTGAGACACTGCAGCTCAAAGAGCACTTTATTGTTGTTGTTTATCTGCTTGCTTTTCAGGTAAGGATTTCTTCCCGGGGTTGTGTGGACCCTGCGATATACCTTGATTGCACCTTGTATGCCTGTTGATTGTTATGAGCATGTTAGTGGATAGGACTGCTTTGTTGATTGATCTCTTCTAGCATGTTTACTTCAGCTTCTACATGTTAGTGCCATGCTAGGTTTGTCTTTCCAGCATGTTCTTTGATTCCTGCTTTAAGCTCGTAGTATCATGCTAGGTTATATATATGTACTTTTTGAGCATGTTTGAACTGTTGGGAATCGATTACTCTGAAATCTTAGATAGAACTTGTCAAGTTGTCATCATCTAGAGGCTGAAAGCAGACATAACGTACTTTGTCTCCACAGGTCGGGATAAGTGAGAAGCTTAACGTACTTTGCTTCTGCCTCCGGCAGCTGGTGCGGATTAGCTCTCGCATCGGCATAAGCCTCGTTTGTAGCCTACTAGAGCAGAACCCAGCCAACGGTGTAAGCCTACCTTGGCCTGTTCTTAGCTTCAGGTCGGTGGTACATGTTGCTACAGTTGAGTGCCAAGGGCCTCGCACTACTATAGATCACTGACACCGCTTCCGAGTCTTTAGGCATGCATACCTAGACCATGTAGTTTGTCCTTAGGCCCCCACATTCACGCCGGTTTGCAGCAGCATGCGGTGTGCGCGCACACTCGTTAGTCACCAGTTCGGAGAGCTTCCCCTGACTAATGTTGTGAGTACACCACTTTCGTTCCAGTTTAGAGCCAGACTTCGGGTACTCTCCCATTTGTCAAAGTAACTGTTTAGTCGAGGGTAAGAGACCTTCGAGGACACCTATTTGGGATCAACTTTTGAGTTGGTCATTTGGTCGAGGGAGAAAGACCCTCGAGGGTGTCTGACATCTATTTGGGATCACCTTTTGAGTTGATCATTTGGCCGAGGGAGAAAGACCCTCGAGGATGTCATTTGGGATTGGTTAGGAAAGTCAATCATTAGGCCGGAAGTAGGAGACTTCCGAGGATTCCAGACTTGCCCGGTTAGCTCGTTGAGCAAAGATCTGTGTTGGTAACTGTTGCATGTATACTATGATGCTAGATGATTGATGTATAGTATTGTACCCCGGTTGGAGATTCTTACTGAGTGCTTTGTACTCACCCTTATTTTCTGTGGTTTTCCACTAGGTAACTTGGGACAACACCAGGACGGCTAGCGAAGGGAGGTGATTGATCATGGGAGCTGTCAACATTCACTCTATCTTTCTATTGTCTTGTTGAGTCTTATTTTCTTTGTTAGCATGCTAGAGAAACTGTTTTGGTTTGAGGAGTTGTTTTAAATGTTAAAATTTTAAATACTAGCTAGGATCTATTTATGAAAACTATTGAGTGAATGTTTTCTACAAGTTTGGTTATTTATGTTTTCTTGTTAAGTAGTTTCAAATTTGATTTAAATGTTTCAAATTTTAAGCATCCTAAGTAAGAACCGGGTTTAGGACCACTATTTGGGTTGGGTTCTTACAGAGTGTATCAGAGCACAGAGTCATAGATTCTGTAGACTAACCTGCTTTGTAGGTTGTTTGTCCCCATGATCATCAGCACTCCACGGCCGTCAGGTTTGTCTAAGTTCTTTGTTTAAGGGTTTTATTACAGTACTGAATCTAGTATACATGTGTTACCCTTTGTGGGCAGTGAGAGTCTAAGTGTGGACTAGCTCTTTGTGTTGTGTAGATCGCCAATATGTCGATTACACGTAGAGGACCAGAGACGTTTGGCATTGCCAACTGAGGACTTGGACTGAGCATGTTGTTGAGACCACGTCTAGGGTTGACTAGACCATGTCTAGGGTTGACTAGACCCCGGCAGTTAAGTTACCGAGAGAGGAGGTAGAAGCCACCGTGCCTCAGAGTGAGACTCTAGGAGCAGAGTTTGCTCCAGCCATGAAAGAGTTGATGGCAGGTCTTCTAGCTGATTAGACAGCGGAGACCCAGGCGCAGTTAGCAGCGCAAAGAGAGGAGTTTTGGGCACAGATAGCCCAGTTGACATAGCTGATTTCAGCAGGTACCCCCAGTAGCCCCGTGAGTCCCCTAGGAGGACTAGATCAGCAGGATCATGCTGATGAATTAGATGGCACTGATAGAGCTGCCGAGTTTGGCAAGTGGCTCAAGAACTTTACCAAGTGGAAGCATATAGAGTTTAATGCTCCGGAGGATCTGTTAGTGGCGGTAAAGTGGTTGGCCAGGATAGAGTATATCTTCCGAGAGATAGGATGTCCTGATGTTCAGAGGTCGAGATGCGCGGTCCACGTGTGACAGATACAACAGTTTGGTGGTGGGAGTCTTCCGAGAGAGGCAAACCAGTAGAGTCTCCACCAGCCACTTGGTTGTTCTTGAAAATAGAGTTTCGGGCTAAGTACATTAGCAAAAAGGCCCAGCAGGAGATGGCAGAGACCTTCTCAACTTGAAATAGGGAACAAATAGCATAGCTGGTTATGGAAAAGATGTTTTCAGGGTTGAGGAAGGAGGTTGCTCAAGATGTACGAGCACTCACTCTTGAGCCATATGCTAGAGTCGTGGCCCTGGCCACTATTTATAATTTTAAGTACCCGCCGGTGCGAGCCTTTGATGCACCAGTTCAGTTGTTCATCAACACTCTGGATGGAAAAAGGAAGTTTGAGTCTTCCAGTGGTTCCAGTTCTAGCGGTCAACAGTAGCACCGCCAGGGCCAGTTTGTGAAGTAAGTATGTTAGCTAGAGGGAAAGTTAAGAAAGGTCGGATACAGATATCCGAAGAGCTTTTAGTGGCTACACTCATAGTCCTCCCTATGAGTGGTTTTGATGTGATCCTTGGTATGGATTGGTTGGCTGAGAACCATGCTTTGATAGACTGCCGCCAGAAAGAAGTCTTGTATAGGCCGCCTCAGAAGCCGAGCTTCAAGTTTCGCGGTGTCCAGGGGAGAGTGTGTCTGCCGTTGATTTTAGCAGTGAAAGCCCGACGTTTGATAACTCGAGGAGCTTGGGGCTTTTTAGCAAAGTTGTTAGGTGATAGTAGTATCGCGTTGTCTGCTGAGGAGTTACCGGGCTTACCCCAAAGAGAAAGGTAGACTTTACCATTGATCTTGAGCTAGGGACTCTCCCTATCTCTAAAGCTCCATAGCGTATGGCGCCAACTGAGTTGAGAGAACTCAAACTGCAGTTGCAAGAGATGCTTGATCGAGGATTCAAACGTTTTATGTAAACTATTCAAATGTTGCATTACGATTTTTCGGGATCTAAAATGATATGGATCAAAATGTGACCCAACATTTTACCTTCAAGCTACTTAGAAGGGATCTTCATTTACTTGTGGATGGCTACAAAATCATGAAGAATGGTTTCAAAACCATCAATTTTTGGATTTATGGCTATTTACATGTAATTGTAGGTTTAAACTTTTCATTTGTGTTTTTAGGTTATAATTTTCAAAAGGGTCATTATGGTAATTATGTTAGTTTCTTTATTTTTGGTTCAACTTTCCTAGGCTATAAATAGCCGTGAAGTATGTTGTAAAACTAAGATTTTGAATGAATGAAAATTAGTTCTCTACAAGAGATCCTTTTCTTAGAATTTTAGGGCACTTTATCTCTTTTCTAAGTTCCCCTTGCAATTCTTGTGATAGAATGCATCCGAGCCATTCAATCCAGCCTTGATCGAGCTTGATTGTGGAGTGACTCAATCTAGAACAAGATCTTCCATATCTTGCTTCTAGATCATTGATCTTAAGAGGTAATCAAGTTCTAGCTTTTTCTCTTGGTTGTTCCCAAATTCATAAGGAGGTGTTAATCTTTTAATTCAAGGGTTCTTGCTTCATCATAAGCTTGGATCTTTAGGCCAAGAATTAGGGTTGCCTTATCATAAAACGAAAAATTTGGATAGATTTATACATATAAAACCTAAAGTTCGTCCCAAGAAAGTTGTTACGATTCTTTGACACAAACGTTTAATGTAATTATTCCAATGTTGCATCACCATGTTTTAGGGGGTAAAACCAAAAAACTCGAATAGATTTATGCGGATAAAATCAAAAGTTCGTCCCAAGAGAGTTTGTTTCAATTCTTTGGAAGAAACGCTTAACGTAAACTATTCCAATGTTGCATCACCATGTTTGGTGCGGTAAAACCTAAAAAATCAGATAGATTTATTCGTTTAAAACTTAATATTTGTCCTTCGACAGTTTGTTTCAATTTTTTGGCACAAAGGTTTAATGTAAACTATTCCAATGTTGCATTGCCATGTTTCGGGAGGTAAAAAAAAACTCGAAAAGATTTATGCGGCTAAAACCTAAAGTTCGTCCCAAGAGTGTTTGTTTCAATTCTTTTGAACAAACGTTAAATGTACACTATTCTAATGTTGCATCACCATGTTTCATGAGGTAAAACCCAAAATCTCCGATAGATTTATGCGGTTAAAACTAAAGTTTGTCCCACGAGTGTTCGTTTCGATTCTTTGGAACAAACATTAAATGTAAACTATTTCAATGTTGCATCACCATGTTTTGGGAGGTAAAACTAAGAATTTCGGATAGATTTATTCATGTAAAACCTAAAGTTCGTCCCAAGAGAGTTTATTACGATTCTTTGGCACAAACGTTTAATGTAAACTATTCCAATGTTGCATCACCATGTTTCGGTAGGTAAAAAAAAATGGATAGATTTATGCGGTTCAAACCTAAAGTTCGTTCCAAGAGTGTTTGTTTCGATTCTTTGGAACAAAAGTTAAATGTAAACTATTCTAATGTTGCAACACCATGTTTTGGGAGGTAAAACAAAAAAACTCAGATAGATTTATGCGTTGAAAACAAAAAGTTCGTCCCATGAGTGTTTGTTTCTATTCTTCGCCACAACGTTTTATGTAAATTAATCCAATGCAGCATTATGATTTTTCGGGATCTAAAAAGAAAAACTTGGATAGATTTATGCATGTGAAACAGTAAAGGCCCAGTTTTCCATGCTAGTTTCTTAGGTGTTTTAGGTTCATGATTCGGATATCTGGTTGGGCGTTAGGGCTGTTTTTGTCTTGTGCTGAGGCTGGGTTGTTGTTGGTTGCAGATTCCCGGGAGTTATGTTGTTTGTTGGGGTTTTGGAGGTTTGTCAGTTATAAGAGAATAATAAGAATTAAAGTGGTTGTTGCTGGGATTCAAACTTGTGACCAATAAGGCATTTGGAGACTTATTTTGGGAAAAGAAAATTAAGGGAAATAAATAGTGTTGCTACCAGGACTCGAACCTGTAACCAGTTGGGCTTTGGAAGGCTTGCTTTGTAGAGATTTAAAAATAGGAGGAAAAGATGTCGCTTGTGGGATTCGAACCCTTGACTTGTAAGGGAGTTTGGAGGTTTGGAAGTAATGGATTAAATTAAAAAGAGAATTGTGCTGCAACCAGGACTCGAAGGGGGGATGCCAAGGAGATGGAATCGTAAAAATCAAAAGAGGAATCGTATTCTTTCCCTCCCAACTTTTGCGATTCTTCCAGAGACCTAGCCACATAGCTTTTCTCCTTCGTGCGATCTCTCTCTCTCCTTCTTCCACCTTCTCTTGCCGTTTCTCCAAGATCAAGATCAAGAACGGAGGTAAGACTTCTTTTTTTCCCTTCTTCTTCCTTTCTAACCAAAATCCCTTCTCCCTACTGTGTTGATCAAGCCTTAATCGCCAATGGGTTATTTGTGTGTGTGTGTCTTCTTCTAGCCGAGAGCAGCCCTACGTCTAACAAGCAAAAGCGCTATTCAGCCCTGCCAGCTTGCCTCAGCAAAGCCGCATCGAAGGTAGCCTCATTGCCGCGTCACCCAGCCCCAACACCATCTCGCCCTCTCGCTACCGCAGCAGCGACCATCCGCTCGCTCGCGTTCCAGCCGCCGCTCGGCGACCCGCCGTGCCCACGCACGCGGCCGGCTTCTGCGACAAGCCGTAGCCCAGCGTCGCTCCATCTCGCCCTCGTGAAGCCACGCGAGGGCAGCTCTTGTTCGCCGTGCTCAACCGTGTCGTCCATCCATCTTGCCTCGCCTGATCGCATCCGCATGCACGGATCGCCCAGAATCTTTGATGCAGCGCAACTTTGGCCAGCTCCATCCGTACGAGCGAAGCTGCAGCACCGCACCCACGGATCCCCTCAAGCAGCTGCGTCGCCCCTCGCAGCCCGACCGCAACAACCCTTGCTGCTTGTCGCCATGCGCCTCGCCTCATGCCAGCACGCAGCTGAGGTTCCCTGCATCCTGCCGAGCCAACCTAGCTGCTGAGTGTTGCCTACTCGGTTTTTGGTAGCCTCTTGCGCCTTGAGCGCTTTGGCTCCTGTTTCTTTAAGATAGCCGGTTTATTTATGATGCTCGTACGTTTGTATTTTGGCTAGGTTGTGTTGATCTCTGCAGCTCAAGGAGCATTGCCCTATTGTGTTTATTCCTGTTTATTTCAGGTAAGGATTTCTTACTGGGGTTGTGTGGGCCCTGCGTAACACTTTAATAGCACATGTATATTATGCAAGTATGTATGAGCATTCTAGTGGATAGGATATTTGTTTCTGATTTACCGGCAAGTCTGTTGACTTATTCATGTTTTCTGTTTATGTTCTGTAGAGCCATGCTAGGGATTTTCTTACTTTGGCATATTCATGTTTCCTGTTTATGTTTTGTAGAGCCATGCTAGGATTGTGTTGTCATTGATTTCTATCTGGTTAGACTGTTAGCTAGTATTACTGTGCCTAGGAGACTATTAGGAGCTGTTAGTGTAGGTCTCGCATGGGTAAGACCCCGAAGGGCACCAATGCGTTGTCAGTGTGTGTTAGTCCCCGATGGGCATCATAGTACAGTTAGGGAGTGTAAGACCCTGTTGGACAGCTTGTGAACCTAGGAGGAGTAAGTCCCCGATGGGCATTGATATGAATTCAACTACCAACTTATTGTATTCACATGAAGGAGCAATTACAAGAAGAAGGAAAAGAAAATTCCAAGAGGATTATAAAAATTACCATGGAAAATTTTAAATAAAGAAATTTCTAGATTTCTTATTTTGGGATTTGTTTTTATTTCATTGATTTCCAACCATGCTCGTAATTGCAAGAGATCTTCTAGAAGAGTTGGTTTTGAGTCTATTTAAAGCATATCTACCCTTTTGTCTAGCATTTAAGCCATGCAATTGAGTTTTGGTTTCCTAGGCCTTATTTTCTACAAAATGCATTTAATAGCTTTTTTAGTCCTTTTTGTATTCCAAGGCATGCACGAATTTTTGGCCTTTAAAATGGCTTGTACTACATCATTTTGGACAGATTTATGAATGAAAAACTTGTGTTTTCTTGAACCCCATTTGGTGTTTCATTTCTTTCAAATCTTGCTTTAGGTTTGAAGTTAAATCAATTCATTTGATTAGTTTTGATCAAACTAATTCTGGAGTGAGTTGTCTTAGGATCTAAGAGTGACCATTTTAGATTTTGAGTGTGATCTAAGTTAGCTATCATTGTGAGTTTTTACAAGGATCCTAGAAGGACCTCTAGCTTTGTAAAATTCAAGCAACGATCGGCGCTTATCAGGCATCCTTGAGCATAAGCTGGTATAAGACCACGATGCGTTTCCGTGTTTTGAGTAGGTGTAAGACCCCGATTGGCATCCTCAAGCTTAAGCTGGTGTAAGTCCTCGATGGGCAACCTTGAGTTCAGCTTGAGTAAGACCCTGTTGGGCGTCATCGCACTTAAAAGTGAGTAAGTCGCCGATGGGCCTCACCAGGTATAAGACCCCGATGGGCATCCTTGTGCTGAGTTGGTGTAAGACCCCGAAGGGCATCCACGTGTTCTAGCTGGTGTAAAACCCCGATG
Source organism: Sicyos edulis (assembly GCA_036507275.1). Classification (NCBI taxonomy): domain Eukaryota; kingdom Viridiplantae; phylum Streptophyta; class Magnoliopsida; order Cucurbitales; family Cucurbitaceae; genus Sicyos; species Sicyos edulis. Next base: position 22,549,188 of record CM071849.1, on the reverse strand, counting down.
GGCATCCAAGTGTAAACCGAATATAGGTTGTAGTAGTAAGTCCTTGAATAGGCAAGTTCTAGAATGACGGTTAGCCTGAGCCCGGTTGTTTCCTCTATGTTCGTATTTAGTTGCATGTATCTGTGTGCTAGATGATTGGTTTTTCGTATTGTACCCCGGTTGGGGATTCTTACTAAGTGACTCGTTGCTCACCCTTACTTTTCTGTGGTTTTCCACCAGGTAACTTGGGACCGAGACTGGATGGCTAGGAGGATGCTACTGGATGATCATGGACAGAGTACTCTGTAAAGACCCGACCCAAAAGTGGCTCTAAATGGGACTTTACCTCAATGCATGCATTCAAAGTTAAAGACAATATGCAGGAATGGCTTTCGGATTCCAATTAAAACCAAAACATTCAATTCAAAGTCAAAACAATTTCCTGAAACCTGTCCCTGTCTCCAAGCACCTGTTTCAAGATAAATACGTTTCCAAAAGTTTACTCTGATTAGAGATTTATTAAAGCATTCAAAACTTTCAACATGATTGCAACATAATTTGGAATCAGTAAAAACATTCGAAAAACATTCTAGGGCTCGTGCTGTTACATGCATTCAGAGGAAACAAAAACATAAAGAGTCATAACATAAAATCAGAGTTTGACAGCTGGTTCCCATGATCACAGCTCCTCCTTCAGCCATCCTGTCTCGCACCTTGGTTACCTGTGGAAAACACCAAAAATAAGGGTGAGTAACGAATTACTCAATAAGAATCCCCAACCGGGGTACAATACGATATACATGGTCATCTAGATGGAAGATATGCAAGCTATGAATATAAACACAGAATAGAGCACATAGCTTAAATCCACATATAAACCTCGGATGCCAACTCAGGGCCTTACTCTGGAAAATCCACCACACAATACGCCCTATACGAGAAACAAGTCCCTCCTCGGCTGTCTCACATCGCCGACACGAAAGGTGTGCGGCTCACAATCCCGAAGAGCTCTCGATCGGATGCAGTAATGAGCGTAAGCGCGCACCGCATGCTACTGCACTACGGGGTGCCGGGTCTAGTGGCAAAGGCGCCGAGTCGACCACCATGCCTAACTAAATCTCCGGATCGGTGTCACCGACATAGGGGTGTGAGACCTGGACACGTGAACTATGTCAGCCTGAACCACCGCACCTGAGGCTAAGGAACCGGTCGTGGTAGGCTTACACCAGGAAGCCGTCCTTGCCCTATCAGGTGGCAATCAAGGGCTACTTGCGGGGACAAGGCAATGCCAAGTCATCATCCCGACCGTTGGGGCATTTAACAGTCTGCCACCCTCACCCAAGATTGCAGGGCCTACCGGTAGGGTTAGCTAAACCCTAACGGGGTCCAGGGACGGAGTACATGCCTCGTACGTCCCTGTCGTGGATGCAAAGTACTTTATGCATCCTGGCCTGGATGATGCTACCTATTTGAACTCTAAACTATAACATCAACAGCAAACAATCTAATACGTGCTCAACAGATACAACGAACCTAGCATGATACTACGAAGCAAGAACAGATACGAGCATGCAAGAACGGAACAACCTAGCATGGACTAATATGAGAAACAATATAAGAAATCATGCGATCCAGAATTGTAAGCGAGCACCTAACACTAAACATGCTGATAAACACAAACAAACATACAAACAGCATCACATAATAAGCAAGGCCCACACAACTCCGGTAAGAAATCCTTGCCTTGGTCGGGAGGCAACTACACACAAAATCCTAAGCTGCTATCGATCCCGAGCTAGCTAACGAGAACCTAACAAACACAATAATAATCATAATCCATAGGCCTAAATATAATAAAATAAATAGGACTCGGCACGGGAGAACTCACGCGCACACTACACGACGCTATGGACGGATGACAGCCGCACGCGGGTCGCGATGGCGCAAATGGCGGCGGTGGCTCGCCCTGGCGCGCTGACGGGCGCAGATGGGCGGCAGGGCGCACGCACACGGGCGCGCGCGGAAAAGCTGGTTGGGCGCAGGCGCACTGGCGAGGGCGGGTGAGCGGCACGGCATGGGCACGCTGGTGACGTGGACGCGCTAGGATGGCGACGGGAGCGCAAGCGCTGGCGACGCGGACGCGCAGGCGAGCGACGTGGAGTAGCTGAGCGCGCGCGTGCGATCTGGTGCGATCGCAGTCTTTGGCGGCGAGTGCAGGTGCGTGCGCGACGGCAGTGCTGAGCGTCTGCGCGGCGTCGGGCGCGGCGGTGAGAAATTTGGCTTTGGGCGTCGACCCGCTTTCGGTTGGGACGACGCTCGATGGCCAAACCTTGGCATGGGGAAGAAAATCACGGCAAGGGGCTTGGGAGAGAAGCTTGGGCGGTCAAGAAGCTTTTTTAGAAGAAAGCCAAAAAACCTAATTCCCTTTCATTTAATCAAATGCACCAAAACCCAAAAGACTCAAGGCTAACCAAGATATGCCGCGGAAAGAGCAAAAAGATCCTCCTGTGGCCAACTGGCCACTCCTCTCACCTGACTTCCTAGCACCCTGGGTTCGAATCCCAGCTGCAACACAATTTCCTTACATTTTTACTTTTGCACTTAACCATGCCCAAACACTTCCACAAAGCCTCAAAAACTGCAAAAGACCATCCAATAATTTTAGCAACTGGAAAAAAGACATAAACGGCCCTGACGGCCTGACCAAATTACCAAAATACCCCTAGGGCATACCTGGAAGACCGGGATGAAAACTTGGGCCGTTACAATATTTCCTCCTTTTTATGACTTTCGTCCTCGAAAGACCTTAAGACTGAAACAGCTCAGGATACTGCAATCTCATCTCGTCCTCCTCTCTCACGAGCGGCTTCCTTTGAACTCTGACTCTGTAAGAACCCGACCCAAAATACGGTCCTAAACCTAGGTTCTCACTCAGCATGCAAGTTAAATATTTCACCGAGCGGTTTAGTGCTCATATTTAAAACCTTTCAAAACATTTAGAACGGGGAATGCTTAAAACATAATCAACAATTTCGTTTAAGAAAAACCAACGAAGTAAAACAAGCTCTGCGCGATATATAAAAACATTCAAAAGCAGTTCAAACAACTTATAATAATGTTTCCCCTAGGACTCTGTCCATCTACATCATTTGAACAAATATGCAAACAATAAAGACAGAGTGCTGGCGGCTCCCATGATCAATCGGCTCCTCCGCTAGCGATCCGATCTTTGCCCCGAGTTTACGGTGGAAAAGCACGAGAAATAAGGGTGAGTATAAACATACTCGTGAAGAATCTAGCAACCGGGTACAATACGATACATCAATCATCTAGCACCCTAGTATACATGCAAACGATTACCAACATAGATCATAGCTCAACGAGCTTACAAAGCGAATCTGGAATCCTCGTAAGTCTCCTACTTAGGCCTAATGATTGGCTCTCATAACCAATCTCGGGACATCTCCGAGGTCTTTCTCCTCGGCCAATTGATCACTCAAAACCGATCCCAAAGATGTCCGACACCCTCGAGGTCTTTCTCCCTCGACCATATGATCAGCTCAAAAGCCAATCCCAATGGGTGTCCTCAATGGCCTCTTACCCGCGCTATAAACTGGACTATCGGGAGAGTACCCGAAGTGCGGCTCTAAACAGAAGGAACCGGTGTACTCACGAACATTAGCAGGGGAGCTCTCCGAACCGGCGACTAACGCGTGTGAGCGCACACCGCATCTTTCTTTGCAACCGACGTAAATGTGGGGCCTAAGTACAAACTACGCGGGCAGTGCACGCATGCCTAAAGGCTCGGAAGCGGTGTCACCGAACACGATGAGTGCGAGGCCCTCGGAACTCATCTCATGCGGCTGTACCACCGACACGAAGCTAAGAACCGGCCAAGGTAAGCTTGCACCATTGGCGTGGTTCCGCTCTAGCGGAGCTACAAACTAGGCTTATGCCAATGTGGTAGCTAAATCCACACATCACGCCGGGGAAGCAATGAACGTTATGCTTCGCTCTACTCCCGACGGTGGGGACAAAGTACGTTATGTCCACTCTCAACCTCTGGATGATGACAAACTCTACTATACTAGCTAAAAGTACAGAGTAACTGATTCCTGGCTAAACATACACATAATCATCAATCATACATAACCTAGCATGATACTACGAACTTAAAGCAGGAATCTCGAGCATGCTGGAAGAACAATCTTAGCATGGCACTAACATGTACAAACAAGCAAACATGCTAGCAAGAATGCAATCACAAGTCGTCCTATCCACTAATCATGTTCATAAAAGTAAACATGCATATAAGGCACAATCAAGAAAGCATCGCAGGGTCCACACAACCACGGTAAGAAATCCTTACCTGGAAGCAAGCAGAAATAACTTTCACAATCAAATAGTGACCCTCGAGCTTTAAAGCAAAACCGAGCAACCTAAGCATTTTAGTAAAAACAACCTAATTAAATAAACAGCAGCCAACAGCCTAGTGCCTAAAGGAGAAAAGACTCGGGAATTACCGACCGAGAAGACACAAGGTCACTCCCCAACTCGCACGGCAGGCAGCCGTCTGTCCGTCGCAAGGACAAGCGGGCGCGGCGGCCGGCGCTGGGCGCTGCACCGGGCGTTGGCGTTGGCGCTGGCGGCGCGCTAGTGAGGCAGGGGACGTCTGCAGACGCGCGCGCGTGCCGCAACACGCTGAACACGCGGTCGGCGCGCGGCGAGACGTCGGGTCGCGAGGACAGATAGGCGGCGACGCGCGTCTGGCGGCAGCGAGCAAAAAGCGCACGGCGCGTCTGGGCTACTCAGTGCGGAACGGCGGGCGCGGCTCGGGCGCACTGGCCGAAGCGGCACGGAGCGACGCTGGCGGCGCGTCGCGAGGCGGACGGCAACGAAGCGGCGCGGTGCAGTGGCGGCTAGTGCGCGGCGGCGCGGCACGTCTTGGCGACTGGTGCGGGCGGTCTGCGGCGCGATCGGGCGGAGTGGCTTGACCGCGCGCGCGCGCGTGCGTGAGCGGGTGGGCATGGGGTGAAAGTGGTGGTCTGGGGCGGTAGGTGGGCGTGGTGTGGCTCGGGTTAGTCTTTGCTAGAAATTTGGTGCGGCTAGGGTTGGGTTTTCTTGGTGAGGTTGGCAAGGAGAGAGAGAGAGAGAGAGAGTGAGAGATTGCAAAACAAGGGGAAAGGGACTTTCTTGATTTTCTTCCCTTTTCCTAATTTAAATGGGTCTAAAATCCCTTCCCAAAGCTTCCTCTTTCAAAACCCGGCCCAAACAAACTTTTCTTTCTAATAAAACTCTTTTTCCTTCAAACTCCCAAAACCATTTAGGGCAAGGGCTCAAAACCCAATGGAAGCACCAAAATTACAATTAATTTTGCCATTTTCTAAAACACCTCCAAACTTCCAAACAACTTGCCCAAACCTCTCGGGTCTTGCAACCAACAACCATTAAGCTTCGACAAAGGCAGGAATGGCCCTGAAATCTTGAAAATCCTCAAAGCCCTGACCGGGGGCAAAAATACCAAAATACCCCTAAGGGTTAAAATAACTCTAACAGCCCATCCGAACATCCGAATAATGACCCGAAATCACCTGGGTAACCGAAATAGAAAACTGGGCCGTTACAGACTCCACCACAGAACTTTTACCAAACGAATCTCACGATTACACAACGTCTTCGTCTCAAAGACCAGAATACTCACAGGCTTCCCCTCGAAGCTCAAATCCTCATTCAACTGAAAAGGCTCAAGGTGTAACGGCCCAGTTTTCTATTCCAGTTTTCGAAGTGCTTCAGGTTCAGATTCAGTGGTTCGGTTGGGCCGTTAGAGTTGTTTTGACCCTAGGGTATTTTGGTCTTTTTGCTCATGAAGCGTGATTTGAGGATTTTCAGGGCTTCGAGGAAGCTCCTGCCTTTGTTGAGGCTTGTTTGTTGGTGGCTGCTAGTCCCGAGATGTTTGGGCTATTCGTTTGGGAGTTCGGTTGTGATTTGGGTTTTGGGCAAAGTTATGGTTGTTTGGGTGTTTCCTTTGGGATTCGAGCCCGGGCCCTCAGTGTTGATTTGGGAGGTTGTTTTAAGTGAGATTTTTTTATTGGAAGAGGTTGCTTCAGTCTGGTCTCGAAGGAGGAAGCCGGGAAATGGGATTTTAAGGATTTTAAGGGTATTTAGAAATTGGAAAATTGGATTTACTTGGATAAGGATGGAAAAATAATAAAAGAGAAAAAGAAAAAGAAAAATCCCATTTTTCCCCATTTTTCCTTTTTCCCCCATTTTTCCCCTTTCTCTCTCCTCCAGCCCGACCCTAGCCCCCCTTGGTCGCCCAGCTAGCCCAGCCCGAGCCCCCTGGCAGCCCAGCTCGCCCATGCCCGAGCCAGCCCGAGCCCTTACCGCCAAGGTCGTGCCGAGCCCAGCCCCAACTCGCCCGGGCCGTCCCCGCGTCGCTCAGCCCTCCCCTAGGCCCCGTGTCGCCCAGCTGCGCACTGTGCCGAGCCGCACACAGTGTCGCGTCTCCCAGCCCTGCACAGTGCCGTGCTAGCCCGAGCGCCCTGTAGCTCGTCGCGTCGCCCCGCGCTCGTCCCTGTTGCTTGCCGAGCTCGCGCTCGTGCGCCGTCCCATGTGCCGAGCCGCGCTGCACGCCGTCGCACAACCGAGCTCGAGCCCGCGCCCGCACACCCTTGCCTCGCCCAAACTCGCACGCACGCAGCCTCGCGCGCGCTGCGCTGCGCCCTGGCGCCTGCGCCGCGCACCAGCCTGCGCTGCGCCCGCCCAGCTCACGCCCTACCAAGCGACTGCCCGGTGTGTTGGCTTGGTCCGAGCCTTGTGGCTTCTCGGATGGTATTTCCCGAGTCTTTTCTTCGTTGGGCCCTGATTTGTTGGCTGCTGGTTATTATATTAATTGGGGTGCTTTGTTTGATGTATAGGTTGTTCGGGTTCGATTAGAGGCTCGAGGGTCGTTGGTTGATTTGTGATTAATTATTGTTTTCTGCTTGTTCCAGGTAAGGATTTCTTACCGTGGTTGTGTGGACCCTGCGATATATCATGATGTACCTTGTATGCTTGCTGATTGTTAAGAGCATGATAGTGATAGGCAGCTTTGATTGATTTCTTGCTAGCATGTTTACCTGATTGTACATGTTAGTGCCATGCTAGGTTTGTTCTTCCAGCATGCTTATGATTCCTGCTTTAAGCTCGTAGTATCATGCTAGGTAAATGTGATTGATGTCGGTCATTGTTTGCTATCCAGGAATCATTTATTTGCTCTATACTTCTAGATAGAGTTGTAGGGTTTGTCATCATCCAGAGGCTGAGCGGACATAACGTACTTTGTCCCCACTGATCGGGAGTAAAGTGTGCGCAGCATAACGTATCTTGCTTCCCCCCACCCCCGACCCGCCGGTTGTGGATTTAGCTACCCACTTCGGCATAAGCCTAGTTTGTAGCCTGCTAGAGCGGAACCCTACCAACGGTGTAAGCCTACCTTGGCCGGTTCTTAGCTTCAGGTCGGTGGATCAGCCGCAGATGAGCGCCGGGGGCCTCGCGCTCGCGTGATCGTGACACCGCTTCCGAGTCATAGGCATGCGTACACGCCCGCGTAGTTTGCCGCCAGCCCCCGCATTTACGCCGGTTGCAGCGGCAGAAGATGTCTTGCGCGCGCCGCGCGTTAGTTGCCGCGGTCGGAGAGCTCCCCAGGCTAATGTCGTGAGTACACCATTCCTTCCGTTAGAGCCAGACTTCGAGTACTCTCCCGTAAGTCCAGATTAGCAAGGGCAAGGAGGCCCTTGAGGACATCTTTGGGATCAGTTCTTGAGCTGAGGAATCCCCCGAGTGAAAGATACCTCGGTGATGTCCCAGGATTGGTCAGGGTAACCAATCATTAGGCCGGAAGTAGGAGACTTCCGATGACTCCAGATCTTGTATTATGAGCTCGTTGAGCTATGATCTATGTTGATAGCTGTTTGCTTGCATGTTGAGGTGCTAGATGACTGATGTATCGTATTGTACCCCGGTTGGGGATTCTTACTGAGTATGTTTATACTCACCCTTATTTATCTTGCAGGTAACTTGGGACAACACCAGGAGGGCTAGCGGAGGGAGCTGATTGATCATGGGGAGCTGCCGGCACTCTGTCATTTATTATTGCATTGTTTATTCAGCATATAGATGGACAGGAGTCCGAGGGGAACATTGTTAAAAAGTTGTTTAAAATGTATTGTATGTTTTTATAAACACTGGCCAGGTTGCTTTACTTTGTTGGTTTGTTTAAATGAAAATTTTTGGTTATGTTTTAAGGGTTCCCCCTTCTCATATGTTTTGAAAGGTTTTTAAATATGAGCACTAAACCGCTTGTTATCATATTTAACTTGCATGTTGAGTGAGAACCGTGTTTAGGACCATGTTTTGGGTCGGGTTAAATCACAGTTGGTATCGAGCACGAGTCATAGATTCTGTAGACTAACCTGCTTTGTAGGTTGTTGTTCCCATGATCATCAGCACTCCACGGCCGCCAGGTTTGTCTGAGTTCATAAAGCTAAGGGTTAAGAATTTACAATACTTTTCATCTAGCTTTTATGCCTTGTGTAGAGTTGTGGAGCGGAGACGAGCAAGTTCTGACTCGTTGTTGGTTTGGGCTTTGAGCGCCATCATGCCAACTTTCCGCAGTGCGAGCAGTTGATGAGCAGTGAGAGCCCCAGTGTGGGCCAGCGTTTATGCTTTGTGCAGATCGCCAGTATGTTGATCGCACTCAGAGGGAGGCAGAGTTTAGACTCCCGTAGGCCATTTGTGGCCCAGTTGTTGCTTTTCCCCTAGTGAGAGGGTGGAGGTGCTTTGTGCAGATCGCCAGTATGTTGATCGCACTCAGAGGAGCAGGACGCTTGGCATGTTCGACCGAGGAGTTGGACTGATCGTGTTGATGTTGAGGCCACGTCCCAGGGTCGTTTAGACCCGTAGGCCAGAGTTGGCCCTGGCAGTTGAGTTGCCTAGTGGATGGGGTAGAGGCTAGCACACCTCAGAGTGAGACTCCTTGAGCAGAGTGTGCTCCAGCCACGAGAGATTTGATGGCAGGTCTTTAGCTATCGAGAGTGGAGACCCAGCGCGATTTGTAGTAGCGTAGTGAGGAGTCCGAGCACACAGATAGCCCAGTTGACAGAGTTGTTTCAGCATTTCCCCCCAGTAGCTCTTGTAGCCCCGGAGGTTCCTGGGAGGGCATGATCAACAAGTTTTTGTCGTTGAGTTTGTTGGCGTTGATGGAGCCGCCCAGTTTGGCAAGTGGAAGCCTGTAGAGCTCGATGTTTTAGAAAGTCCTACTGCTAGTAGTAAAGCGGTTGGCCAGGTTTGAGTTTAGCATCCTTGTGTTGGGATGCCCTGGCATTCGAGAGGCCAAGATGTGTCGTTCTGTCTTTGTTGTTTGTTGTGATTGATGGTGGTAGTCCCTTGAGAGAGGTGGACTAGCAGAGTCTCCACCAGTCGCCCGATTGATTGGCAAGTTGCCGTGTTAGTGGCTTGAGGAAGATGTAGAGGTATCTTTGCCCCTTGCAAGCCTGCTGTTGTTTTACAGCCAGTCCTTTTAGTACCCTCGTAGCCAGGGTGCAGTATGGAGTTTTCTTGTCAGGGCTTGATCCGTTTGTGGATTTCAGCAGGCTAGTAGAGTGGAGCACTCTTTTTATTTGAATGTTCCAAGTGTGGAACTAGTTGCTGCCACCCAAGGAGTTGGCCTGAGCTTTTGTTGAGCATCGAGTGGGATGCAGGATGTAGTGCCTGTTGGCACCAGGCTTTGAGAGGAGGCCTAGATTGAGGCCAGTTGGCACTTTTGGTGCAGATGGTTCCATGGCCGCCCGGAGTTCAGCATCCCTGCTAGTCTTGTACCCATTTCTTGAGGTTGCACCTGTTTGGTTGCATAGGAGATCTAGCTCGGTGGTAGTCAGAGGACTACAAGTTTGAGGTTTTTCGAGGGAAAGTAAGAGCTTTTCAGTGTCACCGAGAGTTGGGTGCAAAGGATGTTGTAGGCTGTTAAGAGCTAGCGCGTTCGAGTTCTCGCGCCTGTGTTGTGAGCTTGTGAGCCAGTTTGTTGGTAGCATGATTCGGCTACCCTTTGAGTTACCCTAGTATGGGTAGTGTTGGCATCGAGGATGCGTGGTTGATCCAGTGTTAGTGCCATGAGTTGGATGGCTGATCGGAGCGCTTAGTGAGCACATTGGTTTAAGGTATGTTAGCTTGGTGTGGATATGCTCTTGTAGAGTAAGTTGGCCAATGTGGCTTTTCGTGGTGAGTTGGCTCCGAGTGGGTTTGAACTCTTGTTGCTCCCTGGTTAGTAGTGGCTCTATAGGAGGCAAAAGTTGCCTTGTGTGAGAGCCCTTGTTGGCATTGGATCTTAAGGGATCTAATTGGAGCTGTACACCCTAGTGTACTTTTGTGTAGCTCGTTCCGTGGTTTAAGTTTGGAAACCACGAGAGGTTCATGTTGAGGAACCAGTGCTCAGTCTTTGAGTTGTCAAGGCTTTAGTTCTTGGAAAGTTCCCTAGCTTTGGTTGTAAGGATGCCGTGCTCGTTGCCGGGTTGTTGTTTAAGCAAGTTTTGCTTGTTGGTCCTTGCCCTGGTCAGAGTTCAGTTGGAACTGAACAAGAGCGGTGGTAGCAAAGCCGAGTAGTTTCTGATCATTATGGCTAAGAGAGCTGTTCGGATCCTTACCTTGGGCAGAAGGTATGTTGTGGTTGATGCTTTGAGTAGGAGGATGACGCATTCTGTAGCATTTCCGGTCCTCTTTGTTTTCAAGCAGTTGGAGTTGGCCAGCGTAGTTGAGATGCTGGAGAGGGTTGTGCCCGTGTAGCCGGTTGTCTGTTAGACCGTTTGACTACCGTGTGTGTTGGAGGGTGATCGGAGGATCCCTAGGTTGTGGAGAGCCTCTCCAGAGCTCAGTCAGACCCAGGCAGTGTTCCTCGGGTGAGTTGCTGGCAGACTTGGTAGACTAGAAAGCTAGTGTTTGTTTGGAGTAGAGTCTGGATTGGTTCCGGTGTGGTGGCTAGTCGGTGCTTGGTGTTGACCAAGATTTGGTTCTCTTGATGTTTCAAGAGCTAGCTCGGTTCGAGCAAGAGGGCGTTGCCCTGAGGACTTGTTTCTAGGCAGGTAGTTTTGAGAGTTGACCCCTCCCTCGGTGGTTGAGTAAGTTCTGCTAGTTATGGATTGGTGGTCCAATCAGTTGAGTTTCCCTTGGGTGTTGCTTCCAAGAGAGTTGGTTGTTGTTGCCCTTGGATTTGAGCTAGTCAGCGAGCGTGTGTGATGTTCGCTGCCCTTTAGAGTTCGCTTGCTGGGAAATCGTTCCCGTTTAGAAGGAGTCAGCGTAGCTCCTGAGTTGTGTAGTGGATCAGAGTAGCGCAGTGGTTAGCCCAGCGAGAGGGTCCCTGCATGGTGTTGTTAGCAAGCGAAAAGTTGTTTGTTCCCGCAAGGGCGGAGGCCAGCCAGTTTAAGAGTTGAGTTTTTGCTGGAAAGTTGTTGGTTCTTTGGGGGAACCCCTAGTTTCTATGGTGGTTGAGTTGCACCATGGATGCCAGCCTCGAGTATTATCTTTGGAGATAGCCTCGTCGGTTCGTTTTCCTTGCGATGTTCCGAGTGTGGAGTTTCTAGTCGCAAGATGAGTTAGGCCTAGGCTAAAAGGAGGAATTCCTTTGAGTAGCCAGTTGGACTTAAGAGTTGAGTGGTAGCTTGGAGGCGAGCTTTGCTCGTTATGAGCTTGGTTTGAGTTTCTGTTGAGCAAGCCTTTCTTGGGCTTTGTTCCTAGTTGTTGTGCTTTCGCAGTTGGAGATTAGCGGAGCCACAGTTGAGTGAGTTGGCACAGAGGTGCCGTGGCATTGGTTGGTAAAAACCCTTGAGTTGCTATCCTCAAGGTGTTGTGTTGTTAGTAGCTGCGTGATGGTTTGGTCCTTGCAGCCCGAGATTTCCATGAGAGGAATGTTGGTTGTTTCCTTGCCTGGCAATGTTCTCTTTGGCCAGTTGCTAGTAGGTTTGCATGGAAAAGTTTGTGTTCGGCCGTTGAGAGGCTCCAGTTTGTTGGTTTCGCCGAGTGGAGTCTGTGCCTGGTTTTGGCCATTTAGGGTTGGCCGCAGCTGAAGTTTCAGCTTGTGCTAGTGGGAAAAGTTTGCCTTTTGGATCAATCGCCAGTTGGTGGTTTGATTGTATTTCGTTAAGGCTTTAGGCAAGCTTTGTGGTTCGCTGGCCTCATGTGAAGTAAAAGTAGGCTGTTTATTTTCTAGAACCTGAGAGGTTCAGTTGTTTGGCCAGCTTGGTGTAGAGTTGAGGCTGTTTGTTAACAGCTGTGGGCATTCTGAGAAGTTACGCCAGTGCGTGGCGTTGAGTTTTGGAGCTTGTGCCCAGTCTGCGAGTTTGCTGAGAGTAACACCGTAGATAGGTGTTCCGTGTTGGATTAGCAGGGTTTATTTGAGCCTCTAGTTTGTAAGGCCTTTTGAGATCCTTGAGCGGATCAGAGCAGTGGCCTTTCGATTAGCTTTGCCCCGTCTTTGGCAGCGGTGCATTTTGTGTTCCTCGTCTCGATGTTGAGATAGTCTGTGGAAGACTGGATAGCTTTGTGGCTTTGAGCCTTTGAGAACCCAAGAGGATTTGGTTCTCGAAGAGGGCTAGTGTTGTCTTAGCCGAGAAGTTCAGTTGGCTAGGAATCAGTGGAGATTTCCTAGAGCTGTTTCGTCTTAGGACTTTCGAGGACGAAAGTCTTAAAAGGATGGAGTATTGTAACGAGCCAGTTTTCTATTCCGGTTTTCGAGGTGCTTTCGGTTCAGATTCAGTGGTTCGGTTGGGCCGTTAGAGCTGTTTTGACCCTTAGGGGTATTTTGGTCTTTTTGCTCCGCGGGCAGGATTTGTGGATTTTCAAGGCTTCGAGGCAGCTCCTGCCTTTGTTGAGGCTTGTTTGTAGGTGGCTGCGAGTCCCGAGATGTTTGGGCTATTCGTTTGGGAGTTCGGTTGTGATTTGGGTTTTGGGCAAAGTTATGGTTGTTTGGGTGTTTCCTTTGGGATTCGAGCCCGGGTCCTCAGTGTTGATTTGGGAGGTTGTTTTAAGTGAGATTTGTTTATTGGAAGAGGTTGCTTCAGTCGGGTCTCGAAGGAGGAAGCCGGGAAATGGGATTTTAAGGGTATTTAGAAATTGGAAAATTGGATTTACTTGGATAAGGATGGAAAAATAATAAAAGAGAAAAAGAAAAAGAAAAATCCCATTTTTCCCCATTTTCCCTTTTTTCCCCATTTTTCCCCTTTCTCTCTCCTCGGCCCGACCCATTTCACTTGGTCGCGCCAAGCTAGCCGACCCGATCCCCGGCCGCCCAAAGACGCCCACGCTGAGCCGGCTGAGCCCCTAGCGCCAGTCGTGCCGAGCCCAGCCCCAGCTCGACCAGGCTGTCCCCGCGTTGCCCAGGCCATCCCCTCGTCGCTCAGCCCTCGCCCAGGCCTCGCGTCGCCCGACCTCGCCCAGGTCCGTGTCACCCAGCTGCGCACTGTGCCGAGCCGCGCACAGTGTCGCGTCGCCTAGCCACGCCGCGAGTGCGTGCCGGCAAAGACACCCTATAGCTCGTCGCCCGAGCTGGCGTCGTCCGTGCGAGCGCGCCAAGACGCCTTTGCCCAGCCGAGCTCTAGCCCGCGCCCGCGCTCAGCCTCCTAGCCCCAGCGCCCGTGCCCTGCGCCCCAGCGCCTGCGCCCAACCATCTTCTGCCCTGCTGACAGCCTGCCTAGCTGTGTTGGCTTGGCCCGAGCCTTGTGGCTTCTCGGATGGTATTTCCCGAGTCTTTTCTTCGTTGGGCCCTGATTTGTTGGCTGCTGGTTATTGTATTAATTGGGGTGCTTTGTTTGATGTATAGGCTGTTCGGGTTCGATTAGAGGCTTGAGGGTCGTTGGTTGATTTGTGATTAATTATTGTTTTCTGCTTGTTCCAGGTAAGGATTTCTTACCGTGGTTGTGTGGACCCTGCGATATATCATGATGTACCTTGTATGCTTGCTGATTGTTATGAGCATGATAGTGATAGGCAGCTTTGATTGATTTCTTGCTAGCATGTTTACCTGATTGTACATGTTAGTGCCATGCTAGGTTTGTTCTTCCAGCATGCTTATGATTCCTGCTTTAAGCTCGTAGTATCATGCTAGGTAAATGTGATTGATGTCGGTCATTGTTTGCTAGCCAGGAATCATTTATTTGCTCTGTACTCTTAGATTGAGTTGTAGGGTTTGTCATCATCCAGAGGCTGAGCGAACATAACGTACTTTGTCCCCACTGATCGGGAGTAAAGTGTGCGCAGCATAACGTATCTTGCTTCCCCGGTCGCCAAGGTGGATTTAGCTCGTCGAGAGTAAAGTGTCGCGTGACATAATGTATCTTGCTCCGCCCCGACCCCCGCCGGTTGTGGATTTAGCTACCCATTTCGGCATAAGTCTAGTTTGTAGCCTGCTAGAGCGGAACCCTGCCAACGGTGTTAGCCTACCTTGGCCGGTTCTTAGCTTCAGGTCAGTGGTTCAGGCTGCACAAATGAGCGTCGAGGGCCTCGCGCTACTGTGATCAGTGACACCGCTTCGGAGTCATAGGCATGCGTACCTGGCCCGCATAGTTTGCCTTTAGGCCCCCGCATTTACGCCGGTTGCAACAGCTTGCGGTGTGCGCGCACACGCGTTAGTTGCTGGTTCGGAGACTTTGGGTACTCTCCCGTAAATCCAAATTAGCAAGGGCAAGGAGGCCCTTGAGGACATCTTTGGGATCAGTTCTTGAGCTGAGCAATCCCCCGAGTGAAAGATACCTCGGTGATGTCCCAGGATTGGTCAGGGTAACCAATCATTAGGCCGGAAGTAGGAGACTTCCGATGACTCCAGATCTTGTATTATGAGCTCGTTGAGCTATGATCTATGTTGATAGTTGTTTGCTTGCATGTTGAGGTGCTAGATGACTGATGTATCGTATTGTACCCCGGTTGGGGATTCTTACTGAGTATGTTTATACTCACCCTTATTTATCTTTTAAGTAACTTGGGACAACACCAGGAGGGCTAGCGGAGGGAGCTGATTGATCATAGGGAGCTGTCGGCACTCTGTCATTTATTATTGCATTGTTTATTCAGCATGTAGATGGACAGGAGTCCTAGGGGAACATTGTTAAAAAGTTGTTTAAAATGTATTGTATGTTTTTATAAACACTGGCCAGGTTGCTTTACTTTGTTGGTTTGTTTAAATGAAAAGTGTTGGTTATGTTTTAAGGGTTCCCCCTTCTCATATGTTTTGAAAGGTTTTTAAATATGAGAACTAAACCGCTTGTTATCATATTTAACTTGCATGCTGAGTGAGAACCCAGGTTTAGGACCATGTTTTGGGTCGGGTTCGTCACACAAGGTCCACAATGAGCGATGGGTCCGACACATACTGCCTCAACATCGATACATGAAAACACTGTGCACAGCTGACATCAACGGAGGAAAGGCTAACCAATATGCAACTCTGCCAATCCTCTCAAGCTTCTCAAACGGACCAACAAAACGGGGACTCAACTTCCCACGCTTACCAAACCTCACCACACCTCACATTGGTGCAACCTTAAAACACGCACTGTCCAACCTCAAACTCTAAAACTCGACGCCGTACATCGGCGTACCTCTTCCGCCTGCTATGAGCTGACACAAACGAGCTCTAATCTTCTACTTTGCTGCTTTCTGCTTGGCCAAGCTCGCGACAACTCAGGACCCAAAAACTGACGGCCACCAACCTTATCTCACAACACTAGAAACCTGCAACATTTACCATACAACGCTTCAACGAAACCTCATGAACTATCAGCTGGGGACTGCTACCTAAAGCAACCTCGTAAAACTAACACTGGTCTCCCGCTGCCTAACCACAAAAACACCAACCCGCAACAAGCTCTGAAGGATCTGGCTCACTCCTCCCAAAAGACCATCGGTCAGAGGGTGAAAACACTACAGGACTGCACTCGGCTCATAAGCCTCTTAACAACGCTCTCCAGAACCACATTTCATCAATGCACTACTCAGAACAAACCTTTGTTGCCACACCCTGGTGACAACAACTCTAGCCCGAAACTACCATGCCACTACTTCATAGTAATGACATCTCCACCTGGGCGAGGTGCGAGCTCTAGCTACTGAAACCAATCCACCGAAAATCCGAACTCACACAATAACCTCAACCAGCTGCCGGCTTCCACACGGACTCTTACAAACCAACAACTTGAGTGCTACAAACTCAGTAGCCTAAGCAACCGCACACTGCATAACCACGCCAATCTACTCAACTCCAACTTGACCTAGATCACTGACTGGAAAAGTCAACCTGCTCTCAACAGGGCCCCAGAGGGCACCCTCCACCAAACTTACCTCCATGCAAGCAACGGAACGAAGCTTGCCTCAAAATATGAAACATATCACACAAGTCCAAACGATAACACATACATGCTTAACCCTCTAGCTTTGGCTTATTGCACCTTCCCACCGAAACTTCATAAACGAAACTCCACTACTCGGTTAACACCAACTACCAAGAACAAGAATACCAACAATGGCTGGCAGAGCACAAGCTGCACTAACCAGCAAGGATCCCTCAAAGGTCAAGACCCTAATCCAGCCACAATGGTGCAACCTCATCCCACAACTGATACAAAGGGGTTCCTCAACTACAAAGGTGCAACAGCTCCCAGGCCAAACTCACAAAGTACCTTAGCTGACTAGGCCCAACACTCACAAGAGGCAGAACAACCCTTACTGCAACTTCCAGAACACCACTCAAGAATCCGCTTAACTGGACAAACACTGCTTCCAAGCAACTAACAAACTTTTCCCTCTTGCTAGCACCACTACCATCAACTCCAAGACCAAGGGAGTAACCTAACAACACCTAAGAGGAAACGGCTCTTACAAGCGGGCAACCGAAGGACAGAGAGCTCCACACACGCTCGCTGTCTTGCTCCTCTAAAGCAACAACATCTAAGTCTCACGGAGGCAACAACAGGGGGTCCACCACAGACTGAACCTCCAACCACACACTAGCCAAGACTCACCTCCAAATGCCAAAGGGGCAACTCTCAACATCCTGGAAAAAAGAAAAACAATCGACAGGGCACGAACCACTCGCCTCACGAGCAAAACTAACTTCTAGCAACTCCAATCCACACCTTGGCCAACACCAAGCACCAACTTGCCACCACACCGGAACCAATCCGGACTCTACTTTAAACAACTCTAGCTTGCTAGCCTACCAAAACTGCCAGCAACTCACCCGAGGCTACAAACTACACGACTTCGGCTTGCCAACTGAAACTGACTACCTGGGTCTGACTCAGCTCTGGTGAGGCTCTCCACAACTAGGGTTCTCCGGCAACCCTCGACACACACTGTCGTCTAACGGTCTAACAGCCAACTGCCTGAACAATCAACTCCTTTTTCCAGCATCACAACCATGCTGGCCTGCTCCGAACCTCGAAACCAAAAAGACCAGAAATGCTTCAGAATGTGTCATCCTCCTACTCAAAGCATCAGCCACATTGTAGCTTCCACCCAGGGTAAAGATTCTGAACAACACTCTTAGCAACTACGGTCAGGAACTACGTGGCTTCGCTACAACCACCATTTGTTCAGTACGATCTGAACTCCAACCATGAACACAAGAGGTTCCACCAACCAAACTTAGGTCCGACCTAACAAGACTTGCCTAAGCAACAACCCGACTACGAGCACGGTATCCTTACAACAACAACTAAAGCCTTACAACATCCACCTGGAGTCCAACTTCTCCAAGAACTGGGCACCAATTCTCCAATGCAAACCCTACATGGTTCTGAAACTCTCGCCACCAGAACGAACTACACAAAACACACTTGAGTGCACAACTCTCAACCTTCCTTCAGAGATCCAAGACTAACAGGTGCTTTTTTAAAAGGCAACACTAACTTCTGGCAGAGATACAATCAATCAAAGGAACATCAAAAGTTCCATCTCCACACGATACTCGAAGTTGTGGCAATCTTGCTCTACTAAAGCATAACAATGCCAAACCAAACTTACTTTATACCAAGTCTCTACCAAGCGTGCTTACACATAATACATCCAACTCATCTCATGAGGCATCTAACTCGCCTTATAGGCATCCAACTCATGGCCCCTCTGTTGGACCAAACTCGCATCTACAATGCACAACTCTCCTCAGATTTAGGCACTCGAAGGTAGTTGACCGCACTACCAATCACAAGGATCTCTTGGCCTTAACACTAGCGTGAGACTCACGAGCACTAACACTACCAACCGTCAACCCGCTAAGTTACTCAACCCCCGATAACTCTGGGAAGAGGCTCCGGCTCCTCTCGAACATCCTTCCACTTGTAGTCCTACGACTACCACTAAACTAGCTCTCCTGCACGACCTAAACAGATGCAACTGCCATAAACGGATCCAAAGGCTAAAGGAGTGTGCTGAACTCCGGACGAATTATAGAACCATCTGTCCTACTCGTGCCAAACTCAGGCCTGAACCAGACTTAGTGCCGCCAATGTACCTCAAGTGCCACTACTACAAAATCCACATCTTACTACAAATGGGGCCAGCAAGGTCACAACCTCAAGTGACAAAAAATATGGCTAGGCATACAAGAGCTCAAACTCAAACAACCATGCCTATGGCATCTCATCTAACTGAAGTCTCACGGCCGACTCTTGCATCTCCAAATGATGCTCAACAAAACTTCGACCGGCTCTCTCAACATGCAGTTGCTAGCCTTACTCTAGGGGCTCACCATAAGAAGAGTGCTCAACTCTACTAGATAACTGAGGAATCCACCAACGGATCAAGTCCGATGGGAACACTGCTCACTGCACCCTTAACCACAGGGTTTCGGCTTACTGGCTGCAAAACAACAACAATTAACCAGAGCACAAAGATGTCTCAGCAACCTCCTCGAAGGCTACCAACTCCGCAGCTACTCACTGGGCAATCAAACAATCTGCTAAGGTTCAAGATCAACACTTAAACTACCCAGGCTAGTCCACAACTGGAATCTGCTCCACAAGCATCAACATGAGTAAAGCCATAGCTAACTCCTCTCCTAGAGTGGTACTCCAGGGCAAAACACCTCCACCCTCTCTCTAGGGAAAAACTAACAACCGGGCCACAAGTGGCCTACGGGAGTCTAATCTCTGCCTCCCTTTGGGACGATGTCCCAGCGGTATCTGAATCTGTCTGGATACCCTGACTAGCTGCTATCACATTTCTTACACTGCGGGAAGTTGGCATGATGGTGCTCTGGACCCAAACCAACAACGAGTGAGAACCTGCTCGTCTCCGCTCCACAACACTAAACAAGGCATACACTAGATGAAAAGTATTTTAAATTCTTAACCCTTTTCTAAAAACAGTAAACGAGGCGTACCTGATGACTGTCGGAGTGGTGGTGATCATGGGAAAACGACCTACAACAAAAGGTCAGTCTACAGAATCTATGACTCTGAGCTCTGATACCAACTATAAAGACCCGACCCAAAAGGGGCTCTAAATGGGACTTTACCTCAATGCATGCATTCAAAGTTAAAGACAATATGCAGGAATGGCTTTTGGATTCCAATTAAAACCAAAACATTCAAACATACAATTCAAAGTCAAAACAATTTCCTGAAACCTGTCCCTGTCTACAAGAACCTGTTTCAAGATAAATACGTTTCCAAAAGTTTACCCTGATCAGAGATTTATTAAAGCATTCAAAACTTTCAACAGTTGCAACAATGCTGGAATCCGAAAAAACATTCGGAAAACATTTTAGGGCTTCGTGCCCGTTTACATGCATTCAGAGGAAACAAAAACATAAAGAGTCATAACATAAAATCAGAGTTTGACAGCTAGTTCCCATGATCACAGCTCCTCCTTTAGCCATCCTGTCTCGCACCTTGGTTACCTGTGGAAAACCACAAAAATAAGGGTGAGTAACGAATTACTCAGTAAGAATCCCCAACCGGGGTACAATACGATATACATGGTCATCTAACTGGAAGATATGCAAGCTATGAATATAAACACAGAATAGAGCACATAGCTTAAATCCACATATAAACCTCGGATGCCAACTCAGGGTCTTACTCTGGAAAATCCACCACACAATACGCCCTATACGAGAAACAAGTCCCGGCCTCAGCCTGTCTACTATCGATACGAAAGGTGCACTGGCTCAAAATCCCGAGGAGCTCTCCAGTCGGCGCTGTAATGAGCGTAAGCGTGCGCATGCTCACCGCGCAGACTCTAGAAGTGCCGGGTCTAGTGGCAAGTTGCCCGTGTCGATCACCATGCCTAACTAAATCTCGGATCGGTGTCACCGACATAGGGGTGTGAGACACGACACGTGAACTATGTCACCTGTACACCACTTTTTGAGGCTAAGGAACCGATCGTGGTAGGCTTACACCAGGAAGCGGTCCACACAAACAAGCATACAAACAACATCACATAATATACAGCACGGCCCACACAACTCCGGTAAGAAATCCTTACCTTGGTCGGGAGGCAACTACACACAAGAATCCTAAGCTGCGATCGATCCCGAGCTAGCTAACGAGAACCTAACAAACACAATAATAATCACAATCCATAGGCCTAAATATAATAAAATAAACAGGACTCGGCTCGGGAGAAACTCACGTGGCACGGCTGAAGAGCGGACGGACAGGCTGCACGTGCGGGGCTGCTTCTGGGAGCTGATGGGCGCAGAGGGGCGGCAGGGAGCAACTCAAGTGTCCAGCTCGTCCGCGCCGTGTGCCTGCGCCAGCCAGCCCGTTCGCGCACGCGCGCAGCCCATCAGCGCCCACCAGCAGCCACACCGGGCAACTTGTCCGTCCGCGCGTCAGCCGTTCCGCGTGAGTTGCTCCCGAGCCGAGTTCTATTTATTTTATTATATTTAGGCCTATGTATTGTGATTATTATTGTGTTTGTTAGGTTCTCGGTAGCTAGCTCGCGTTCGATCGCAGTTTAGGATTTTGTGTGTAGTTGCCTCCCGGCCAGGTAAGGATTTCTTACCGGAGTTGTGTGGGCCCTGCGATATATTATGTGATGTTGTTTGTATGCTTGTTTGTGTTTATCAGCATGTTTAGAGATAGGTGATCTGTTCTGAATTCCCGACTGGCATGATTTCCTATGTTGTTCCTCATGTTAGTCCATGCTAGGTTGTTCTATTCTGGCATGCTCGTATCTGTTCTTGCTTCATAATATCATGCTAGGTTCGTTGTATCTGTTGAGCACGTATTGGATTGTATTGGATTGTTTGCTGTTGTTGCTATAGTTTAGAGTTCAAGATAGGTAGCATCATCGGGCCGGATGCATAACGTAACTTGCATCCACGACAGGGACGTACGAGACGGTACTCCGTCCCTGATCCCGTTAGGGTTTAGCTAACCCTAACGGCTAGCCCTGTAATCTTGGGTGAGGGTGGCAGACTGTTAAATGCCTCAACGGTCGGGATGATGACTTGGCATTGCCTCGCGTCCGGCGATCGGCACGTCCTCGGCGTGTTCGGCCGTAGCCCTTGATTGCCACTGTTAGGGCAAGGACCGCTTCACGGTGTAAGCCTACCACGATCGGTTCCTTAGCCTCAAAGTGCGGTGGTGCAGGTGACATAGTTCACGTGTCCAGTCTCACACCCCTATGTCGGTGACACCGATCCGGAGATTTAGTTAGGCATGGTGGATGGACTGGGCAGCTTGCCACTAGACCCGACACCCCCCAGAGTCTGCAGTAGAATGCGGTGCGCGCTTACTCTCATTACAGCGCCGACCGGAGAGCTCCTCGGGATCTTGAGCTAGTGCACCTTTCGTATCGACAGTAGACAGGCTGAGGCCGAGACTTGTTTCTCGTATAGGGCATATTGTGTGGTGGATTATTCTGGACCAAGACCCTGAGTTGGCATCCGAGGTCCAAGTGTGGACTTAAGCTATGTGCTCTATTCTGTGTTTATATTCATAGCTTGCATACCTTTCTACTAGATGACCATGTATATCGTATTGTACCCCGGTTGGGGATTCTTACTAAGTAATTCGTTACTCACCCTTATTTTGTGGTTTTCCACAGGTAACCAAGGTGCGAGACAGGATGGCTGAAGGAGGAGCTGTGATCATGGGAACCTACTGTCATCTCTGACCCTTTTTTTTATATTATGACTCTTGTCTTTTTATTTCCCCTGAATGCATGTAGTCGGGCACGGAGCCCTAGGATGTTTTCTCAATGTTTTTATGGATTCCAGCATTGTTGTATCTGAGAAGGTTTTGAATGATTTTAATAAATCTCTGATCAGAGTAAACTTTTGGAAATGTATTTGTCTTGAAAGCAGTGCTTGGAGACAGGGGGCGAGTTTCATTAAACTGTTTTGATTTCTGATTGAATGCTGAATGTTTTAATTTTAATTGGAATCCGAAATCATACTTGTATATTGTCCTTACTTTGAATGCATGCATTGGGGTAAAGGCCCATTTAGAGCCCCTTTTTGGGTCGGGTCTTTACAAATCCACCACACAATACGCCCTATACGAGAAACAAGTCTCGGCCTCAGCCTGTCTACTTTCGATACGAAAGGTGCACTAGCTCAAGATCCCGAGGAGCTCTCCGGTCAGCGCTGTAATGATCGTAAGCGCGCACCGCATGCTCACCGCAGACCATGAGGGGTGCCGGGTCTAGTGGCAAGCCGCCTGTGTCGATCACCATGCCTAACTAAATCTACGGATCGGTGTCAGCGACATAGGGTGTGAGACACGGACACGTGAACTATGTCACTGAACCACCGCACCGAGGCTAAGGAACCGGCCGTGGTAGGCTTACACCAGAAGCGGTCCTTGCCCTAACGGTGGCAATCAAGGGCTACGGCCGAACACGCTGAGGACGTGCCGACTACCGGGGACGAGGCAATGCCAAGTCATCATCCCGATCGTTGGGGCATTTAACAGTCTGCCACCCTCACCCAAGATTGCAGGGCCAGCCGTTAGGGTTAGCTAAACCCTAACGGGGTCCAGGGACGGAGTATTACCTCATGCGTCCCTGCCATGGATGCAAGATACTTTATGCATACTGGCCCGGATAATGCTACCTACCTGAACTCTAAACTATAATATCAACAGCAAACAATCCAATACAATCCAATACGTGTTCAACAGATACAACGAACCTAGCATGATACTACGAAGCAAGAACAGATACAAGCATGCCAGAACGGAACAACTTAGCATGGACTAACATGAGAAACAACATAAGAAATCATGCCAGTCGGGAATTCATAATAGAGCACCTATCACTAAACATGTTGATAAACACAAACAAGCATACAATCATCATCACATAATATATCGCAGGGCCCACACAACTCCGGTAAGAAATCCTTACCTAGTTGGAAGGCAACTACACACAAGAATCCTAAGCTGCGATCGATCCCGAGCTAGCTAACGAGAACCTAAAAAACACAACAATAATCACAATCCATAGGCCTAAATATAATAAAATAAACAGGGCTCGGCTCGAGAGCAACTCACGCGGCACGGCTGAAGCGCGGACGGACAGGCTGCACGTGCGGGGCTCCTGCTGGGCGCTGATGGGTGCAAATGGGCGGCAGGGGCTGCGCGCTGACGGGCGCAGATGGGCGGCAGGGGCTGGCGCGGGAGCACGGGCGCAGACAAGCTGGTAGCGGGCGGGCGAGCGGCACGGCACGGGCGCGCTGGGATGGAGACAAGCGCGCGGGCGCTGGCGACGCGGACGCGCTGGGACGGTGACGGGCGCGCGGGCGACTGGCGTGCGAGCACGAGCTCGAGCAGCGGTCGGACGCTGGGCCGATCGGCGCGTCGGGCGGCGGCAGCTCTTTGGCGCGCTGGCGGGCATGCGACACTTCTTTCATTTGGGCCGCTTAAATTTCGCTGCTTCTACGGGAGGACGCACGAACGACGGGGCTGCAAGGGGAGAAGGAGCTCGGCAAGGAACTTGGGAGAAGAAGGTTGGGCGGCCATGGAGTTTGGAGAAGAAGACCTGAAACCCTATTTTCTCTTTCTTTTAAACAAATGCACCAAAACTCCAAAGATCCAAGGGTAATTAAGATATGACGCGGAAAGAGTAACAGTAACACTTGGTGGCTCACTTGGCAAGGCTTTCCTCTAGCACACAAGGCCACCTTGGCTCAAACCCCGGCTGCTGCAACTTTATTTCTCAAATTTACTTTTGCATCTCACCATGCCCAAACACATCCACAAAGCATCAAAATCTTTCTTAAGTCCATCCAATAATTTTAACAACTTGAAAAGACATAAACGACCCTGACGGCCCCACCAAATTACCAAAATACCCCTAGGGCATATCTGGAGGACCGGGATGAAAACCTGGGCCGTTACACGCGTCGACGGGCTGGTTGGGCGCAGGTGCACGGGCGCGGGCGGGCGAGCGGCGCGGCGACGGGTGGGCTGGGGCGGCAAAGTGCTTTGGCGTCGCGGAGTGCAGTGTGCGCGACGTACATTGCAGCGTCTGGGCGCAACAGTGTGGTGGGCGCTGGCTGGCTTTGCTGGCGACTCTTTGCTCGGCGGGACGACGCTCGATGGCCAAAGCTTGGCACGTGGAAGAAAATCACGGCAAGGGGCTTGGGAGAGAAGCTTGGGTGGCCAAGAAGCTTTTGGAGAAGAAAGCCAAAAAACCTAATTCCCTTTCATTCAATCAAATGCACAAAAACCCAAAGGACTCAAGGCTAAACAAGATATGCCGCGGAAAAAGCAACAAGATCCTCTTGTGGCTCAACTGGCAACTCCACCCTCCTGACTTCCTAGCACCCCGAGTTCAAATCCCAGCTGCAACATAATTTCCTTACATTTTTACTTTTGCACTTAACCATGCCCAAACACTTCCACAAAGCCTCAAAAACTGCAAAAGACCATCCAATAATTTTAGCAACTGGAAAAAAGACATAAACGGCCCGACCAAATTACCAAAATACCCCTAGGGCATACCTGGAGGACCGGGATGAAAACCTGGGCCGTTACATACTCTGAGTCTTGTTGCGTCTGTTCTTAGTTCCTTTGCATGTAGACAGGGCACGGAGTCCTTAGGTGGACTTGTTGTATTTCTGAATATTAAATTAATTGCTTCGATTACATTTTGTTGAAATTGTTTTGGATGTTTTCACTTGCAAATAAACGAAACTCTGGCCAGGGTTGGATTTGATAAACGTTTTAACAAGTGCTTGGAAACAGGGACAGGTCCTAAAACTGAATTTCACTGAATGCTTATTTGTTTTAAAGTTTTTTATAATTCCGCATTTATGATTCGAGTCTATTAACATGCATAAGAGGTTTAAGACTTTGGTGTAGGACCCTATTCGGGTTGGGTCTTCACAGAAACCTAAAGTTTGTCCCAAGAAAGTTCGTAACAATTCTTTGGCCCAAACGTTTAATGTAATTATTCCAATGTTGCATCACCATGTTTCAGGGGGTAAAACCAAAAAACTTGGATAGATTTATGTGGTTAAAACTAAAGTTCGTCTCACGAGTGTTTGTTTCGATTCTTTGGAACAAACATTAAATGTAAACTATTCCAATGTTGCATCACCATGTTTTGGGAGGTAAAAATAAGAATTTCGGATCGATTTATTCATGTAAAACCTAAAGTTCATCCCAAGAGAGTTTGTTACGATTCTTTGGCACAAACGTTTAATGTAAACTATTCCAATGTTGCATCACCATGTTTCGGGAGGTAAAACCAAAAAACACGGATAGATTTATGCGGTTCAAACCTAAAGTTCATCCCAATAGTGTTTGTTTCTATTCTTTGAAACAAAAGTTAAATGTAAATTATTCTAATGTTGCAACACCATGTTTCGGGAGGTAAAACCAAAAAACTCGGATAGATTTATGCATTGAAAACTTAAAGTTCGTCCCATGAGTGTTTGTTTCTATTCTCCGGCACAACGTTTTATGTAAATTAATCCAATGTTGCATTATGATTTTTCGGGATCTAAAACGAAAAACTTGGATAGATTTATGCATGTAAAACCTAATGTTCGTCCAAAGAAAGTTTGTTACGATTCTTTGGCACAAATGTTTAATGTAATTATTCCAATGTTGCATCACCATGTTTCAGGGGGTAAAACCAAAAAACTCGGATAGATTTATGCGGTTAAAATCTAAAGTTCGTCCCTAGAGTGTTTGTTCCGATTCTTCGGAACAAACGTTAAATGTAAACTATTCGAATGTTGCATCACCATGTTTCGGGAGGTAAAACCAAAAAACTCTGATAGATTTATGCTGATAAAACAGAAAGTTCTTCCCAAGAGAGTTTGTTTCGATTCCTTGGCAGAAACGTTTAATGTAAACTATTCCAAAGTTACATCACCATGTTTCGGGCGGTAAAACCTAAAACTCGGATAGATTTATTCGTTTAAAACTTAATATTCGTCCTTAGACAGTTTGTTTCAATTCTTTGGCACAAACTTTTAATTTAAACTATTCCAATGTTGCATCACCATGTTTCGGGAGGTAGAACCAAAAAACTCGGATTGATTTATGCGAATAAAACCTAAAGTTCGTCTCAAGAGAGTTTGTTTCGATTCTATGGCAGAAACGTTTAATGTAAACTATTCTAATGTTGCATCTGTTACGAACCGAGATTTTCATTTTAAAAATCTATTTGTTTTTCGCACAATTTAGTTTGTTGGAATTAAATTTTATATGTCTGTTTTGGTAATTATGAGTTTGGGATTGTTTTGCATTTTATTGAAAATTATTTTGAGGGTAAAATGCAATATGTCTTCTCAAATTATTTTGAGAATGAAAACAGGTCAAAGCAGACAAAAACGTTATGTTGATGTTCGACATCGAGCTCTTGAGTTTCAGGTTGGTGACATGTGTTTCTAAGGTCGCTCCGATGCGGGGTGTTCTGAGATTCGGAAAGAAAGGGAAATTGAGTCCAAGGTTCATTGGTCCATTCAAGATTCTTGAGAGAATTGGACAAGTTGCTTATCGTTTAGCATTGCCCCCGTCATTTTCTACAGTTCATAATGTGTTTCATGTTTCAATGTTAAGGCAATATGTGGCAGATCCATCGCACGTGGTTGACTATGAGGCGTTGCAGCTTGGTGATAATTTAAGCTATGAGGAAAAACTAGTTCAAATTTTAGCTCGTGAGAATAAGGTTCTTCGTAATCGAGAGATCAAGTTAGTAAAAGTTCTATGGCAAAGTCAGAAAGTTGAAGAGGCCACCTGGGAGCGTGAAGACGAAATGAGATTTCGTTATCCTGAATTGTTTGGCTTTTAATTAACTTTTGGGGACGAAAGTTTCTAAAGGAGGGAATATTGTTACGAACCGAGATTTTCATTTTAAAAATCTATTTGTTTTTCCCACAATTTAGTTTGTTGGAATTAAATTTTATATGTTTGTTTTGGTAATTATGAGTTTGGGATTGTTTTTCATTTTATTGAAAATTATTTTGAGGGTAAAATGCAATATGTCTTCTCAAATCCCATAACTCTTTAAGAAAATAAGTGTTGTTGTTTTTTTTTTAAATCATCCATTATGATTTAAAAATGGAAAGATAAATGGGTATTTTATTAAAAGAAATAGCTAGCACACAAGTTATTATTTATTTGTTTTAATAACCTTTCTCCTTCCAGTACGTTTTGTTGTTTAGTTCATTAAAAGGGGAAATAGAAAAAAATAAATAAGAAGAAGAAGAGAACAAAAGAGTATCTTCATCTTCTTCACAAACAAAACCCATTTGATTTGCAATCTCCTTTGTCGTCGTTCGTCCTGTGGCCGCCGGAATTGGGATGTGGTTGCGCCGAGTTTCTTCCCAAGGGGCTGTCTGCGTAGCGCAACTTCGTTTTCCTCAAGAGATTGGCCAAATCTGCACTCAAACTCGCAAGACCCGTTTGAATAGCCGCTGTTCGATTTCAAATCCGATCAAATCAGCACCAGATTTCTGTTCAGGCGATCAAATCACGCCGATTTCGAGAATTTCGGGTCGAGATACACATCTCAGAACCGTCTTTGTGCTCGCAGACCCGCGAACCTGCGCTCGCACTCACTGCTCGCTCTGAATCCGCAAACCCACGTGCCACCACTAAACCCGACGACCCGCAATCATGCACCGTGTATCGCATCCCAGACCCGCACTCGCTCAACTCGCGAACCCGCCCACTGACCTGCGACCCACTAACCTGTGGTAATTGGGTTGTTGTGTTTGTGGGTTTTAGCATTTAAGTTTAAAAAGAAAAAATGTTATTTCATTTAGAGTGTTTGGAGCCAAGTTAAAATGCTGGAAAATTGTTTTAATTGTTTTAAATGAAATATTGGGCTCTTGGCATGGGTTATTGGGCTTCGAATTTAAATTAGAAAAAAGGGGCTGCTAGTATTTGTTCTATTTGGGTTTTATTTGGGCTAAGTTGTTAAATTGAGCAAATGAGTTTAATAGTTGGAAATTGTTTTTTTTTTTTTTTTTGTAAAACAATTATTGATTGGTAGCTATTAAATGGAACATTTTGGGCCGGTGGAATTAGTTAAATAAATTGTTGGGTTTGAATTTAAGTGGACAAAGGATTTAGAATTTATGAATTTGGATTATTGGGCAATGAATTTTGTTTAAAAAAAAAATTGGAATTTATTAATTTGAGTTTGAGTTGCTGGATAATGGATTTCTAAATTATTGGGCTTGATATTTAATTGTTTAAAATGAATTTTGGGATGCTGGAACTTATTGGTTTGAATTGGAGTTTAAATAATGGCTTTTAAGTGGGTTTAGGGCATTTACTCATTTAAATGGACACTTCGTTGGGCCAGAATTTTAATGCGAAGTGGCTTATAATTCATGGATTTGATAAATGAGCATGTTAGTTTATTTTAAATTGAATGCCCAACATCGTAATGGTAAATATTTAAATTTTGAGCCATTTATTTTTAAATCGAATATTTCTTTTTATGAAATAATAAATATAGGTTTTTTTTTAATATAGGTTTTTGTTGGAATAAATAATTGAATATTATTTATTGCTTTTAAATGATGGTTGAGGGATATTTTATAAACTTCGGATTAAGAGTTTTTGGGTTATTTTAATGTACACAATGTTATGGGTTTTTCATTACAATAGGGAGCCAAGGTTAACTTAGGTAATGATTTGTTTTAGGCTCAAATTCTTAACTCGTTCGAAGTTTTCGGCACGCAATTTGAGGAGTCTTGTTTCTTCAAAGGTAAGGACTTTTACCTAGGGTTGTGTGGTCCTTAAATGCATTGTTTGCTTAACATTCGATTGATAAATTGCTAGATTATCTATAAGATGCATGGATTTAATCTTTGAGCTAAGTTTGACCTCGTTGACTTCTATGCTTATTGTTTGAGCTACAGGTTGTTTATCATATATTTTTATACGAATATTCCTTGTGCTTGATACTGTTCAGTAGTATGGGATGTGAGTAGTAAAAAGGATGATTGTAACTTATAAGACCAGTTGCGCTCCTATAAGTTTTATGAGGACTAGTTGAGTTCCTAATCTTTAATAGGGTCAGTTGAGTCCCTACATTATTATAGAACAAGTAGCGTTCCTATAAATTTTATTAGGACCAGTTGAGTTCCTAATCTTTAATAGGGCCAGTTGAGTCCCTACATTATTATAGGACCAGTAGCGTTCCTATAAATTCTATTAGGACCAGTTGAGTTCCTAATCTTTAATAGGGTCAGTTGAGTCTCTACATTATTATAGGACTAGTAGTGTTCTTATAGGTTCTATTTTAGGACCAGTTGAGTTTCTATTGGTAAGACTTGGACCAGATAAATTCCTTTTGTAAATAGACCAAACGAGTACTTGAATAGGTGGAACCAGTTGTTGGTTAGGTGTGGAGCTGATGCATGCATTTTTGTACTCTAGGTAGGGGTTCTTACTGAGTAATCCCCATTACTCACCCTTATTATTTTGTTTTTTCAATTCCACACGTACTATTTGAATTTATCGTTGTTGTTGCTTTTTGGATGAGTTTGGGCATGGAGAGATGCAAGAATAAAAATAGGAGTATTGCTGGATTAATTATGCTTCAGTTGGGATTCAAGCTCGGGTGGCTAGGGAGATAGTGGTGTGGTTCTACCAGTTGAGCCACAAGTAGTTCTTGATGCTCATTCCGCAGTATACCTTCATTTTCCTTGGTTTTCGAGATTTAGGGAGTTTGATTAAAAAGAAAAGAAATAGGTTTATTCATCATTCTTCCTCCAAATCCCCTTGCCGTCCACCATTCTCCCAAGCCTTCTTGTCGTGAGCCTTTCTCCCGAGAGCTCCATCGTTTCGTTCATCCCGGCCCAGCCGAGCAGCCCCAGCACCGAGCAGCCCCAACCGTGCAGCCCCATCGCCGATCGCCCAGCCCATCGCAACCCCTGTCGCATGCAGCCCCGTCGCGTCGCTGCTCGTCGCATGCCCCCCGCCTTCAGCGCCAGCCAGATCGCATCGCAAAGCAGCAGCCCTGTGCGCCAGCACCCCAAGTCACATGCGAGCACGCCCGCGTCGCATCGCCTATCCGCGCACAAGCAGCAGCCCCATTCGCCCGCGCGCCCAGCCGCACGCACGCGCAGCCCCTGTCGAGTCTCCACGCCCAGCCACACGCATGCGCAGCCCCAGCCGCATGTCTGCACGCCCATCTGCACGTCCAGCAGCGCCCGTTGCAGCCTGTCCGTCCGCGCGCCAGCCTTGTGCCGTGTGAGTTACTCCCGACCGAGCCGAGCTCTGTTTGCATTTTGCCTAAGTCTTATATATTGTGATGTGTGTTGTTTGTCTTTTAGGTTACCTATAGCTAGCTCGGGTTCGGTTGCAGCTTAGGATCCTTTTGTGTGTTGTTGCCTTCTGACCCAGGTAAGGATTTCTTACCGGAGTTGTGTGGGCCCTGCGATATTTTCTGTGATTGTTGATTATTTGTATGTTTATGTTTACCAGCATGTTAGTGGATAGGTGCTTTGTTCTGAATTTCGACTGGCATGATTCTCGTGTTATTTCTCATGTTAGTTCCATGCTAGGTTATTCTGTTCTGGCATGCTCGTTATCTGTTCTTGCTTCTTAGTATCATGCTAGGTTAATTGTTTCTGCTGAGCACGTATTGGAATGTTTGCTGTTATCTGCTTATAGCTTAGAATTCTGATAGGTAGCATCATCCGGGCGAGGATGCATAACGTAACTTGCATCCGTGGTAGGGACGTGCGAGGCAGTACTTCGTCCCTAATCTGTCGTTAGGGTTTAGCAAACCCTAACTGCAGCCCAGTGCAATCTTGAGTGAGGGTGGCAGACTGTTAAATACCCCAACGGTTGGGGGAATGACGAGGTATCGCCTTGTCCCCGACTGTAAATACCTGACCCAAATGGGGTCCTAAACTAGGCCTTTACCTCAATGCATGCTTTAAAATTTAGAAAATAATATGCAAGGTCGTATGCCAGATTCTGATTAAAACAAGAAAATAGTAAACATCCATTGAAAACAACACAAAAACGTCCTGGAACCTGTCCCTGTTTCCAAGTACCTATTCCAAGCTAAATACAATTTAAAACATACTCTGATCAGAGATTTAATTCAACATTCAAATCCAAAAATGGTTTACATCAGGGTCAGAATCCGGAAAAGAACCAGAAAACAACCTAAGGGCTCCGTGCCCAACTACATGCATTCAGAGGACATTTAAAACATAACAACATAAATAAAAGACTCAGAGTTCGAAACAACGGGTTTCCATGATCACAGCTCCTCCTCCAGCCATCTTGTCTCGCACCATGGTTACCTGTGGAAAACCACAAAATAAGGGTGAGTAACGAATTACTCAGTAAGAATCCCCAACCGGGGTACAATACGATATAAATGGTCATCTAGCATAAAGGTATGCAAGCTATGCATATAAACACAGAAGAGAGCACATAGCTAAAATCCACACATAACCTCGGATCCATCTCAGGGTCTTACTCTAGAAAATCTACCACACGATACGATCCTATACGAGAAACAAGTCTCGGCCTCAGCCTATCTACTGTCGATACGGAAGGTGCACTAAACTCAAGATCCAGAGGAGCTCTCCGGTCGGCGCTATAATGAGTGTGTGCGCGCCCTGCATTGTAAGGGCCCAGGTTTTCATCCCGGACTTCCAGGTATGCCCTAGGGGTATTTTGGTAATTTGGTCGAGCCGTCAGGGTCATTTATGTCTTTTTCAGTTGTTAAAATTATTGGATGGACTTAAGTAGGATTTTGATGCTTTGTGGATGTATTTGGGCATCGTGAGATGCAAAACAAAATTGAGAATTAAACTGTAGCAGTTGGGTTTCTAACCCACGTGGTCTAGGAGGTTAGTTGTGTGTCGTTGCCGGTTGAGCCTCGAGCTGTTCTTGTTACTCTTTCCGCGGCATATCTTGGCTAGCCTTGGATCTTTGGAGTTTTGGTGCTTTTGATTAAAAGAAAATAAAATAGGGTTTTTGTCTTTCTTCTCCAAAATCACCATTGCCGCCCAAGCCATTCTCTCCCAAGCCCCAAGCCGATTCCCATCTCCCAAGCAGCCCCGTGGTTTGATCGTCATTCCGGATAAGGCTCGTCGTTCTCTTCTTCTTCTCAATTTGGTGTTCTTGCTGGCCGAGTGAAGCAAAGAGGTGTGTGTGTGTGTTTTGTGCAGCTAGCCGAGAGGAGCGACGCCTTCGCCCTGCGCACACACACGCAAGCGAGTCCATCGCCCGGCGATGCCGTCGTTCGACTCGTCGCCCGACCAAAGAAAGCCGAGCAGACGCCGTCGCAGCCAACATCAGATCTGCCTAGACGCCTTGCCTCTGTCGCAGCCTGTCGCACGCACAACCGAGCAACCCGCGCGCCCGCGTCCCGTGTCCGCGCCATCGCCCTGCCAAGCTCGCGCGTCGCTCAGCTCATATCGCGCTGTGCGCGCGATGCCCGTGCCGCGTCGCCTCGCTCCGGTAGCGCATGCCGCCGCCGTGTCGGTCGTGACGTTCGCATTCGCGATTCGGATCGCGCCCGGCCGCGCGCGCGCTGAAGCGCCGTGCAAGACGCCCGGCCGCATGCCAGCCAGCTCGCCCAGCGTGCGAACTGCTGCCGCCTGATTGCGCCCAAGAACGACCACGCCACGTGCGCAAACTGTCCGTCCGCGCGTCAGCCGTGCTGCCTGATTTGCTCACGAGCCGATCCCTGTTCATTTTATTATATTTAGGCATATGGATTGTGATTATTGTTATGTTTGTTAGGTTCTCGTTAGCTAGCTCAGGATCGATGGCAGCTTAGGATTCTTGTGTGTAGTTGCCTCCCGACCAAGGTAAGGATTTCTTACCGGAGTTGTGTGGGCCCTGCGATGTATTATGTGATTGCTGTTTGTATGCTTGTTTGTGTTTATCAGCATGTTTAGTGATAGGTGATCTGTTCTGATTTCCCGACTGGTATGATTTCTTATATTGTTTCTCATGTTAGTCCATGCTATGTTGTTCCGTTCTGGCATGCTCGTATCTGTTCTTGCTTCGTAGTATCATGCTAGGTTCATTGTATCTATTGAGCACGTATTGGATTGTTTCCTTGTTGAGGTTAAGGTTTAGATTCCGGATAGGTAGCATCATCCGGGCAGGATGCATAAAGTACCTTGCATCCACGGTAGGGACGTACGAGGCAGTACTCCGTCCCTGGACCCCGTTAGGGTTTAGCTAACCCTATCGGTAGGCCCTGCAATCTTGGGTGAGGGTGGCAGACTGTTAAATGCCCCAACGGTCGGGATGATGACATGGCTTTGCCTTGTACCCGGCAGGCGGCACGTCCTCAGCGTGTTCGGCAGTAGCATGCGGTGCGCGCATAAGCTCATTATAGCGCCGACTGGAGAGCTCCTCGGGATTGTGAGCCAGTGCACCTTTCGTATCGACAGTAGACAGGCTGAGGCCGAGACTTGTTTTTCGTATAGGATCGTATCATGAGGTGGATTATTCCGGAGTAAGACCCTGAGTTGGCATCCGAGGTTTATGTGTGGATTTAAGCTATGTGCTCTCTTCTGTGTTTTTATTCATAGCTTGCATACCTTTCTGCTAGATGTCCATGTATATCGTATTGTACCCCGATTGGAGATTCTTACTGAGTAATTCGTTACTCACCCTTATTTTGTGGTTTTCCACAGGTAACGATGGTGCGAGACAGGATGGCTGGAGGAGGAGCTGTGATCATGGAAACCCGTTGTTCGAACTCTGAGTTTATGTCTATGATTCTTTGTGTTTTATTTTCTTCTGAATGCATGTAGTTGGGCACGGAGCCCTAGGTTGTTTTCTGACTGTTTTTCTGGATTCTAGCACTATGGTAACTATTGGAAAGTTTTGAATGTTTTAAATAAATCTCTGATCAGAGTGAGTTTTGGAAATGTATTTGTCTTGGAACAGGTGCTTGGAAACAGGGACAGGTTTCAAGAATTTTATGTTGACTTTTCAAATGGTTGTTTGTATGTTTTAGTTTTCACTTAGAATTCGAAAACCATTCCTGCATATTGATTTTAGTTTTGATTGCATGCATTGAGGTAAAGGCCTATTTTAGAACCCCATTCGGGTCGGGTCTTTACAGTTGGTATTAGAGCTCAGAGTCATAGATTCTGTAGACTGACCTTTTGTTATAGGTCGTTTTCCATGATCATCAGCACTCTGACAGTCATCAGGTACGCCTAAGTTTACCGTATTAGAAAAAGGGTTAAGAATTTACAATACTTTTCATCTAGTGTATGCCTTGTTTAGTGTTGTGGAGCGGAGACGAGCAGGTTCTGACTCGTTGTTGGTTTGGGTTTAGAGCACCATCATGCCAACTTCCCAGAGGGAGGCAGAGATTAGACTCCCGTAGGCCACTTGTGGCCCAGTTGTTAGTTTTTCCCCTAGAGAGAGGGTGGATGTGATTTGCCCTAGAGTACCACTCTAGGAGAGGAGTTAGCTTTGGCTTTGCTCATGTTGATGCTTGTGGAGCAGGTTCCAGTGTGGACTAGCCTGGGTAGTTCAAGTGTTGATCTTGAACCTTAGCGGATTGTTTGATTGCCCAGAGAGTGGCTGTAGAGTTAGTAGCCTTCGTGGAGGATGCAGAGACATCTTTGTGCTCTTGTTAATTGTTGTTGTTTTGCAGCCAGTAAGTCGAAACCCTGTGGTTAAGGGTGCAACGAGCAGTGTTCCCATCGGACTTGATCTGTTGGTGGTTTCCTCAGTTGTCTAGTAGAGTTGAGCACTCTTCTTATGGGAGATCCTAGGGCAGAGCTAGCTGCTGCATGTTGAGAGAGCCGACCAGAGTTTTGTAGAGCATCATGTGGAGATGTAAGAGTAGGCCGTGAGACTTCAGTTAGATGAGATGCCATAGACAGGGTTGTTTGAGTTTTGAGCCCAAGTATGCCTAGCCATAGTTTTGTCACTTGAGGTTGTGACCTTGCTGGCCCCATTTGTAGTAAGATGTGGATTTGGTAGTAGTGGCACTTGAGGTGCATTGGTTGGTGTGTCGTTGGGCACTAAGTCTGGTTCAGGCCTAAGTTTGGCACGAGTAGATAGATGGTTCTATAACTCGTCTGGAGTTCAGCACTCCTTTAGCCTTTGGATCCGTTTGTGGCAGTTGCACCTGTTTTGGTCGTGCAATAAGGCTAGTTCAGTGGTAGTCGAAGGACTACAAGCGAAAGGATGTTCGTGAGGAGCCGGAGCCTCTTCCCAGTGTTACCGAGGTAAGAGTGCGTCAGCAGGTTGAAGGCTGATAAGTGTTAGTGCGTGTGAGTCTCATGCTAGTGCTAAGGCCAAGAGATCTATGTGGTTGGTAGTGCGGTCAACTACCTTCGAGTGCCTAAATCTGAGGAGAGTTGTACATTGTAGATGCGAGTTTGGTCCAGCAGAGGGACCATGAGTTGGATGCCTATGAGATGAGTTGGATGCTTATGAGATGAGTTGGATGCCTGTGAGAAGAGTTGGATGCCTATGAGATGAGCTGGATGCCTATGAGGCGAGTTGGATGCCTATGAGATGAGTAGGATGCCTTATGAGAGGAGTTGGATGCCTTATGTGTAAAGCACACTTGGTAGAATCTTGGTATAAGGTAAGTTCGGTTTGGAATTGTTATGCTTTAGTAGTGCAAGGTTGCCACAGCTTCGAGTATCGTGTGGGATGGAACTTTTGGTGTTCTTTTGGTTGTTTGTATCTCTGCCAGAAGTTAGTGTTGCCTTTTGGGAAGCACCTGTTAGTCTTGGATCTCTGAAGGAAGGTTGGGAGTTGTGCACACAAGTGTGTTTTGTGTGGTTCGTTCTGTTGGCGAGAGTTTCGGAACAATGTAGGGTTTGCATTGGAGAACTGGTGCTCAGTTCTTGGAGAAGTTGGACTCCAGGTGGATGTTGTAAGGCTTTAGTTGTGGTTGTAAGGATACTGTGCTCGTGGTCGGGTTGTTGCTTAGGCAAGTTTTGTTAGGTTGGACCTAAGCTTGGTTGGTGGAACCTCTTGTGGTTCATGGTTGGAGTTCAGATGGTACTGAACAAATGGTGGTTGTAGTGAAGCCGCGTAGTTCCTGACCGTAGTTGCTAAGGGTGTTGCTCGGAATCCTTACCCTGGGTGGAAGCTACGATGTGGCTGATGCTTTGAGTAGGAGGATGACACATTCTGAAGCGTTTCTGGTCTTTTTGGTTTCGAGGTTCGGAGCAGGGCAAAGCATGGTTGTGATCTTTGGAAAAAGGAGTTGTTTGTTGAGCGGTTGGTCGTTAGGACCGTTAGACGCGGCAGTGTGTGTCGAGGGTTGCCGAAGAACCCTGGTTGTGGAGAGCCTCACCAGAGCTCAGTCAGACCCAGGTAGTGAATTTCAGTTGGCAAGCCGGATTCATGTAGGTTGTAGACCTCGGGTGAGTTGCCGGCAGATTTGGTAGGCTAGCAAGCTAGAGGTTGTTGGAGTAGAGTCCGGATTGGTTTCGGTGTGGTGGCAAGTTGGTGCTTGGTATTGACCAAGGTATGGTTTTGAGTTGCTAGAAGTTAGTTTTGCTCGTGGGGCGAGTGGTTCGTGCCCTGTTGGTTGTTTTCCTGTTTTCAGGATGATGAGAGTTGCCCCTTTGGCGATTGGAGATGAGTCCTGGCTAGTGTGTGGTAGGCGGTTCAGTTTGTGGTGGAACCCCCTATTGTTGCCCCCGTGAGTTTAGATGTTGTTGCTTTAGCGGAGCAAGACAGCGAGCGTGTGTGGAGCTCTCTGTCCTTCTGTTGTCCGCTTGTAAGAACCGTTTCCTCATAGGAGTTGTCAGGTTACTCCCTTGGTCTTGGAGTTGATGGTGGTGGTGCTAGCAAGAGGGAAACGTTTGTTGGCTGCTTGGAATCAGTTGTTTGTCCAGTTAAGCGGACTCTTGAGTGGTGTTCAGGAAGTTGCAGTAGGGTTGTTCTGCTTCTTGTGAGTGTTGGGCCTAGTCAGCTAAGGTACTTTGTGTGTTTGGCCTGGGAGTTGTTGCACCTTTGTAGTTGAGGAACCCCTTTGTATTAGTTGTGGATGAGGTTGCACCATTGTGGCTGGATTAGGGTCTTGACCTATTGAGGGATCCTTGTTGGTTAGTGTAGCTTGTGCTCTGCCAGCCATTGTTTTTATTCTTGTTCTTGGTAATTGGTGTTAACCGGGTAGTGGCGTCCCGTTTGTGAAGTTTCGGTGGGAAGGTGCAATGAGCCTCGGCTAGAGGGTTAAGCCTGTATGTGTTATCGTTTGGACTTGTGAGATGTGTTTCATATCTGAGGCAAGCTTCGTTCCGTTGCTTGCATGGAGGTAAGTTTGGTGGAGGGAGCCTTTTGGGGCCCTGTTGTTAGCAGGTTGACTTTTTCAGTCAGTGCTCTAGGTCGAGCTGAAGTTGAGTGGTATGGCGTGGGTTTACAGTGTGCGGTTGGATAGGCTACCGAGTTCATAGCACTCAAGTTGTTGGTTTGTAGGTTTCAGTGTGGGAGCTGTCAGTTAGTTGAGGTTGTTGTGCGAGTTTGGATTTTTGGCGGATTAGTTTAGTGGCTAGAGCTCGAACCTCGTTCCGGTGGAGATGTCATTACTGTGGAGTAGTGGCATGGCAGTTTCAGGCTAGAGTTGTTGGCACCAGGGTGTGGCAACAAAGGTTATTATGTGCAGTGCGTGGAAGAACTGTGGTTCTTGAGAGCGTTCCTAAGAGGCTTATGAGCCGAGTTCAGTCCCTGTAGTGTTTTCACCCTCTGACCGATGGTCTTTTGGGAGGAGTGAGCCAGATCCTTCAGAGCTTGTTGCGAGTTGGTGTTTCCATGGTTAGGCAGCGGGAGACCAGTGTTGGTTTTATGAGTTTGCCTTGGGTAGCAGTTCCCAGCTGTTAGTTCATATAGTTCCGTTGAGGCGTTGTACTGTAAGTGTTGCAGGTTTTCTGTGTTCCGAGAGAAGGTTGGTGCCCGACGGTTTTTGGATCCTGAGTTGTTGCAGTTGGCCAGCAGCGTAGTGCAGAAGATTAGAGCTCGTTTGTGTCAGCTCAGAGCAGGCAGAAGAGATACGCCGATGTACGGCGTCGAGTTTTAGAGTTTGAGGTTGGACAATGCGTGTTTTTAAGGTTGCACCGATGTGAGGTGTGTTGAGGTTTGGTAAGTGAGGGAAGTGGAGTCCCCGTTTTGTTGGACCATTTGAGATGCTTGACAGGACTGGCAGAGTTGCATATTGGTTAGCCTTTCCTCAGTTGATGTCAACTGTGCATAGTGCGTTTCATGTATCAATGCTGAGGCAGTATGTGCCGGACTCATCGCTCATTGTGGACGTTGAGCCTTTGCAGCTGAATGAGGATTTGAGCTTCGAGGGGAAGCCTGTGAGTATTCCGGTCTTTGAGACGAAGACGTTGCGAAATCGTGAGGTCCGTTTGGTAAACGTTCAGTGGAGAAGTCAGAATGTAGAGGAAGCCGCTCATGAGCGGGGAGGACGAGATGAGATTGCTTTATCCTGGGCTGTTTCAGTCTTAAGGACTTTCGAGGACGAAAGTCATAAAAAGGAGGGAATATTGTAACGGCCCAGGTTTTCATCCCAGACTTCCAGGTATGCCCTAGGGGTATTTTGGTAATTTGGTCGGGCCGTCAGGGTCGTTTATGTCTTTTTCAGTTATTAAAATTATTGGATGGACTTAAGTAGGATTTTGATGCTTTGTGGATGTATTTTGGGCATGGTGAGATGCAAAAGAAAAATTGAGAATTAAAGTGTAGGAGGTTAGTTGTGTGTCGTTGCCGGTTGAGCCTCGAGCTGTTCTTGTTACTCTTTCCGCGGCATATCCTCGCCCCTGTCGCAGCCCGTCGCACGCACCAGCCGAGCAGCCCGCGCGCCGGCGTCCCGCGTCCACGCCACTGCTTCTGCACGCCATCGCCATCGCCCTGCCGAGCTCGCGCGTCGCTCAGCCCAGATCGCACCCGCGCGCCCGCGTGCGTCCGTCGCGCGCTCGCGCCAGGTGCGCGCGCTTCGCGTCGCTCGCTCGCCGCGCGCCTCGCCGCCGTGTCGCACGGCCGCGTTCGTCCGTCGCGCCAAGACACCGCGCCCGATCTGCCGTGCAAGACGCCCGGCAAGACGACCTAGCTCTCTCGGCGTGCGACCGCCGCCTTGATTGCGCCAAGAAGAGCCTACGCACATGTAGCCTGTCCGTCCGCGCGTCAGCCGTGCCGCGTGAGTTGCTCCCGAGCCGAGCTCTATTTATTTTATTATATTTAGGCCTATGGATTTGTAACGGCCCAGAAATTTCATCCCGGTCTTCCCGGGTTGCCCAGGGGCATTTTGGTAATTTGGTCGGGTCGACAGGGCCGGTTATGTCTTTTCTAATTGCCGGAAAAATTATGAGATGATTTGAATGGGATCGGGAAGTTTGGTGAAGATATTTGGGCTTGGTAGCATGTGGAAATAAATAGGGAATTGAATAGCGCGTCGAGTGAGATTCGAGCCAGGGTCGCGTGGGAAGCTAGGCGAGTGTCGCTGCCAATCGAGCCACTGGGCGTGTTTGTTAATCTGAGCGCGCCATCTTTTATTTATGTGTGTTTGTCCCTGCCTTTGGTTTAAAAGCCAGCTCGCCGAGCCTTCTTCCCCATTTCTTCTTCTTCCTTCGCGATTCTTCTCCCCGACCGGCCGAGCTTTGTCTTCGCGATTTCTTCCTTCTCCAGCTCCAATTCGACAGAGTTCCTCTCCCAAATCCGAAGCCAATTCCCGAGCAGCTGGTATGTTTCTCCTTCTCTTCTTCTCCTTCAAGCGTTTAAGTCGACCCTTTCCCTGTTCTCGGATTTCCATTTTCCGGCCGAGTTGAGGTGAGTTGCTGGGTGGTATTTGTGCATCTTGTGTAGGGGAATACAACCATCAACCAATCGCTCATCGAATCTCGTCCAATCGCCCGAATTCGAGCTCCCTCTCCATCGCCCGTGTTCGCGGATCGCGTGCGCTGCTCTGCTCGCCGCCGCCACCACGAGCCACGCCGCACATCGACCCATGCCCGCGCGCGCATCCTCGCCTCAGCGCCGTGTCAGCGCGCCTGTCGCCAAACCAAGCCGCCAAGCGAGCCGCCGAGCCGAGCCGCGCCGAGCCGAGTGAGAGCCGAGCCGAGCCTATTTATTTTATTTTATTATATTTAATTTAAATTAGAATTTGTGTGTAATTGTGTTGTGATTGATAGGTTCTCGATAGCTAGTTCGGGTTCGTTCGCAACTTAGGATTTCGTGTCAAATCGTCCCGACCAAGGTAAGGATTTCTTACCGGAGTTGTGTGGACCCTGCGATATTATATGTGATTGCTGATTGATTGCTTGTTTGTGTTTATTGACATATTTAGTAATAGGTGCTCGTTTCTGAATTCCCGGTTAGCATGATTTTCCTGATTAATTCTCATGTTGATCCATGCTAGGTTGTTCCCTTCTGGCATGCTCGTATCTGTTCCTTGTTTCGTAGTATCATGCTAGGCTCGTTGTATTCTTATTGAGCACGTATTGGATTTTATTGAATTGTTTGCTGATTGCTAGGGCAGGTTAGAGTTGCAGGTAGATAGCATCATCCGGGCCTGATGCATAAAGTACCTTGCATCCATGGCAGGGACGTCGAGACAGTTCTCCGTCCCTGGACCCCGTGAGGGATTAGCTAACCCTACCGGTAGGCCCCGCAATCTTGGGTGAGGGTGGCGATCGTTAAATGCCCCAGCGGTCGGGATGATGACTTGGCATTGCCTCGCCCCCGGCGGTGGCATGTCCTCGGCATGTTTGGCAGTAGCCCCTGATTGCCACTTGTTAAGGTAAGGGCGGCTTTCTGGTGTAAGCCTACCACGACCCGCTTCCTTAGCCTCAAAGTGCGGTGGTTCAGCCGACATAATTTACGTGTCCGTCAGTCTCACACCCCTATGTCGGTGACACCGATCCAAAGATTTAGTTAGGCGTGGTGGATGGACATGGGCGACTTGCCTCTAGACCCGCACACCCCATAGTCTGCGAGAGCACGCATCGCATGTTTACGCTCATTCTGCGCCGACCGGAGAGCTCCTCGGGATCTTGAGCAGTGTACCTTTCGTCGACGATGAGACAGTGCCGAGGCCGGACTTGTTTCTCGTATAGGGCGACTTGTGTGATGGATTGTGTGGTGGATATTATTCGGACTAAGACCCTAAGTTGGCATCCGAGGCCCAAGTGTGGGCTAAGCTATGTGCTCTATTCTCGTGTTTATACTCATAGCTTGCATACGCTCATCGAGATGACCATGTATATCGTATTGTACCCGGTTGGGGATTCTACTTGAGTAATTCGTTACTCACCCTTATTATTGTGGTTTTTCCACCGTAACCGAGTTGCGAGACAGGATGGTCAAGGAGGAGAGCGTGATCATGGGGCCCAGTCATCAAACTCGATTTTGTGTTATGACTCTTTATGTTTTATTTTCCCCTAAATGCATGTAGCCGGGCACGGAGCCCTAGGATGTTTTCTAAATATTTTGTGGATTCCAGCATTATTGTATCTAGACATGTTTTGAATGATTTTAAGAAATCTCTGATCGGAGTATACTTTGGAAATGTATTTATCTTGGAACAGGTGCTTGGAAACAGGGATAGGTTCCAGGGAAATTGTCTAGTTTTTAAAGGGATTATTTTGAATGTTTTGTTTTTAATTGGAATCCGAAATCATGTCTGTTTAATGTCCTTTACTTTGAATGCATGCATTGGGGTAAGGTCCCATTTAGTGCCCCATTCGGGTCGGTCCCTTACAGGATTGTGATTATTGTTGTGTTTTTTAGGTTCTCGTTAGCTAGCTCGGGATCGATCGCAGCTTAGGATTCTTGTGTGTAGTTGCCTCCCGACCAAGGTAAGGATTTCTTACCGGAGTTGTGTGAGCCCTGGGATGTATTATGCGATTGCTGTTTGTATGCTTGTTTGTGTTTATCAGCATGTTTAGTGATAGGTGATCTGTTCTGATTTCCTGACTGGCATGATTTCTTATATTGTTTCTCATGTTAGTCCATGCTATGTTGTTCCGTTCTGGCATGCTCGTATCTGTTCTTGCTTCGTAGTATCATGCTAGGTTTGTTGTATCTATTGAGCACGTATTGGATTGTTTTCTGTTGATAATATAGTTTAGAGTTCAGATAGGTAGCATCATCTAGGCCAGGATGCATAAAGCACCTTGCATCCACGACAGGGACGTACGAGGCAGTACTTCGCCCTTGGACCCCGTTAGGGTTTAGCTAACCCTAACGGTAGGCCCTGCAATCTTGGGTGAAGGTGGCACACTGTTAAATGCCCCAACGGTCGGGATGATGACATGGCTTTGCCTTGTACCCGGCAGTCGGCACGTCCTCAACGTGTTCGGCAGTAGCCCTTGATTTCCACTTGATAGGGCAAGGACGGCTTCCTGGTGTAAGCCTACCACGACCGGTTCCTTAGCCTCAGGTGCGGTGGTTCAAGATGACATAGTTCACGTGTCCAGGTCTCACACCCCTATGTCAGTGACACCGATCTAGAGATTTAGTTAGGCATGGTGACTGGACCTGGGCAGCTTGCCACTAGACCCGGCACCCCCCACGGTTTGTAGAAGCATGCGGTGCGCGCATAAGCTCATTGTAGCGCCGACTGGAGAGCTCCTCGGGATTGTGAGCCAGTGCACCTTTCGTATCGACAGTAGACAGGCTGAGGCCGAGACTTGTTTCTCGAATAGGATCGTATCATGAGGTGGATTATTCCGGAGTAAGACCCTGAGTTGGCATCCGAGGTTTATGTGTGGATTGAAGCTATGTGCTCTCTTCTGTGTTTATATTCATAGCTTGCATACCTTTATGCTAGATGACCATGTATATCGTATTGTACCCCAGTTGGGGATTCTTACTGAGTAATTCATTACTTACCCTTATTTTGTGGTTTTCCACAGGTAACCATGGTGCGAGACAGGATGGCTGGAGGAGGAGCTGTGATCATACAAACCCGTTGCTCGAACTCTGAGTTTATGTCTATGATTCTTTGTGTTTTATTTTCCTTTGAATGCATGTAGTTGGGCACGGAGCCCTAGGTTGTTTTCTGACTGTTTTTTCGGATTCTAGCACTGTTGTAACTATTGGAAAGTTTTGAATGTTTTAAATAAATCTCTGATCAGAGTGAGTTTTGGAAATGTATTGTCTTGGAACAGGTGCTTGGAAACAGGGACAGGTTTCAGGAATTTTATGTTGACTTTTCAAATGGTTTTTTGTATGTTTTAGTTTTCACTTAGAATCCGAAAACCATTCCTGCATATTGATTTTAGTTTTGATTGCATGCATTGAGGTAAAGGCCTATTTTAGAACACCATTCGGGTCGGGTCTTTACACGCATGCTGCTGCAAACTAGGGGGGTGCCGGGTCTAGTGGCAAGCTGCCCTGGTCTAGTACTCATGCCTAACTAATCTCCGGATCGGTGTCACTGACATAGGGGTGTGAGACCTGGACACGTGAACTATGTCAGCCTGTACCACCGCACCTGAGGCTAATGGACCGGTCATGGTAGGCTTACACCAGGAAACGGTCCTTGCCCTATCAGGTGGCAATCAAGGGCTACGGCCGAACACGCTGAGGACGTGCTGACTGCTGGGGACAAGGCAATGCCTTGTCATCATCCAGACCGTTGGGGCATTTAACAGTCTGCCACCCTCACCCAAGATTGCAAAGGGCTGCCGTTAGGGTTAGCTAAACCCTAACGACTGATCAGGGACGGAGTACTGCCTCGTATGTCCCTGCCACGGATGCAAGTTACGTTATGCACCCTCGCCCGGATGATGCTACCTATCATAACTCTAAACTATAAATAGATATAGCAAAACAATCCAAAACGTGCTTAACAGAAACAACGAACCTAACATGATACTACGAAGCAAGAACAGATAACGAGCATGCCAGAACAGAACAACCTAGCATGGACTAACATGAGAAACAACACAAGAAATCATGCCAGTTGGGAATTCAGAACAGAGCACCTATCACTAAACATGCTGATAAACATAAGAAAGCATACAAACAGCAATCACATATTATATCGCAGGGCCCACACAACTCCGGTAAGAAATCCTTACCTTGGTCGGGAGGCAACTACACACAAAGATCCTATGCTACGATCGATCCCGAGCTAGCTAATGCGAACCTAACAAACACAACAATTATCAAAATCTATAGGCCTAAATATAATAAAACAAATAGGGCTCGGCTCGGGAGCAACTCACACGGCACGTAGACATGAGGACGAGCAGCCGCGACGGTCGTGGTCGCCGCTTGGCGGCGCTGCTGCACGGGCTGGGCGCGCGAGTGAGCGGGCGACGAGCGGCGGACGCAGCATGGGCGCCAGTTTGCGCGTGGATCGGGCGGAGCGGCGCGCAGACGAAAGGGCGTGCGGGTGCTCTGGCGTGGACGAGCGATGGGCGTGCGGGCTGTGCGCGGACGAGCGACTCGATCTGGGCTGCTGCGACAGAGCTGCTTGGCGACGGGCGTCTGGGCGATCTGATCCTGTGTGCAATGGGCGCGGCTGCTCGGTGGGCATCCGCTTTGCTAGCGATGAAATTTCTGGTGCGACAGTAGGAAAT
Source organism: Sicyos edulis (assembly GCA_036507275.1). Classification (NCBI taxonomy): domain Eukaryota; kingdom Viridiplantae; phylum Streptophyta; class Magnoliopsida; order Cucurbitales; family Cucurbitaceae; genus Sicyos; species Sicyos edulis. The sequence goes on along the minus strand of CM071849.1, from coordinate 22,504,208 downwards.
TTGGGCGATGCAGGCATCCAGGTGCTTCTTTGGTGTGTGCGACAGTCGCGATGGTAAATTTGCTCATGCTTGGTGTCTTCTCATTCTATTGCACAAAGCATCAAAACTCAGCCTCTCCCTCTTCTCGGCTAGCAAGAACACTCCCCAAAACGAAGAAGCAAGAGATCGAGACACTTACCCGGGATGACGAACGGTCGAAGGAGCTGCTTGAGGAGATGAAACACGGCTGGAAGCTTGGGAGAAAGCACTTGGGCGGCTAGGGAGGATTTGGAGAAGAAAGCACAAACAACCCTAATTTCCCTTCATTTAGTCAAGTGCACCAAAACCCCAAAGACCCATAGCTAACCAAGACATACCGCAGAATAAACATCAATAACAGCTCGAGGCACAACTGGCAACGACACACAACTGACCTCCCAGACCACTTTGGTTCGAACCCCAACAATCACACCTTAAAATCCTTATTTTACTTTTGCATCTCTCCATGCCCAAACACATCCATAAAGCATCAAAACCCTACACATGACCATCCAATAATTTTAACAATTGAAAAAGACATAAACGGCCCTGACGGCCCGACCAAATTATCAAAATACCCCTAGGGCAAACCTGCAAGACCGGGATGAAAACCTGGGCCGTTACACCGGCAGTCGACACGACCTCAGCATGTCGGCAGTAGCCCTAGATTTCCACCTGATAGGGCAAGGACCGGTTCCTGGCGTAAGCCTACCACGACCGGTTTCTTAGCCATAGGTGCGGTAGTACAGGCTGACATAGTCATAGTGTTCTAGTCTCACACCACTATGTTCAGTGACACGGATCTAGAGATTCTTTTAGGCATGCTGTAACGGCCCAGTTTTCCGTTTCGATTTTCCAGGTACTTTCGGTTCAGTATTGGGGCAATCGGTTGGGCCGTTAGGGTTTTTTAACTCTTAGGGGTATTTTGGTCTTTTTGCTCCCCGATCAGGGTTTGGGGATTTTCAGGATTCCAAGGTCATTCCTGCCTTTGTCGAGGCTTGATTGTTGTTGGTTACAAGACCCAAGAAGTATGGGCTAGTTGTTTGGAAGTTTGGAAGTGGTTTGGTTATTGGCAAAATCATTGTTAATTTAAGTGCTTCCATTGGGATTTGAACCCTTACCCTAAATGATGATTTGGGAGTTTGACTTAAATGAGTTTTAATTAAGTGAAAAGATTGCTTCAACCGGGACTCGAAGGAGGAAGCCTTGGGAAGGGAGTTAGGTCACCAAGGCCTATTTAAATTAGGAAAAGGAAGGAAAAATCAAGAAAATCTCCACGCCCCCTTGTTTTGCCGCACACCACCCACATTCCTGCACTCTATCCCTCTCACCTTGCCGACCTCATCAAACCCTAACACCGAGCCCAAGGAACCCAGCCGAGCAGCCGCACCGAGCCGCCCTACATCGCCTAGCCGCAACGAGCCACCAGCCCCAGTGCCGCACCAGTAGCCTTGCATCGCCCAGCGCTGCACTGCCCGGCCCCTGCCTCGCCTAGCCGTCGCACGCCCGTAGTAGGACCATCGCCTGCGTCGCGACACCACCAGCAGCCAGACGCCTCGCCCGTGCGCCGTTTCCGCAGCCCAGACACCTTGCCCACGCGCCGCACCAGCCATGTCCGCAGGCCTACGCCCCGCACCAGCCCGCGTCCGCACGCCTGCGCCCCATACCAGCTCGTGTCCGCAAGCCTGCGCCTCGCGCCAGCCCGCGTCTGCACATCTGCGCCCCAGCGCCCTTCAGCGCGCAGTATCAGCGTGAGCCGTTCGTGCGAGCGTCCTCTGCCGCGCCAGCGCACCCAGCAGCGCCCAGCCCGCTAGCCCCAGCCGCACGTTCCACCTGCCTTTGCTGCCGAGAGCCTGCCTTACTGTGAGGATTGGGCCGAGACCTTGTGTCTTCTCGGTTGGTAATTTCCAAGTCTTTCCTCTTTTGGGCCCTAGCTGTTGGCTGCTGTTTATTTAATTAGGATGTTTTTATTGATTGCTTAGGTTGCTCGGGTTCGCTTAGAAGCTCGAGGGTCGCTTATTGATTGTGGTAGTTATTTTCTGCTTGTTTCCAAGTAAGGATTTGTTACCGTGGTTGTGTGGACCCTGCAATGTTTTTCTTGATTGTGCCTTGTATGCCTGTTACTTTTATGAGCATGTTAGTGGATAGGACAGCTTGTGTTTGAATTCCTGCTAGCATGTTTGCTTGTTTGTACATGTTAGTGCCATGTTAGGTTTGTTCTCCCAGCATGCTATGGTTCCTGCTTTAAGTTCGTAGTATCATGCTAGGTTATGTATGATTGAGGTTGATATGCACGTTTAGCCAGGAATCAGTTATCTTGTACTCGTAGTTAGCACAGTAAGGTTTGTAATCATCTAGAGGCTGAGAGTGGACATAACGTACGTTGTCCCCACCGGTCGGGAGTTAGAGCGAAGCATAACGTACCTTGCTTCCCCCCGACAGCCGATGTGGATTAGCTACCACATCGGCATAAGCCTAGTTTGTAGCCTGCTAGAGCGGAACCCTGCCAACGGTGCAAGCCTGCCTTGGCCGGTTCTTAGCTTTAGGTCAGTGGTACAGGCTGTACAGATAAGTGTCGGGGCCTCGCACTACTGTATTCAATGACACTGCTTCCGAGTCTTTAGGCATACGTACCTGGCTCGCGTAGTTTGTACATAGGCCCCCACATTTACGCCGGTTGCAGCAACATGCGGTGTGCGTGCACACATTTTAGTCGCCGGTTTGGAGAGCTCCCCCGGGCTAATGTTCGTGAGTACACCAATTCCTTCTAGTTTAGAGCCAGACTTCGGGTACTCTCCCGATAGTCCAGATTTGTTAGCGAGGGTGAGAGGCCCTTGAGGACACCCATTGGGATTGGTTTTTGAGCTGATCATATGGTCGAGGGAGAGAGACCCTCGAGGGTGTCGGACATCTTTTGGGATCGGTTTTTGAGCTGGTCAATTGGCCGAGGGAGAAAGACCCTCGGAGATGTCCCGAGATTGGTTATGAGAATCAATCATTAGGCCAGAAGTACGAGACTTCCGAGGACTCCGGATATTGCCTTGTAAGCTCGTTGAGCTAAGATTCGGTGTTGATATCTGTTTACATGTGTACTAGGTTGCTAGAATTCGTTTAAAACTTAATATTCATCCTTAGACCGTTTGTTTCAATTCTTTGGCACAAACTTTTAATGTAAACTATTCCAATGTTGCATCACCATGTTTCAGGAGGTAAAACCAAAAAACTCGGATAGATTTATGCGGATAAAACCTAAAATTCGTCCCAAGAGAGTTTGTTTCGATTCTCTGGAAAAACATTTAATGTAAACTATTCCAATGTTGCATCACCATGTTTCGAGGGGTAAAACCTAAAAACTCGGATAGATTTATTCGTTTAAAATATTATATTCGTCCTTAGACAGTTTGTTTCAATTCATTGGTACATACGTATAATGTAAACTACTCCGATGTTGCATTACAATGTTTTGGGAGGTAAAACCAAAAACTTGGATAGATTTATGCGGCTAAAACCTAAAGTTCGTCGAAAGAGTGTTTGTTTCGATTCTTTGGAAGAAACGTTAAATCTACACTATTCTAATGTTGCATCACCATGTTTCTAGAGGTAAAACCAAAAATCTCGGATAGATTTATGCTGTTAAAACCTAAAGTTCGTCCCAAGATTATTTGTTTCCATTCTTTGGCAGAAACGTTAAATGTAAACTATTCCAATGTTGCATTACGATGTTTCGGGATCTAAAACGAAAATCTCGAATAGATTTATGCATGTAAAACCTAAAGTTCGTCCCAAGATTATTTGTTTCGATTCTTTGGCAGAAACGTTAAATGTAAACTATTCCAATGTTGCATTACGATGTTTCGGGATCTATAACGAAAATCTCGAATAGATTTATGCATGTAAAACCTAAAGTTCGTCCCAAGAAAGATTGTTACGATTCTTTGGTAGAAACGTTTAATGTAAACTATTCCAATGTTGCATCTCTATGTTTCGGGAGGTAAAAACCAAAAAATTCAGATAGATTTATGCGGTTAAAACCTAAAGTTCTTCCCAAAAGTTTTTGTTTCGATATCTTAGTACAAACGTTAAATGTAAACTATTCCAATGTTGCTTCACCATGTTTCAGGATGTAAAACCAAAAAACTCGAATAGATTTATTCGTTGAAAACTAAAAGTTCGTCCCAAGAGTGTTTGTTTTGATTCTTTGGAACAAACGTTAAATGTAAACTTTTCCAATGTTGCATCACCATGTTTCGAGAGGCAAAATCAAGAATTTTTTATAGATTTATGCTTAAAAAACCTAAAGTTCGTCTGAAGAGAGTTTGTTTCCATTCTTTGGCACAAATGTTTCATGTAAACTTTTACAATGTTGAATCACAATATTTTGGGAGGTAAAACAAAAAAACTTGGATAGATTTATGTAAAGACCCGACCTGAATAGGGTCCTAAACCTAGGCCTTAAAGCTCTTATGCATGTAAGTAAACCAGAAATCATGAATAAGGAAATAAATAGAAAACATTATAACATAAAAATCGTTCGGAAAAGTTTGTTAATTTTGTTTCCAAGCACCTGTCAAAAGTTTTACCAAAACCAACCCTGGCCAGAGTATCATTTGTTTGCAAAAGAAAACATCCGAACAAGTTTAACGAAAAAATCGAATTACAACAAAGTCCACCAAAGGGCTCATGCTTTATCTACATGCAAAAGAATCAAGAACAACACTACACGACTCAGAGTACTCTGTCCATGATCATCCAGCAGCATCCTCCTAGCCATCTAGTCTCAGTTCCAAGTTACCTAGTGGAAAACCACAGAAAAATAAGGGTGAGCAACGAGTTACTCATTAAGAATCCCCAACCGGGGTACGATACGGAAACCAATCATCTAGCACACAGATACATGCAACCAAACACGAGCACAGAGAAAACAACCTGGTTTGAGCTAACCATCATTTCTAGAACTTGCTTATTTAAGGACTTACCAAGCTGCCCTTCGGGACTTACAACTACACCCTACATATGGTTTAACGCATGGATGCCCATCGGGGTCTTATACCAGTTGGAACATGTGGATGCCCATCGAGGTCTTACACCAACTCAAACTCAAGGATGCCCATCGGGGTCTTACACTTGGTGATGCCCATCGGGGCCTTACTCACTTTAGAGCGCGATAACGCACAACAGGGTCTTACTCAAGCGGCACTTGAGGTTGCCCATCGGGGACTTACACCTACAGGATTCCCATCGGGGTCTTATACCTGGTCAGGCCCATCGGGGACTTACACACTTTTAAGCTCGATGACGCCCGACAAGGTCTTACTCAAGCAGCACTCAAGGTTGCCCATCGGGGACTTACACCAGCTTAAGCACGAGGATGCCCATCGGGGTCTTACACCTACTCAAAATATGGAAGCCCATCGGGGTCTTATACCAGCTTAAGCTCAAGGACACCCATCGGGTGCTTACTCCTACTAGGTTCACAAGCTGCCCAACAAGGACTTACACTCCCTAGAAGCACTATGATGCCCATCGGGGACTTACACATACTGTAACAGTGTGATGCCCAACAGGGACTTACCCCCACTGACCTGAGCTAACAACTCCTAACAGTTTCCTACACAGACATACAAATAGCAGAGCAATCAGGCAGAGACCTATGACTATACGACCCTAGTAGGCCCTACAGAACTTAAACAGGAAGCATGAATTTGCCAGAGTAAGAAGTACACCTAGCATTGCCCTACAAAACTTAAAACAGGAAGCATGGATAATCAATGAACATGCCGACAATTTAGAAACAAAGATCCTATCCACTAGAATACTCATACATGCTTGCAAGATATAAACGTTCTATTAATGTATTTCGCAGGGCCCACACAACTCCGGTAAGAAATCCTTACCTGGACAAGCAGAAATAAAAGCAGTAAATTGCTCCTTGAGATGTAGAGACACACAACCTAGGCATATGACAAGTAATAAACACATATTAAACACTAATCGAAGACTAAACGGAGAAGCAACCATCACAAAAGGCCTGGGGGAGTGGGTGAAGGTGTTGGTGAAGGCTTCGCGACTGTAAAACTTGGCGAGAGCAAAGGCGATGCTGCGGCGGCGAGGTTTGGCGAGAGCGAAGGAGATGTTGCGGCAGCGAGGCTTTGCGGGAGCGAAGGCGAGGCTGCTGCGGCGAGGCTTGGCGGGAGCGAAAGCGATGCTGCGGCGAAAAGGCTTGGAGAGAGCGAAGGCGAAGGACTCAGCTGCGGTGTTCGCTGGGGCGAATGGGCTTGCAACCACACGAAGATTGCTCAGGCTCGGCGACGGAAAAATTGAGAGAGAATCTCTCTGGTGGGATTTTGAGAAAATGGGAAAAAGAGTTTACAAATGGGCTAAGCCCCCTATTTATAGGCAAATGGTGATAACTATAATTACAAAATTGCCCCTAAGGGTAAAAATTACCAAAATCCCTTTTAGAGGTTCAAACGGCCCTAACGGCCCAACTAGACATCCGAATCAAGAACCGAAAACACCTGGGAATCCAGGATGGAAAACTGGGCCGTTACAATACTCCTTCCTTTTAAGACTTTCGTCCCTAAAAGTCCTAAGACTAAAACAACTCTAGGGAAACTTTACTGTACCTTAACCAACTTAACTCCCGGTTAAAACTCCAACAATTCCTCCTCGAAACTCAAACCTTTTACTGTTCCCAAGGCTCAAAGCCACAAAGACAACGGGTCTACCACAACTACCTCAACCAGAACGAGACACACACAGAGCTCCGAAGAAAGAGACGTGACAGTGCTGATCGGTCAGCAACAGCTCCGACTCGCTCCAACTCTCAAACTGTCCTACAACGTTGGGGCTAACCTAACCCCGCTCACCAAACTCAAAACACCTCACCACGACGCTACTTCCGAAAAGTACGCTGACTGATCAAAAGCTCTAAAATACTGCGCCGGGCACCAACATACTTCTCTGAATACCCACAGTTGTTTACCAACAACCTCAACCCCACGCCACGTTGACCATCAACTAAAACTCTCGTGTCTTGGGAACCAATCGACCTCCACTCGCTTCACAAGAGACTAGCGAACTCCAATACTTGCCTGTAAACCTCAACAGAACCATTTGATCCACCGACTAGCGTCTAACCCTAAAGGCAAACTCCACCAAATGGTACGGGTCCAAAACAACTAAGCCACCATCTTAAAGAGAAATCGTCGTACCAAGGTCAAGGGGCACACTCCTGGTTCACCAGATGGCTAAAACTACTCACACCAGCTGGAACTTCAGCCTCAGCCACACTAAATAACAAGGTCAGGGCACAGGCTCCACTTAGCCAAACCAACAAACTAGGCCCCTCAACGGCCTACTGAAAACATTCCCGAGCAATTCTACCAGCAACTAGCCTAAGAGAAACTTTGCCAGACAAGAAATCAGCCAAAATTTCCCCCATGGCAACCCGAGTAGCAAGGAAATCAACACCACACGGCTACTTGCAAACACAACAAACTAGGGAAATCCGAATCAAAGGTCTAGTCCAACCAAAGTCACGGAACAGCTGTGCTAACCACTCAACTCTAGCTTAACTATAACGCCAGCTAAGAACGCACAACAACAAGGAATAAAGCCCGAGAAGGGCTTGCTCTGCCAACCTCAAACCCATGCTTACAACGGGGCGGAGCTCGCCTCCAAGGTGACTCGCAACTCTCAAGTCCATCTGGCTACTCAAGGACTTCCTCCTTTTAAGCTTAAGCCTAGCTCGCCTTCCAACCAGAAACTCCACAGCTGGAACATCACAAGGAATACAAATTACGACAACCACAATGTTGGCGGATCGCAAGCAACACGAACCAGCAAAGCTACCTCAAAAGTTAAGACTCGAGGCTGGCATCCGCGGTGCAACACGACCACTATAGAAACTAGGGGTTTCTCAAACTCCAAAGATCCAACAGATTTCCATCAACAACTCAAACTCTTGAACTGGCTGATCACCGCCCTCACGGGGTCGAACAACTTGCCACTTGCTAATAGCACAGCACAGGGATCCTCTAGCTGAGCTGACTGCTGCGCCACTCGGATCAACTCCACAACACAGGAGCTAAACTAACTCCTCTTAAACGGAAACGATTCCCTACCAACCGGACTTTCGAGGGACAGCGAACTCCATGCACGTTCGCTATCTTGCTCAATAAAGGCTACAACAACCAACTCTTTCTCGGAAGCAACAACAAAGGGACTCCACAATCGATTGATCCACCAACTCAGAACTAGAAGTACTCACCCAACGTTGAAGGAAAGTCAACTCCCGAAACTTGCTGAACAGAAACAAGCCCTTAGGGCCACGCCCGCTTGCTCCAACCAAACTAGCTCTTGATACAACATGGGATCCACACCTTGGTCCACGCCAAGCACCACCCTGCAACAATTTTGAAACCAATGCGGAGGCTACTAAGAACAACTCTAGCTTATCAACCTACTACAAAACTTCCAGCAGCTCAACCGTGGTCCACTGCCTGAGCATGACTGAGCTCTGGTGAGACTCCCACAACTTAGGATTCCTCCGACAACCCTCGAACCCACACTGTCGTCAACCGGTCCAACAACGCACTGGCTACCCGGGCAACAACTCCCTCCAGCATCTCAACTATGCTAGCCAGCTCTAACTCCTCGAAAATCCAAGAAGACCAGTACGCTACAGAATGTACCATCCTCCTACTTAAAGCATCAGCCACATCGTAGCTTCTACCCAGGGTAAGGATCCAAACAACGTTCTTAGCGGCGACGATCAGAAACTACGCGGCTTTACTACCCCGCTGAGTTCAGTACCAGCTGAACCACAACCATCGAACAACAAGGAGTTCCTCTAACCAGGTCCAGGTCCAACTAGCGTAACTTGCTAAATCAACAACCCGGCTACGAGCACGATATCCTTACAACCAAAGTTAGGGCACTTGAAAAAAACTAAGCCCTAACACCTCAGGGACTGAGCACTGGTTTCTGAACACGAACATCTCGCGGTTCCCAAAACATACACCACAGAGTGAGCTACACGAAAGTGCACCGGCGTGTGCAGCTCCCTCTAGTTTCCTTAACTTCCAAGTCCAACAAGTACTCTCACACTAGGCATCACTCGCCTCTTAGTAGAACCACAGCAAACGAAGAGCACAAAGTGTCCAACCTCCACATGATGTCAACTCATCACAACCACAACCTTGACCCACTTACTCTACAAGAGCATAATAACACCAACTATTATACCAATTTCCAACGTGACCACTAGATGACTCCGCACAAACCAACAATCTCATGGCTCCACTGCCAAAACAAACTCGCATCGTCGATGCTAACTCTTCTCGTACTAAGGAAACTCAAGGGCAATTAAATCAACTACCAACAAACTAGCTCACAAGCCCACAACTCAAGTGCGAGAACTCGGACGCGCTAGCCCTTAGCAACCTTCAACATCCCTTGTACCCGACTCTCGGAAGCCCTGGAAAAGCTTCTACTTTCCCTCAAACGACCTCACACTTGTAGTCATCCGACTACCACCGAGCTAGATCTCTTGAGCAACCTAAATAGGTGCAATCACAGAAAACGGATACAACAACCAAACGGGCACAACAACTAGTTGGGATGCTAAACTCTGGGTGGGTTATGGGATCACCTGCACCCCTGGTGCAAATTGGTCTGAACCCAGGCCTCCTCGAAAGGCTCGATGCGAACAAGCACTGCATCCTAACAACACAAAATAGCTACAAACTAGCTCTACGACCCACTGAGGGTAGGGAAGGTCACACTCTAGGTGACGGGAACAATGGCACCCCAACAAGAATCTTAACACTCAAGCGGTCTAAATTTCGGAATCTCGCCTAACAGACATACCACGATCTACTCTTGCATCCACCCGATGCTCAATAAATACTCGAGCCAACCCTCGGAAGGCAGCAACTAGCTCGACAACTTGCCAATCGACCATGTCGCTGGTTGTAAAGACCCGACCCGAAAGGGGCTCTAAATGGGCCTTTACCCCAAAGCATGCATTCAAAGTAAGGACAATATACAAATATGATTTCGGATTCCAATTAAAATTAAAACATTCAGCATTCAATCAGAAATCAAAACAGTTTCCTAAAACCTGCCCCTGTCTCCAAGCACCTGTTTCAAGACAAATACTTTTCCAAAAGTTTACTCTGATCAGAGATTTATTAAAAATCATTCAAAACCTTCTCAGATACATCAATGCTGGAATCCACAAAACATTGAGAAAACATCCTAGAGATCCGTGTCCGACTACATGCATTCAGGGGAAATAAAAAGACAAGAGTCATAATATAAAAAAAGTCAGAGATGACAGCAAGTTCCCAAGATCACAGCTCCTCCTTCAGCCATCCTGTCTCGCACCTTGGTTACCTGTGGAAAAACCACAAAATAAGGGTGAGTAACGAATTACTCAGTAAGAATCCCCAACCAGGGTACAATACGATATACATGGTCATCTAGATGAATGTATGCAAGCTATGAATATAAACACAGAATAGAGCACATAGCTTAAATCCACAAATAATCCTCGAATGCCAACTCAGGGTCTTAGTCCAGAAAATCCATCACACAAAATGCCCTATACGAGAAACAAGTCCCGGCCTCAGCCTGTCTACTGTCGATACAAATGGTGCATTGGCTTACAATCCTGAAGAGCTCTCCAGTCGGCGCTGTAATGAGCGTAAGCGCGCACCACATGCTACTGCAGACTCTGGGGGTTGTCGGGTCTAGTGGCAAGCTGCCCAGATCCAGTCACCATGCCTAACTAAATCTCTGGATCGGTGTCACTGACATAGGGGTGTGAGACCTAGACACGTGAACTATGTCACTGAACCACCGCACTTTGAGGCTAAGGAATGTCGTCGTGGTAGGCTTAGACTAGGAAGCCGTCCTTGCCCTAACAAGTGGCAATCATGGGCTCTTCGCGAACACGCCGAGGACGCGTGCGCATTGCCAGGACTAGGCATTGCCAAGTCATCATCCCGACCATTGGGGCATCGCATGGACTACCACCCTCACCCAAGATTGCGGGGGCCTACCGGTAGGGTTAGCTAAACCCTAACGGGGTCCGTGGACGGAGTATTACCTCATGCGTCCCCGCCATGGATGCAAGATACTTTATGCATACTGGCCCAGATGATGCTATCTACCTGAACTCTAACCTATCATATCAACAGCAAGCAATCCAATACAATCCATTACATGCTCAACAGATACAACGAACCTAGCATGATACTACGAAGCAAGAAAGAATACGAGCATGCCAGAACGGAACAACCTAGCATGGACTAACATGAGAAAACAACGTAAGAAATCATGCCAGTCGAGAATTCAGAACAGAGCACCTAACACTATACATGCTGATAATCACAAACAAACATACAAACAGTAATCACATATAATACCGCAGGGCCCACACAACTCTGGTAAGAAATCCTTACCTTGGTCGGGAGGCTTCTACACATAAAATCATAAGCTGCGATCACTCCCGAGCTAGCTATTGAGAACCTAACAAACATAGCAATAATCACAACCATAGGCCTAAAATATAATAAAACAAGCAGGCTCGGCTCGGGGGCACTCACACGGCACGGCGACACATTTTGGGGCGCTGGCGGGTTGGTGCGGGCTGGTGCTTGTATTGAGCAGCGATGGCACGACATCGGGCGCTGGGGCTGCGCTACGGACAGCGCCTGGGACACGCAGACAAGCGTAGGGCGCTGTGGCGGCGGCGGCGACGCAGACGCGGATGAGCGGCACAGAGCGAGGGCGCGCATGCGCTAGGCGTGCGACGCGGACGCGGACGAGTAGCACGGGCGAGGACGCGCGCTGGCGATTTAGGCATCCTGGGCTGCGACGGGCGATCTGGGCGTCTGACGGCTGCTGCTGCGCGCGACAAGGAGCGACGGGCTACGATCTGGGCGGCTGTTGGGCAGATCTGGGAGGCTGCTGGGTAGATCTGGGCGGCCTGCAACAAACACACACACACACAAGCTCTTCTTCTTACCTTCGACCATCAAGAACACCCAATCGAGAAGATGAAGAGGATGAAGACTTACCCGGAATGACGATTGAATCTCGGAGCTGCAAAGAGGATGAAAATCGGCTTGGAGGGCTAGGGAGACAAGCTTGGACGACAAGTGAGTTTTGGAGAAGAAGGAACAAAAACCCTATTTTCTTTTCATTTAACCAAATGCACCAAAACTCCAATAATCCAAGGCTAACCAAGATATGACGCGGATAGAGCAACAAGAGCTCTCCATAGCTCAACTGGCACGCACCCCCATAGGCTTTCCCGGATACTTGGTTTCGAATCCCAGCTGCAACACAATTTTCCTTTATTTTTACTTTTGCATCTATCCATGCTCAAACCCAATCAACAAAGCCTCAAAAACCTACATAAATCCATCCAATAATTTTAGCAACTGGAAAAAGACATAAACGGCCCTGACGGCCAGACCAAATTACCAAAATACCCCTAGGGCAAACCTGGAAGACCGGGATGAAAACCTGGGCCGTTACACTGGTGGAGACTCTGCTAGTCCACCTCTCTCGGGGACTTCCACCACCAAACTGCTGTATCAAACAACACTAGAACGACATGCCTCGGTCCCTGAACACTTGGACCTCCCAAAACTTGGATGATAAACTCGATCCTGACCAACCACCTCGCTGCTACCAGCGGGTTCTCTACAACATCAAGCTCTACAAACTTTCACTTGCCAAAGACCTTGAGCCACTTGCCGTTCTCGGCAGCTCCATCCACATCATCTGCCTCAACAATAGGCTCTTGCCGATCCTGTCATCCCATGGAACCTTTGAGGCTACTTGAGCTACTAGGGTACCTGTTCAACGAGTTGGGTCAGCTGGGCTATCGGTGCCCTAGACTCCTCTCTCTGCGCTGCTAACTGCGCCTCGGTCTCTGCTATCTGATCAGCTAGAAGACCTGCCATCATCTCTCTCATGGCTGGAGCAAGCTCTACTCTTGGAATCTCGCTCTAAGGCTCAGTGGCTTCCACCCCACTCTCTCGGCAACTCAACTGTCAGGGCCAAAGGTGGCCTACGGGTCTAGTCAACCCAGGACGTGGTCTCAACAAAATACTCACCCCAACTCCTCGGTTGGAAATACCAAACATCCAAGCTCCTCTATGAGCAAACAACATACTGGCGGTCTACACCCAAACCACAACGAGTCAGAACCTGCTCATCCCTGCTCTACAAACAACAAGCCATGTACACTCTAGATGCAACAGTATTGTAATTCTTAACCCTTAAACATTAAACTTACGGACGTACCTGATGGCTGTTGGAGCGCTGATGATCATGGAAAAACAACCTACGACTGTAGGTCAGTCTACAAAATCTATGACTCTGAGCTCTGATACCAACGACCTGACCCGAATAGGGTCCTAAACCTAGACCTTAAAGCTCTTATGCATGTAAGTAAACCAGAAATCATGAATGCGGAAATAAATAGAAAACTTTATAACATAAAAATCGTTTGAAAAAGTTTGTTAATTTTGTTTCCAAGCACTTGTCAAAAGTTTTACCAAAACCAAAGAAACCGAATATCATTTGTTTGCAAAAGAAAACATCCGAACAAGTTTAACAAAGAAACCGAATTACAACAAAGTCCACCTAAGGGCTCCATGCCCTATCTAAATGCAAAAGAATCAAGAACAACACAACACGACTCAGAGTATTCTGTCCATGATCATCCAGTAGCATCCTCCTAGCCATCGAGTCTCAGTCCCAAGTTACCTGGTGGAAAACCACAGAAAAATAAGGGTGAGCAACGAGTCGCCCAGTAAGAATCCCCTACCGGGGTACAATACGAAAACCAATCATCTAGCACACATATACATGCAACCAAACACGAGCACAGATAAAACAACCTAGTTCGAGCTAACCATAATTTCTAGAACTTGCCTATTCAAGGACTTACCTAGCTACCCTTCGGGACTTACAACTACACCCTACATACGGTTTAACGCATGGATGCCCATCGGGGTCTTATACTAGTTGGAGCATGTGGATGCCCATCGGGGTCTTACACCAACTCAAACTCAAGGATGCCCATCAGGGTCTTACACCAACTCAAACTCAAGGATGCCCATCTGGGTCTTACACCTAGTGATGCCCATCGGGGTCTTACTCACTTTAGAGCGTGATGACGCCCAACAGGGTCTTACTCAAGCGACACTAGAGGTTGCCCATCGGGGACTTTCACCTACAGGATTCCCATCGGGGTCTTATACCTGGTGAGGCCCATCGGGGACTTACTCAAGTTTAAGCGCGATGACCCCCGACAGGGTCTTACTCAAGCAGCACTCAAGGTTGCCCATCGGGGACTTACACCAGCTTAAGCACGAGGATGCCCATCGGGGTCTTACACCTACTCCATATAGGGAAGCCCATCGGGGTCTTATACCAGCTTAAGCTCAAGGACGCCCATTAGGGACTTACTCCTACTAGGTTCACAAGCTGCCCAACAGGGACTTACACTCCCTAGAAGCACTATGATGCCCATCAGGGACTTACACATACTGCAACAGTGTGATGCCCAACAGGGACTACCCCCACTGACCTGAGCTAACAACTCCTAACAGTTTCCTACACAAGCATACAAATTTCAGAGCAATCAGGTAGAGACCTATGACTATACGACCCTAGTAGGCCTTATATAACTTAAACAGGAAGCATGAATTTGCTAGAGTAAGAAGAAGTACACCTAGCATTGCCCTACAAAACTTAAAGGAAGCATGGATAATCAATGAACATGCCGACAATTTAGAAACAAAGATCCTATCCACTAGAATACTCATACATGCTTGCAAGATATAAACGTTCTATTAATGTATTTTGCAGGGCCCACACAACTCCGGTAAGAAATCCTTACCTGGACAAGCAGAAATAAAAGCAGTAAATTGCTCATTGAGTTGTAGAGACACACAACCTAGGCATATGACAAGTAATAAACACATATTAAACACTAATCGAAGACTAAACGGAGAAGCAACCATCACAAAAGGCCTGGGGGAGTTGATACCCTAAAATGGAAGAAAAAGGTCTCGGATCTTGGCCTCGGTGAAGGTGTTGGCGAAGGCTTCGCGGCTGCAAAACTTGGCGAGAGCAAAGGCGATGCTGCGGCGGTGAGGCTTGACGAGAGCGAAGGCGAAGGACTCAGCTGCGCTGTTCGTTGGGGCGAACAGGCGTGCAACCAGGCTAAGCTTTCTCAGGCTCGGCGAAATTGGCTCAGCGACGGTGAAATTGAGAGAGAATCTCTCGGGTGGGATTTTGAGAAAATGGGAAAAAGAGTTTACAAATGGGATAAGCCCCCTTTTATAGGAAAATGATGATAACTATAATTACAAAATTACCCCTAAGGGTAAAAATTACAAAAATGCCCTTTAGAGGTTCAAACGACCCTAATGGCCCAACTGGACATCCGAGTCAAGAACCGAAAACACTTGGGAAACCAGCATGGAAAACTGGGTCGTTATAATACTCCCTCCTTTTAATATTTTCATCCCCTAAAGTACTAAGACTAAAACAACTCCAGGGAAACTCTACTGTACCTTAACCAACTTAACTCCCGGTTAAAACTCTCGAAACTCAAATATTTTACTGTTCCTAAGGCTCAAAGCCACAAAGACAATGGGTCTACCACAACTGTAAACTATTCCAATGTTTCATCACCATATTTCTGGACGTAAAACCTAAAAACTCGGATAGATTTATTCGTTTAAAACTTAATATTCGTCCTTAGACAGTTTGATTCAATTCTTTGGCACAAACTTTTAATGTAAACTATTCCAATGTGGCATCGCCATGTTTCGGGAGGTAAAACCGAAAAACTGGGATAGATTTATGCGAAGAAAACCTGAAATTCGTCCCAAGAGAGTTTGTTTCGATTCTCTAGCAAAAAGTTTAATGTAAACTATTCCAATGTTGTATCACCATGCTTCGAGGGGTAAAACCTAAAATCTCGGATTGATTTATTCGTTTAAAACATTATATTCGTCCTTAGACAGTTTGTTTCAATTCATTGGTCCAAACGTTTAATGTAAACTATTCCGATGCTGCATCACCATGTTTCGGGAGGTAAAACAAAAAAACTCAGATAGATTTATGCGGCTAAAACCTAAGGTTCGTCGAAAGAGTGTTTGTTTCGATTCTTTGGAAGAAACGTTTAATCTACACTATTCTAATGTTGCATCACCATGTTTCGGGAGGTAAAACCAAAAAAACTCAGATAGATTTATGCGGTTAAAACCTAAAGTTCGTCCCAAGATTATTTTTTTCGATTCTTTGGCAGAAACGTTAAATGTAAACTATTCCAATGTTGCATTACGATGTTTCGGGATCTAAAACAAAAATCTCGAATAGATTTATGCATGTTAAACCTGAAGTTCGTCGCAAGATTATTTGTTTCGATTCTTTGGCAGAAATGTTAAATGTAAACTATTCCAATGTTGCATTACGATGTTTCGGGTTCTAAAACGAAATTCTCGAATAGATTTATGCATGTAAAACCTAAAGTTCGTCCAAAGAGAGATTGTTACGAATCTTTGGCAGAAACGTTTAATGTAAACTATTCCAATGTTGCATCTCCATGTTTCGGGAGGTAAAAACAAAAAAATTCGGATAGATTTATGCGGTTAAAACCTAAAGTTCGTTCCAAAAGTTTTTGTTTCGATACCTTAATACAAACGTTAAATGTAAACTATTCCAATATTGCATCACCATGTTTCAGGACGTAAAACCAAAAAACTAGAATAGATTTATACGTTGAAAACCAAAGTTTGTCCCAAGAGTGTTTGTTTTGATTCTTTGGAACAAACATTAAACGTAAACTTTTCCAATGTTGCATCACCATGTTTCGAGAGGCAAAATCAAGAATTTTTTATAGATTTAAGCTTAAAAAACCTAAAGTTCATCCAAAGAGTGTATGTTTTGATTCTTTGGCACAAATGTTTGATGTAAACTATTCCAATGTTGCATCACTATATTTTGGGAGGTAAAACCAAAAATCTCGGATAGATTTATGCAGATAAAACCTAAAATTCGTCCCAAGAGAGTTTGTTTCGATTCTCTGGCAAAACGTTTAATGTAAACTATTCCAATGTTGCATCACAATGTTTCGAGGGGTAAAACCTAAAATCTCGGATAGATTTATTCGTTTAAAACTTAATATTCGTCGTTAGACAGTTTGTTTCAATTCTTCGGCACAAACTTTTAATGTAAACTATTCCAATGTTGCATCGCTATCTTTTGGGAGGTAAAACCAAAAAACTAGGATAGATTTATGCGGGTAAAACCTAAAGTTCGTCGAAAGAGTGTTTGTTTCGATTCTTTGGAAGAAACATTAAATCTACACTATTCTAATGTTGCATCACCATGTTTGGGGGGGTAAAACCAAAAAACTCTGATAGATTTATGCGGTTAAAACCTAAAGTTCGTCCCAAGATTATTTGTTTCGATTCTTTGGCAGGAACGTTAAATGTAAACTATTCCAATGTTGCATTACGATGTTTCGGTATCTAAAACGAAAATCTGAAATAGATTTATGCATATAAAACCTAAAGTTCGTCCCAAGAGAGATTGTTACGATTCTTTGGCAGAAACGTTTAATGTAAACTATTCCAATGTTGCATCTCTATGTTTCCTGTAACGGCCTGGAATTTCATCCCGGTCTTCCCGGTCTTCCCGGTGTGCCCTAGGGGTATTTTGGTAATTTGGTCGGGCCTGCAGGGCCGTTTATGTCTTTTTCCCAGTTGCCAAAATTATGTGATGGATTTAAATAGGATTGTGAAGCTTTGTGAAGGTATTTGGGCTTGGTGAGATGCAAAATAAAATAGGGAATTAAAAAGTGCGTCAACTGGGTTTCGAACCTTGGTGGCTTGGGAGGCTAGTTGGGTGGCTTTGCCAATTGAGCTTCCAAGCGCTCTTGTTAATCTTTCCGCACCATTTTATTATTAAGCCTCGGTTCAAATGAGTTTTGGTTTTTAGTTTAAAAGAAGGAAATTGGCAGCCGAGTCTTCTTCACCATTTTCTCCCTCGCCGACCAAGCTCTCGCCCAAGCTTCCATCGCCGACCAGCAATTCGCCAAGCTTCCTCTCCCAATTCCAAGCCAATTCTTGTCTCGAGCAGTCGGAGGTCCGATCGTCACCCCGGTAAGTCCTCTTCTCCCTTCTTATTCTCCTTCATCTTCTTCCCCTGTTTTCGTTTTGGCTTTGCTGGCCGAGAGAGTGAAGAGAATTGTTGGTGAGTCGTGTGCAGCTAGCCGAGGGGAAACAACCAGCAGCAATTCCCCAGCTCGTCGCCTCGATCGCCCGAGCTCACCAGTTCCATCGTCGTTCTCCTTTCAATCGAGCACAGCAGCCGGCCCAGCTCGCCAACTCGATCGCGCGCAGAAGCAGGCTCCATCGCGCCAAATGGCCGAGCTCGCCAGCTCCACCACGCCAGACCGCCAAGCCGAGCCGCGCGCGACCGATCGCGCCAGCGTCTTGGCGTCCCAGCCGCCGGCGCGTCGCGCCCGAGCGCGCCGCCGCCTGTCCGCGCGGCCGCGCCCCCATGCCGTGCCATCTTATCTTCTCGCGCGCGCCAGACGCGCGCCTTCGTCGCTTGCCCTGTCGCAGCCCAGCGGCGCCCAGCCCCGTGTCGCCGAGCCGTGTGAGTGCTCCCGAGCTGAGCCTGCTTGTTTTGTTAAATTTAGGTTATGGTTTGTAATTATTGTTGTGCTTGTTAGGTTCTCAGTAGCTAGCTCGGATTCGTTCGCAGCTTAGGATTTTGTGTTTAATCGCCTCCCGAAAAAGGTAAGGATTTCTTACCGGAGTTGTGTGGACCCTGCGATATATTATGTGATTGCTGATTGAATGCTTGTTTATGTTTATTGACATGTGTAGTGATAAGTGCTCTATTCTGAATTCCCGACTAGCATGATTTCCTATGTTGTTTCTCATGTTAGTCCATGCTAGGTTGTCCCTCTCTGGCATGCTCGTATCTGTTCTCGCTTCATACTATCATGCTAGGTTCGTTGTATTCTTATTGAGCACGTATTGGACCGTATTGGATTGTTTGCTGATTGCTATGACAGGTTAGAGTTCATGTAGATAGCATCATCGGCCGTGGTGCATCGAACCTTGCATCCAGAAGCGAGGAGGATGTACGAGATGGTGCTCGTCCCCGATCCCGTTAGGGACTAGCTAACCCTAACTACCGGGCTCGCAATCTCGGGTGAGGGTGGCGATCGTTAAATGCCCCAACGGTCGGGATGATGACTTGGCATTGCCTCGTCCCCGGCAATCGGCATGTCCTCAGCATGTTCGGCGGTAGCCCTTGATTGCCACCTGTTAGGGCAAGGACGGCTTCCTGGTGTAAGCCTACCATGACCGGTTCCTTAGCCTCAGGTGCGGTGGTTCAGGCTGACATAGTTCACGTGTCCAGGTCTCACACCCCTATGTCAGTGACACCGATCCAGAGATTTAGTTAGGCGTGGTGACTGGACATGGGCAGCTTGCCACTAGACCCGACACCCCCCATAGTCTGCAGTAGCACGCGGTGCACGCTTACGCTCATTACAGCGCCGACCGGAGAGCTCCTCGGGATCTTGAGTTAGTGCACCTTTCGTATCGACAGTAGACAGGCTGAGGCCGGGACTTGTTTCTCGTATAGGGCGTATTGTGTGGTGGATTGTTTCGGACTAAGACCCTGAGTTGGCATCCGAGGTCCAAGTATGGACTTAAGCTATGTGCTATATTCTGTGTTGTTATTCATAGCTTGCATACCATTTTGCTAGATGACCATGTATATCGTATTGTACCCCGGTTGGGGATTCTTACTGAGTAATTCGTTACTCACCCTTATTTTTGTGGTTTTTCCACAGGTAATCGAGGTGCGAGACAGGATGGCTGAAGGAGGAGCTGTGATCATGGGGACCAGCCATCAAACCCTTATTT
This sequence comes from Sicyos edulis, assembly GCA_036507275.1. Taxonomy (NCBI): domain Eukaryota; kingdom Viridiplantae; phylum Streptophyta; class Magnoliopsida; order Cucurbitales; family Cucurbitaceae; genus Sicyos; species Sicyos edulis. Next base: position 22,484,199 of record CM071849.1, on the reverse strand, counting down.
TGTGTTATGACTCTTTACGTTTTTGTGTCCTCTGAATGCATGTAATCGGGCACGGAGCCCTGGGATGTTTCCTGAATGTTTTTACGGATTCCAGCATCGTTGCAACTGTCGAAAGTTTTGAATGCTTTAATAAATATCTGATCAGAGTAATCTTTTGGAAACGTATTTATCTTGGAACAGGTGTGCTTGGAGACAGGGACAGGTTTCAGGAAAATTGTCTTGACTTTGAATTGAATGTTTGAATGTTTTGTTTTTAATTGGAATCCTAAAGTCATTCCTGCTTATTGTCTTTAACTTTGAATGCATGCATTGAGGTAAAGTCCCATTTAGAGCCCCATTCGGGTCGGGTCTTTACATTTTCGGAGGTAAAATCCTAAAAACTCGGATAGATTTATGCAGTTAAAACCTAAAATTCGTCCCAAAAGTTTTTGTTTCGATATCTTAGTACAAATGTTAAATGTAAACTATTCTAATGTTGCATCACCATGTTTCAGGACGTAAAACCAAAAAAATCGAATAGATTTATTCGTTGAAAACCAAAAGTTCGTCCCAAGAGTGTTTGTTTTGATTTTTTGAAACAAACGTTAAATGTAAACTTTTCCAATGTTGCATCACCATGTTTCGAGAGGCAAAATCAAGAATATTTTATAGATTTATGCTTAAAAAACCTAAAGTTCGTCCAAAGAGTGTATGTTTCGATTCTTTGGCACAAATGTTTGATGTAAACTATTCCAATGTTGCATCACTATATTTTTTGAGGTAAAACAAAAAATCTCGGATAGATTTATGCATTGAAAACATAAAGTTCGTCCCAAAAGTGTTTGTGTCCATTCTTTTGCAGAAACGTTTAATGTAAACTATTCCAATGTTTCATCACCATGTTTCTGGACCTAAAACCTAAAAACTCGGATAGATTTATTCGTTTAAAACTTAATATTCGTCCTTAGACAGTTTGTTTCAATTCTTCGGCACAAACTTTTAATGTAAACTATTCCAATGTTGCAATGCCATCTTTCAGGAGGTAAAACCAAAAAACTAGGATAGATTTATGCGGCTAAAACCTAAAGTTCGTCGAAAAAGTGTTGGTTTCGATTCTTTGGAAGAAACATTAAATCTACACTATTCTAATGTTGCGTCACCATGTTTGGGGAGGTAAAACCAAAAAACTCGGATACATTTATGCAGTTAAAACCTAAAGTTCGTCCCAAGATTATTTGTTTCGATTCTTTGGAAGGAACGTTAAATGTAAACTATTCCAATGTTACATTTCGATGTTTCGGGATCTAAAACAAAAATCTCGAATAGATTTGTAACGACTCGACCCGAAAGGGTTCTAAAATAGGTCGTTACCTCAATGCATGCATTACAAATCTACAGAAAATTTGCAAGATGGTGTTCAGATTCTAAGTAAAAACTAAAACATAAAACATCCATTTAAAAATCAACATAAATTCCTGGAACCTGTCCCTGTTTCCAAGCACCTATTCCAAGACAAATACATTTACAAAACTTACTCTGATCAGAGATTTATTTAAAACATACAAACTTTACAATAGTTACAACAATGCTAGAATCCGGAAATACATTCAGAAAACACCCTAGGGCTCCGTGCCCAACTACATGCATTCAGAGAACATTTAAATCATAGACATAAAACTCAGAGTTGAACAACGGGTTTTCCATGATCACAGCTCCTCCTCCAGCCATCCTGTCTCGCACCATGGTTACTTGTGGAAAAACCACAAAAATAAGGGCGAGTAACGAATTACTCAGTAAGAATCCCCAACCGGGGTACAATACGATATAATCAGTCATCTAGTACCAAAGCATGCAAGCAAACAGCTACCAACACAGATCATAGCTCAACGAGCTTACAAAGAAAGATCTGGAATCATCGAAAGTCTCTTTCTTCCGGCCTAGGGATTGGATACACTGACCAATCCTGGACATCACCGAGGTATCTATCACTCGGGGGGAATACACTGATGCCTAGAATGTCCTCAAGGGCCTCCTTGCCCTTGCCACTAATCTGGACTTACGGGAGAGTACCCGAAGTCAGGCTCTAACGGAAGGAATGGTGTACTCACGACATTAGCCCGGGGGAGCTCTCGAACCGGCAACTAACGCTGGCGTGTGCGCTCACACCGCATCTTTCGCCGCAACCGGCGTAAATGCGGGGGCCTAAGGGCAAACTACGCGGGCCAGGTACGCATGCCTATGACTCGGAAGCGGTGTCACTGATCACAGTAGTGCGAGGCCCTCGACGCTCATCTGTGCTGCATGATCCACCGACCTGAAGCTAAGAACCGGCCAGGGCAGGCTTACACCGATGGCAGGGTTCCGCTCTAGCTGGCTACAAACTATGCTTATGCCGAAGTGGGTAGCTAACTACACAACCGGCGGGTCGGGGGGGGGGGGGAAGCAAGATACGTTATGCTGCGCACACTTTACTCCCGACTGAGCTAAATCCACCTTAGCGACCGGGGGGGGGAAGCAAGATACGTTATGCTGCGCACACTTTACTCCCGATCAGTGGGGACAAAGTACGTTATGTCCTCTCAGCCTCTGGATGATGACAAACCCTACAACTCTATCTAAGAGTACAGAGCAAAAAGCAATAATTCATGGCTAGCAAACAATGACCGACATCAAACACGCTTACCTAGCATGATACTACGAGCTTAAGCAGGAATCATAAGCATGCTGGTAGAACAAACCTAGCATGGCACTAACATGTAAAATCAGGCAAACATGCTAGCAAGAATTCAATCAAACGACTCTATCTCTAACATGCTCATATGATCGACAAACAAGCAAGGCATATCATGAAAATATCGCAGGGCCCACACAACTCCGGTAAGAAATCCTTACCTGGTCGGAAGACAACACACAATAAAATTAACTGCGATCGAACCCGAGCAACCTATATCGAGCCAAACAAACACATCAATAATCATAAAATAGGCCTAAATACAATAAAATAAACAAGGCTCAGCTCGGAAGAAACTCACGAGGCGCGGCTGACACACGAACGAGCATTTGCCGCAGGCTAAGCGGCGGTGGCCTTGCAGCATACAGCGCGAGGATGGGCGCTGGCGCGTAGGGCTCGGGCGCTGGGGGCCCTGGCTGCGCGCGGACGGGTGCAAGGCGACGCGAGGCACGCGCGCGCGCGGCTGAGAGCGCGCGCGCGGCTCGACACGGGGCGGCGCGCGAGCGCGGCGAAGCGACACACGCGCTCGGCCTTTCGGCATCGGGCGACACGGCGCGGACAAGACCTGGCGACACTGTGCGAGGCTCGGGCGAGCTATGCGACGCGATGCTAAGGGCTGGGGCGAGGGCGCGCGGGCTGGGCTACGTCACTGTGCGGGCTAAGGGCTCGGGCTGGCTGGGCGACGGGAGGAGGTGAGGGCGACGCGACCTGGGCGATGGCACGGGCTGGGCGATGGGCTGGCTCGGGCTGGCTGGGTTAGGCGACCCAAGGGGCTCGGGCTAGGGGGCTGGGAGAGAGAGAGAGAGAGAGAGAGAGAGAGAGAGAGAGAGAGAGAGAGAGAGAGAAAAAATGGATTTTGAAAAGAAAGTAAAAGAAAATGGGAAAATAAAAGAAAAATGGGAATAAAAGGAAATAAATGGGATTTTATCCATTTTTCCATACTTATCCACTTTTATCCAATTTTCCAACCTTAAAAAATCCTTAAAATCCCATTTCCCGGCTTCCTCCTTCGAGACCCGACTGAAGCAACCTTTTCCAATAAACAAATCTCACTAAAAACAACCTCCCAAATCAACTCTAAGGGTCCGGGCTCGAATCCCAAAGGAAGCACACAACCAACCATCACTTTGCCAATGCCTAAACCACAACCGAGCATCCAACCGACTAGCCCAAACACCTCGGGACTCGCAGCCACCAACAAACAAGCCTCGACAAAGACAGGAGCTACCTCGAAGCCCTGAAAACCACAAATCCTGCCCGGGGAGCCAAAAGACCAAAATACCCCCAAGGGTCAAAATCGCTCTAAGACCCAACCAAACAACTGAATCTTGACCCGAAGGCACCTCGAAAACTGGAATTGGAAACGGGGTTGTTACAATACTCCCTCCTTTTAAGACTTTCGTCCTCGAAAGTCCTAAGACGAAACAGCTCCAGGAAAACTCCACTGATCCAGCCAACTGAACTTCTCGGCCAAAACAACACCAACCTTTTTCGAGAACCAAACCCTCTTGGGTTCTCAAAAACTCAAGGCCACAATGCCATCCAGACTGCCACAACCTATCTCAACCAAGACCTGGCATACACTGAACTCCGAAGGGAACAGACGGCAATCACATCCTCAACTCGCACCAACTCTCAAACGGGTGCTACTCTCAGCAAACTCGAGGACGGGCCACAAGCTCTGAAACTCTACACCACACACTGGCAACACTCCTCTGGGAGCCCACAACTGCTAACAAGCAGGCTCAACCCACAACAAACTGGCCAAACAACTGAACCTCCCAGGTTCCAGAAACCAAACGGCCAACAACACTCACACCAGCTGAAACTTCAGCTACGGCCACCTCTAAAAGACAAGGGCCAGGCACATGCTCCACTCGGCCAAACCAACAAACTAGGACTCCTCATTGGCCGAACGCAAACTTTTCGGAGCAAACCTACCAGCAACTGGCCTAAGAAAACACTGCCAGTCAAGGAACAACCAACATTCCTCTCAAGGAAAACTCGGACTGCCAGGACTAAACCATCACGCAGCTATCTACGACACAACACCTTGAGGAAAACAGCTCAACGGCTTTACCAACCAAAGCCACGGCACCTCTGTGCCAACTCACTCAAACGGCTCTGCTACGCCAACTGCGAAAGCACAACAACAAGAAGCAAAGCCCGAGAAGGGCTTGCTCAGCAGAACTCAACCCAACTGGCTACGCAAAGGACTTCTTCCTTTAAGCTTAAGCCTAACTCAACTTCCAACCAGAAGCTCCACTCCCGAAACCTCACGAGGAAAACGGATAACGACAACCTCAAAGCTTACGGACCCTGAGCCATACGAATCCGCAAGACTACCTCAGAAGCTAACACTCGAGGCTGACATCCGGGGAGCAACTCAACCACCACAGAGACTAGGGGGAAAGGGAAATCTTCAATCCCCAAAAACCAACAACTTGCCGAGAAACAACTCTTCTTGGTGGCCCACCGCTCTAGCGGGGACAAACAACTTTGCTTGCTAACAACACAATGCGAGGACCCTCTCATTGGGTGACCACGCTGCGCTACTCGATCAACTACACAACTCGGGAGCTACGCTGACTCCTGCCAAACGGAAACGATTTTCCCAGCAAGCAAACTCTGAAGGGCAGCGAACTCCACACACGCTCGCTAACTTGCTCAAACCCAAGGAAACAGCAACCAACTCTCTTGGAAGCAACACCCAAGGGAAAACTCAACCAATCGGATCACAAATCTGGAACTAACAGCACTTGCTCAACTGCCGAGGGAGGGGTCAACTCCAAAAACTTCCTGACTAGGAACAAGGCCTCAGGGCAACGCCCTCCAGCTAGAACCGAACTAGCTCTAGAAACAACAAGAGGACCAAACCTTGGCCAAACACTCACAAGAGGCAGAACAACCCTTACTGCAGCCTCTAGAACACCATCCAAGAGTCCACCTAACTGGACAAACAACTGCTTCCAAGCAGCCAACAAACTTTTCCTTCAAGCTAGCACCTCTACCACCAACTCATGGCTACGGGAGAAATCTGACAACTTCCAGAAGGAAACGGCTCTTACAAGCAGAAAACCGAAGGACAGAGAGCTCCACATACGCTCAGTGTCTTGTTCCACTTGAGCAACACCATCTAATCTCACGTGGCAACAACAGGGGTCCATCTCAGACTAAACCTCCAAATGCCAAACGGGGCAACTCAACATCCTGGAAACAGGAAAGCCACCAACAGGGCACGAACCACTCGCCCCACGAGCAAAACTAATCTCTAGCAGCTCCAAACCACACCTTGGTCAACACCAAGCATCAACTTGCCACCGCACCGAAACCAATCCAGACTCTGCTCCAAACAAACACTAGCTTGCTAGTCTACTAAGACTGCTAGCAACTCAACCGAGGCTACAAACTACACGCCTCCAGCTTGCCAACTGAAACTCACTACCTGGGCTGACTGAGCTCTAGAGAGGCTCTCCACAACCTAGGGTTCTTCGGCAACCCTCGACACATAGTGTCGACAAACGAGCTAACATCCAACTGCCTAAACAGGCACAACTCTCTCCAGCATCTCAACCATGCTGGCCAACACCAATTCCTTGGGAACCAAGAGGACCCGAAACGCTACCGAATGCGTCGTCCTCCTACTCAAACATCAGCCACAACAAGGCTTCTACCCAAGGAAAGGATCTAAACAACTCTCTTAGCCAAGGCGAACAGAAACTGCGTGGCTTTGCTACCACCGCACTTGTTCAGTTTCCAACTGAACTCCAACTGATGGAACACCAAAAGTTCCATCTCCACACGATGCTCAAAGCTGAGGCAACCTTGCTCTACCAAGGCATAAGCATGCCACACGGAACTTACTTTATACTAAGCCTCTACCAAGGGTGCTTACCCATAAGGCATCCAAATCCTCTCGCAAGGCATCAGCTCATCTCGCCTCAAAGGCATCCAACTCATCTCATGAGCATCCAACTCAGGGTCCCTCTGCTGGACCAAACTCGCATCTACGATGCTCAACTCTCCTCAGAAAAAGGCACTCGAAGGTATTTGACCGCACTACCAACCACAAGGAAACTCTTGGCCTTAACACTAGCGCGAAACTCACGCGCACCAGCACTTGCCAACCAATCTGCTGACTAACTCAACCTCCAGAAACACTGGGAAGAGGCTCCGGCTCCTCTCGAGCATCCTTTCGCTTGTAGTCCATCGACTACCACTGAACTAGTCCTCTGGCACGACCTAAACAGGTGCAACTGCAATAACGGATCCAAGGCTAAATGAGTGCGCTGAACTTCGGACGGCATAGAACCATCTGCTATGCCCAAGCCAAACTCAAGCCAAACCAGACTTAGTGCCAAAGTGGAACACCAACCAATGCACCTCAAGTGCTACTACTACCAAATCCACATCTTACTACAGATGGGGCCAGCAAGGTCACTACCTCAAGTGACAACAACTCTGGCTAGGCATACAAGGGCTCAACTCAAGCAACCATGCCTATGGCATCTCACCAAACCGAAGGCTCACAGCCTACTCTTGCATCTCCACATGATGCTCAACAAAACTCTGGCCGGATCTCTCAACAAGCAGCAGCTAGCTCCACTCTAGAAGCTCACCAAGGAAGAGTGCTCAACTCTACCAAACATCTGAGGAAATTGGGCTGTTAAACAACAGCAGGCTTGCAAGGGGGCAAAGATGTCTCTACATCAGCCTCAAGCCACTAACACGGCAACTTGCCAAGCAATCGGGCGACTGGTGGAGACTCTGCTAGTCCACCTCTCTCAAGGGACTACCACCACAAACTGTTGTACCAAACAGCACAGGAACGACACACCTCGGCCTCTGAACAACAGGGCATCCCAACACACGGATGCTAAACTCAAACCTGGCCAACCGCTTTACTACTAGCAACAGGACTTACTAAAACATCGAGCTCTATAGGCATCCACTTGCCAAACTGGGAAGCTCCATCAACGCCAACAAACTCATCTGAATAAACCTATTGATCATGCCCTCCCAGGAACCTCCGGGGCTACAAGAGCTACTGGGGGAAAATGCTGAAACAAACTCTGTCAGCTGGGCTATCTGTGCCCGGGACTCCTCACTACTCGCGACGAACTGCGCCTGGGTCTCCACTCTCTGATAGCTAAAGACCTGCCATCAAATCTCTCATGGCTGGAGCACACTTTGCTCAAGGAGTCTCACTCTGAGGCGTGCTAGCCTCAACCCCCTCCACTAGGTAACTCAACTGTCGGGGCCAACTCTGGCCAACGGGTCTAAACAACCCTGGACGCGGCCTCAACATCAACACAATCAGTCCAACTCCTCGGTCGCACATGCCAAGCGTCCTCCTCCTCTGAGTGTGATCAACATACTGGCGATCTGCACAAAGCACCTCCACCCTTTCACTATGGGAAAAGCAACAACTGGGCCACAAATGGCCAATGGGAGTCTAAGCTCTGCCTCCCTCGGGGACGACGTCCCAGGGCATCCGAATCTATCTGGATACCTCAACAAGCTGCTATCAAACTGCTCGCACTGCAGAAAGTTGGCATGATGGCTCTCTAAGCCCAAACCAACAACGAGTTAGAACCTGCTCGTCTCCGCTCCACAACTCTACACAAGGCAAACACTAGATGAAAAGTATTGTAAATTCTTACCCCTTTCTTTAAAACAGTAAACTTAGGCGTACCTGATGACTGTCGGAGTGCTGATGATCATGGAAAAACGACCTACAACAAAGGTTAGTCTACAGAATCTATGACTCTGAGCTCTGATACCAACCTGTAACGACCCGACCCGAAAGGGTTCTAAAATAGGCCGTTACCTCAATGCATGCATTACAAATCTACAGAAAATTTGCAAGATGGTGTTCGGATTCTAAGTAAAAACTAAAACATAAAACATCCATTTAAAAATCAACATAAATTCCTGAAACCTGTCCCTGTTTCCAAGCACCAGTTCCAAGACAAATACATTTACAAAACTTACTCTGATCAGAGATTTATTTAAAACATACAAACTTTACAATAGTTACAACAATGCTAGAATCCGGAAATACATTCAGAAAACACCCTAGGGCTCCGTGCCCAACTACATGCATTCAGAGAACATTTAAATCATAAACATAAAACTCAGAGTTGAACAACGGGTTTTCCATGATCACAACTCCTCCTCCAGCCATCCTGTCTCGCACCATGGTTACCTGTGGAAAAACCACAAAAATAAGGGCGAGTAACGAATTACTCAGTAAGAATCCCCAACCGGGGTACAATACGATATAATCAGTCATCTAGTACCAAAGCATGCAAGCAAACAGCTACCAACACAGATCATAGCTCAACGAGCTTACAAAGAAAGATCTGGAATCATCGGAAGTCTCTTTCTTCCGGCCTAGGGATTGGATACACTGACCAATCCTGGACATCACCGAGGTATCTGTCACTCGGGGGGAATACACTGATCCCTAGAATGTCCTCAAGGGCCTCCTTGCCCTTGCCACTAATCTGGACTTAAGGGAGAGTACCCGAAGTCAGGCTCTAACGGAAGGAATGGTGTACTCACGACATTAGCCCGGGGGAGCTCTCCGAACCGGCAACTAACGCGTGTGCGCGCACACCGCATGCTGCTGCAACCGGCGTAAATGTGGGGGCCTAAGGGCAAACTACGCGGGCCAGGTACGCATGCCTATGACTTCGGGCGGTGTCGCGATCACGCGAGCGCGAGGCCCTCGGCGCTCATCTGTGCAGCATGATCCACCGACCTGAAGCTAAGAACCGGCCAGGGCAAGCTTACACGGATTGTAGGGTTCCGCTCTAGCAGGCTACAAACTAGGCTTATGCCGAAGTGGGTAGCTAACTCCATAACCGGCGGGTCGGGGGGGGGGAAGCAAGATACGTTATGTTCCGCACACTTTACTCCCGACCTGAGCTAAATCCACGTTGGCGACCGAAGGGGGGGGGAAGCAAGATACGTTATGCTGCGCTTACTTTACTCCCGATCAGTGGGGACAAAGTACGTTATGTCCTCTCAGCCTCTAGATGATGACAAACCCTACAACTCTATCTAAGAGTACAGAGAAAAAAGCAATGATTCCTGCTTAAGCTCGTAGTATCACGCTTACCTAGCATGATACTACGAGCTTAAGCAGGAATCATAAGCATGCTGGCAGAACAAACCTAGCATGGCACTAACATGTAAAATCAGGCAAACATGCTAGCAAGAATTCAATCAAACAGCTCTATCTCTAACATGCTCATAGCAGTCAGCAAACAAGCAAGGCATATCATGAAAATATCGCAGGGCCCACACAACTCCGGTAAGAAATCCTTACCTGGTTGGAAGGCAACAACACACAATAAAATTAACTGCGATCGAACCCGAGCAACCTATATCGAGCCAAACAAACACATCAATAATCATAAAATAGGCCTAAATACAATAAAATAAACAAGGCTCAGCTCGGGAGAAACTCACGAGGCGCGGCTGACACGCGAACGAGCCAGCCATTTGCCAGAGGCTAGGCAAAGCACTGGCGCGAGGATGGGCCACGCGCGGCTGGCTCGAAGCGCTGGAGAAGCGCTGGCGCGCGGACGGGCGCTGGGCGACGCAGGGGCGCAGCGCGCGCGCGGCGCGCGAGGCGTGGACAAGAGACAGGCGCGGCGCGGCGACACGACGCGACGGCTCGGCACAGGGCGACACGGCGCGGACGAGACCTAGTGACACTGTGAGAGGCTCGGGCGAGCTAGGCGACGCGAGCAAGGGTTGGGCGACGCGATGCTCGGGATGGGGCGAGGGCGCGCGGGATGGGCGACGGCACTGTGCGGGTAGGGGCGACGGGCTGGCTGGGCGACGGGCTGGCTCGGGCTGGCTGGGTTGGGCGACCTAAGGGGCTCGGGCTAGGGGGCTCGTGGAGAGAGAGAGAGAGAGAGAGAGAGAGAGAAAAATGGATTTTGAAAAGAAAATAAAAGAAAATGGGAAAATAAAAGAAAAATGGGAATAAAAGGAAATAAATGGGATTTTATCCATTTTTCCATACTTATCCACTTTTATCCAATTTTCCAACCTTAAAAAATCCTTAAAATCCCATTTCCCGGCTTCCTCCTTCGAGACCCGACTGAAGCAACCTTTTCCAATAAACAAATCTCACTAAAAACAACCTCCCAAATCAAATCTAAGGGCCCGGGCTCGAATCCCAAAGGAAGCACACAACCAACCATCACTTTGCCAAAGCCCAAACCACAACCGAGCATCCAACCGACTAGCCCAAACACCTCGGGACTCGCAGCCACCAACAAACAAGCCTCGACAAAGACAGGAGCTACCTCGAAGCCCTGAAAACCACAAATCCTGCCCCGGGGAGCCAAAAGACCAAAATACCCCCAAGGGTCAAAACCGCTCTAAGACCCAACCAAACAACTGAATCTTGACCCGAAGGCACCTCGAAAACTGGAATAGGAAACTGGGCTGTTACAAGATTTAAGCATATAAAACCTAAAGTTCGTCCCAAGAGAGATTGTTACGATTCTTTGGCCGAAACGTTTAATGTAAACTATTCCAATGTTGCATCTCCATGTTTCCGGAGGTAAAATCCTAAAAACTCGGATAGATTTATGCAGTTAAAACCTAAAATTCGTCCCAAAAGTTTTTGTTTCGATATCTTAGTACAAATGTTAAATGTAAACTATTTCAATGTTGCATCACCATGTTTCAGGACGTAAAACCAAAAAACTCGAATAGATTTATTCGTTGAAAACCAAAAGTTTGTCCCAAGAGTGTTTGTTTTGATTCTTTGGAACAAACGTTAAATGTAAACTTTTCCAATGTTGCATCACCATGTTTCAAGAGGCAAAATCAAGAATTGTTTTATAGATTTATGCTTAAAAAACCTAAAGTTCGTCCAAAGAGTGTATGTTTCGATTCTTTGGCACAAATGTTTGATGTAAACTATTCCAATGTTGCATCACTATATTTTGGGAGGTAAAACCAAAAATCTCGGATAGATTTATGCATTGAAAACATAAAGTTCGTCCTAAAAGTGTTTGTGTCGATTCTTTTGCAGAAAGGTTTAATGTAAACTATTCCAATGTTTCATCACCATGTTTCTGGAAGTAAAACCTAAAAACTCGAATAGATTTATTCGTTTAAAACTTAATATTCGTCCTTAGACAGTTTGTTTCAATTCTTCGGCACAAACTTTTATTGTAAATTATTCCAATGATGCATCGCCATCTTTCGGGAGGTAAAACCAAAAAACTTGGATAGATTTATGCGGCTAAAACCTAAAGTTCGTCGAAAGAGTGTTTGTTTCGATTCTTTGGAAGAAACATTAAATCTACACTATTCTAATGTTGCATCACCATGTTTGGGGAGGTAAAACAAAAAAACTCGGATAGATTTATGCGGTTAAAACCTAAAGTTCGTCCCAAGATTATTTGTTTCGATTCTTTGGCAGGAACGTTAAATGTAAACTATTCCAATGTTGCATTTCGATGTTTCGGGATCTAAAACGAAAATCTCGAATAGATTTATGCATATAAAACCTAAAGTTCGTCCCAAGAGAGATTGTTACGATTCTTTGGCAGAAACGTTTAATGTAAACTATTCCAATGTTGCATCTCCATGTTTCGGGAGGTAAAATCTTAAAAACTCGGATAGATTTATGCAGTTAAAACCTAAAGTTTGTCCCAAGAGTTTTTGTTTCGATATCTTAGTACAAATGTTGAATGTAAACTATTCCAATATTGCATCACCATGTTTCAGGACGTAAAACCAAAAAACTCGAATAGATTTATTCGTTGAAAACCAAAAGTTCGTCCTAAAAGTGTTCGTTTTGATTCTTTGGAACAAACGTTAAATGTAAACTTTTCCAATGTTGCATCACCATGTTTTGAGAGGCAAAATCAAGAATTTTTTTATAGATTTATGCTTAAAAAACCTAAAGTTCGTCCGAAGAGTGTTTGTTTCGATTCTTAGGCACAAATGTTTGATGTAAACTATTCCAATGTTGCATCACTATATTTTGGGAGGTAAAACCAAAAAAATGGGATAGATTTATGCGGTTAAAACCTAATGGTCGTCCCTAGAGTGTTTGTTTCAATTGTTTGGAACAAACGTTAAATGTAAACTATTCCAATGTTGCATCACCGTGTTTCGTGAGGTAAAGTTAAAAATTTTGGATAGATTTATGCATTGAAAACATGGGAATTATAGAATTTCAAAGATCTTAAAAGAGTTTAAGAAGTGGGATTCCAGGTAGGTGGTATGGGCCTGATATGGTTCCTTGGTGATTAGTGTGGCACCATCTCTCGTCGTGAGTACGGGGCCTAGGGCCAATAGGTTGCTCGACTCACTAGTTCCCTCTGGAGTAGGATGCCAGATTGCTCTCGAGTTAGAGGATTCTTGTGAGCTTTTAGACTACTTTGTGTGGTGCTCGTAGAGGACGAGGTGTCTAGACCTAGCACCCAGGAGCTTGGGTTTTGTATACCCCTTGGTTACGTTGTTGGTCATACTTGTTTGCTGATGTTTGTATTCTTGTGCATGTCTGTCCTCCAGCTGGAGAAGCCTTACTGAGTTTGCGACAACTCACCCTTTTCATTGTGGAATCCCCACAGGTACTACTAGACTGTACCGAGATGGATGATCGACAGAGCTGGAGATGACCATGGGACCTACTGCATTACTTTGTGTAGAGTCTTGTAATTTATTCCTTCTGCATGAACTATTTAGGGGCATGATAAATTGTACATATTTACTAGAGCTTTTAAGTTTTGACTCTTGGGTACCCAAAGACACTTTGATCGAATTTTATGGTTTTTATAAACTTGATTCTTTAATGAATTTCAACAACACTGTTTTACCAGATTTAATTATGCATGCCCTAAGTTTCAAACGCTGCTTTCATTGCATTCAGAGTTAAGGACTTAGGTTTAGACCTTGATTTGGGTCGGGTCCTTACACGAAACATGGAGATGCAACATTAGAAAAGTTTACATTTGACGTTTGTTCCAAAGGATCAAAACAAACACTTTTGGAACGAACTTTAGATTTTAACCGCATAAATCTATCCAAATTTTTTGGTTTTTACCTCCCGAAACATGAAGATGCAACATTGGAATAGTTTACATTAAATGTTTATGCCAAAGAATCGTAACAATCTCTCTTGGGACGAACTTTTGGTTTTATCCGCATAAATCTATCCGAGTTTTTTTGTTTTACCTTCTGAAACATGGCGATACAACATTGGAATAGTTTACATTAAAAGTTTGTGCCAAAGAATTGAAACAAACTGTCTAAGGACGAATATTAAGTTTTAAACGAATAAATCTATCCGAGTTTTTAGGTTTTACGTCCAAAAACATGGTGATGAAACATTGGAATAGTTTACATTAAACTTTTCTGCAAAAGAATCGACACAAACACTTTTGGGACGAACTTTATGTTTTCAATGCAAATCTATCAGAAATTTTTAATTTTACATCACGAAATATGTTGATGCAACATTGGAATAGTTTACATTTAACGTTTGTTCCAAAGAATTGAAACAAACACTCTAGGGACGAACATTAGGTTTTAACCGCATAAATCACTAGATTTATGCATTGAAAACATTGAAAGCAGAGTATCCTAATAGAAATTTCGCTATCCTATTCCAGCTGCTCCGAAATGGACTCACTGCGCCACACTGCGACTTACGGCCAAGGGAGAACACCAGGCTGGCAATCAAAGGGTTTCACGAAAAATGGAAATGGTAAATGAGAAGAGCAGAATAAAGAAGTAAAGAAAGATAGAAGATAACACTCTTCTAAACTTTTATTTATGATAAAAAGATTACAAAGATATTTGAGAAATATTTAAAATTTGGATAAAGGTTGGCTCTGATACCAAACAAGGGGAGGATCCACCATGCTCATAGAAGCCAATATGGGTAGAGCAACCATCAATGTCCCCAAGACTCTTACTTGGGAGCAAATGACTAGGAATTCTTCTTGGGATTTGGAACAAGTCTGCCCTCCTGTCATCAGGAAGCCGACCCCTACTCAAATAATCGAGCACAATGATGGAAGCGTCGAAGTAAAATTTGAGGATGCCCAAGAGACCTTCCTAAGAACAAAAGAGTTCTTGAGGTCCAGACCCAGCACCTCCGAGGTACATAGGCCTCCAACATCAATCGGAAGATCTGAGTCCCTCAGAGTACAGCCGGTTGATTACGACCACGCCTATGCCACAGTTCATTACGCTGATAAAGCTACTTCTCCAACTCAATCAGATATGGAAAGCCAATCTGTTGCGGATAGCCAGATCAACGTCATCCTCTCCTTCTCTGTTAATAAAGACCTCCTTAAGAAAGATTTTATTTCTAAGGAAAACAAAGAGAAGAGAGAAAAATTCTTCGAGGAGTACTCAGAAGAAGAACGTGATGCAATCCGTTCTCAGTGGTACTCATATATGGAGGACGCACAACAGGACATTCCATTCTTTAGTTGGATGGAACTTGGAGTTAACGTTCTCACAACATCAAACTGGAAAACCACTAAACGTGGTATCGTCCATAGCATTCATCCACCACTTGAGGAAGTGGAAATTGAAACAACATATGGAGATAAAATTATAGCATCTCCATTCAAAACCATATCAAGGGACGAGAAGGATCCACCTTCTCTAAGGGATACAAAAAATATCCAACACCAAAATAATTTATCCAACAAAATATTGTCAACAATCGCCAAAACACCAATCATTCATGGCCCGAACAAACTGCGCCTTAGCAGTGTGGAAACAAAAGTTTGTCGAAGGACTCCCCAAACATTTCTCTCAAAGGATCGAGGACGCTCTTCACGCGCAATTCGAGGGAGAAATCGAATGGGACCAACTGTCCTATGGTGACATCAGCACCATAGTCATTAGATAAGGACTCAAGCTCGGAGAACAAAAACTCCGTCGCAAGATAGATGAACCAAGGGTAGGAAAGGCTATCCTAGGGTCCTTCTGTTATCAATATGGTTTCCATGAGAATCCGCAACCATCTACTTCAAGACGAAAAGGTCATAAAAGACATTTCAATTCTTCAAGGGTATCACGGTATGATAACCTCAAATACCATGAGAAGAAGTCTTATGACAATCGTCACAAAGCTTCCTTTCAAAAGCCCCGCTATCCAAACCGATATCAGGGCAAAGGCAAATATACTCCCCAAAGGGGAAAAGAAGTTTGCTACAAATGCAAGTGTCCAGGACACTTCACAAACCGGTGCCCCGTTCGCTGCAAAATCAACGAGCTCGACATCGACGAAGAGCTCAAAAATCAAATTCTAAACATGGTTCTCTCTGATTCTGAATTTGAAAATTCAGACAACAGTGAACAAGAAAAAGGCCAGATCCTTGACGACCACAAGGATATTGACAGATGTTATGAAACGATTCCCGATCAAAAAGACAACAGTAACGACAAAGGACCTTCAAGTCGAGATCAAGAACCTTAAGGCGGAGGTTCAACAGCTCAAGCTCGACATGGTCAACCATGTGTCAAAACTATGGGTCGAGGTAGCAACCCTAAGAAGTGCTCCTATCATAGGAGAAGCTGATCAAGAGGATGATATCCCAGACGAACAACAATCATTCATCGGCCAAATCACCGAGGTACCATACCAGAAATGGTATACCATGGTCACCTTGTAGGTAGGCGACTTCGAAACAACATTGGTCGCCCTGCTTGACTCAGGCGTGGATCAAAACTGTATTCGTGAAGGTAGAATACCTTCTCAATACTTCGAAAAGACTCTAGTCGAGCTTAAAAGCGCTAACAGCGAACAGCTCAAAATTAACTACAAATTATCAAATGCTCACATATGCAAAGACAGTATTTGCTTCGTAAATACCGTCATGCTAGTCAAGAATCTTAATAATGAAATCATATTAGGAACCCCATTCCTGACTCAATTATACCCGTTTCAAATAACTGAAAAGGGTTTAGAATCAAGTATCCTTGATTCTAAAATCATTTTTGAATTCACTCAACCTGTTAAAACTCACAAGGTTGATGCAATTCATATAAAAGAAAACCAAATTAATTTTCTTAAGGATGAAATATCCTATAAGAAAATTGAGGAACAGCTGATTAATCCAAGAATACAACTTCGGATTAATCAATTCCAAAAGAAGCTTGAACAAGATATCTGTTCAGACTTCTCCAATGCATTTTGGGAAAGAAAACGCCATATCGTTTCTCTCCCCTATACAAAAGACTTTTCGGAAGAAGAAATTCTGACAAAGTCAAGACCGATACAAATGAATGCTAATCTTCTTGCTATCTGCAAGAAAGAAATTGATGATTTGATGCAGAAGAAGCTGATCAGGCCGTCCAAAAGCCCATGGTCTTGCGCAGCATTTTACGTCAACAACCAAGCCGAAAAGAAACGCGGTGTCCCCAGGCTGGTAATCAATTACAAACCCTTAAACAAAGTTTTGGAATGGATTCGGTATCCGATTCCAAATAAAACAGATTTAATCAAGCGAATTTCAAGAGCAAAAGTATTTTTAAAATTCGATCTTAAATCAGGATTTTGGCAAATCCTGATTGCCGAAAAAGATCGATACAAAACCGCTTTCAATGTCCCGTTTGGACAATATGAATGGAGCGTCATGCCTTTCGGCTTAAAAAACGCTCCATCAGAATTTCAAAAAATCATGAATGATATTTTCAATGGTTTTCAAGAATTTTCAATCGTTTACATTGACGATGTTTTGATTTTCTCTCAAAATATTGATCAACATTTTAAATATCTTCAAACGTTTTACAATGTTATCAAGAGAAATGGCCTCGTTGTATCGGCTAAGAAAATAAAACTCTTTCAAACCCAAATCCGTTTCCTTGGATTTGATATCAATTTGGGCCTCATAAAGGCCATCCACCAGTCCATTGAATTTGCTTCCAAATTCTCGGACCAAATTACAGACAAGACCCAATTACAACGCTTCTTGGGTTGTCTCAATTACGTGGCCGAATTCCTACAGGATATCAGGCCCATTTGCAAACCTCTTTTTGAGAGACTAAAAAAGAATCCAAAGCCTTGGACCGACAAGCATACTGCTGCAGTCCAGAAAATTAAGGCTTTAGCCATATCAATACCCTGTTTAAGTTTGCTTAATGACAAAGCAAACCTCATAGTGGAGACTGATGCATCCGACATCGGATATTGAGGAATCCTAAAACAGTGTGTTGATAAAAAGGAATCCATAGTGCGATTTCACTCTAGCGTATGGAATGACGCACAGAAAAATTATTCAACAGTCAAAAAAGAAATCCTAGCAATTGTATTGTGCGTACAGAAATTTCAAGGAGAATTAATCAATAAACAATTTTTAATCAAAACAGATTCCAGAGCATCTAAATTCATTTTAGAAAAGGATGTAAAAAATCTGGTTTCTAAACAAATTTTTGCCAGGTGGCAAGCAATTTTATCATGCTTTAACTTTGAGGTTTTGCCTATAAAAGGGACGGAAAACGCCCTCGCAGATTACCTCTCAAGAGAGTTCCTCTCTCAATCTTCTCTCTCTCTCTCTCTCTCTCCTCCCATGGAAAGAAGAGCTCGCGGTAGAGGCATAGGTGCCTCCTCCTCCTCAAGGCAGCCTTCTGCTGCAGAGTAGCCTTCAGCTGCATCTTCAAAGAAATCCTCAAGTGTCAAGATGTCACCTGATTCATATGCCGATGATGCTGATTTCACTTTGGTGAACAGATCAAAAGGCAAGTCCAAAGCTGGGTTATCAACCCAGATTCCACCTGCACATCCCGTGCAACCTACTCAAAATACGTCGCCGACAACGTTTGCAAACGCTGTCGTCCCCGACAGATTCATTCATAAACCCGAAATTAAGGGTTACTTCAAAAAGAATACTCTGCATGGAGAATTCATCATAGAACCCGAATTCGACGACCCAAACGTTTCAAAAATCGTCGAAAAGATATTTCCTACTGGCTTTTTCTTCACGCCAGAAACTCATCAAAAAACCCGTTGGTTTTATGAATTCATCTTGGTTGACACCAAATCAGCTGAGATCATTCATCATCCCAATCCGAAGGATCCATAACGGATCGCTTATTCCAAATTAAAAATCTTCAAAGTTCTCAATCCTACGGCATGGAACCAGAGTATCCATACCGAAAAATCATTCTCAAGAAAATTCACTCCTCAAACTTACTCATACCACGACTACGTTCGCGCATGGTACCACGTCTTGTTTTACCAAAATTTCAAACATTCGTGGTTTTTAACTTAAATAGATATAAACCACTAAACAAACACACTTCTTCTTCTCCAAATGAAACCAAACCCATTTGATACCTTAAACAAAAGAAAACATAAGTGTCTCACCAACACTCCGGCGACACTGACCGGCAGCGACGACAGCCAGGTTGACACACAGATGGCAACGGAAGCTCACCGAAAATAGTGGAGCTCTCGCGACAACTCGAACCCATGACCCTAAGCTGCTGTGCAACCTGCACGTCGGCGAAGCAGAACCCATATGAGAAACCTAGCTGCTGCGGCGAGCTTGTACCCATGCGACGCAACCTCCGGCAAACCTATGTCGAACTCGAATCCACGCACAACAGCGAAGCTCGCGAGGACCATGCAACAGCAGCGAAGCTCGCGGCGCTACTCAACCCAAGGCAAACACGATCCTCGCGGAGATAAAGCTTGACTCAGGCGATGGCGGTACTGCTCAGAATGAACCCATGCGACTCAGCCGACAGAAAACCTCAATGGAGAAGACGATGAACAGTGCACATTTTGGGTCTAGGGATTTGGGGAACTCAAAAGAAGCTTAAATATCTCCTTACAATTGACCAAAATGCCGTTTAACTTTAACTTAACTACAAGTGTGCCACAAGTCTTATTTAAAATCCAAAACCTTGGGTTATTACAATATTCCCCCCTTAGAAAAATTTCGTCCTCGAAAGTTTACTAAGGATTAAATAACCCAAAACAACAAGAGTGCATAACCACCTCAATAACATTATAATGAGAGCAACTCACTGCTCCTCAAAACTTTACGAATTTGACCCAAAACTAAACAGGTTTCTTTCATAAATTAGATCCTCATTTAACTCCAATACTTACGATCATCATGGAACAAGCTTGACACATACTGACGAAGCATCAAACATGGAACACTTAATGGACTGTACACAACATGGAAACAAGCTAACGACACGCTACTACATGAACTCACTCGAGAATCCCAAATGAGCAAATAACTTATTCTTAGCTTTTCTCTGATCTCAAACCTCTATATATTTATGACAAATGTCTTCATTACTTTCCTAACAGCTCTGAACCGAAAGCATTCAACCACAGTTCTTCGAATTGCCTCACTGGTCAACTATAACAATTTTAGGTCCTAACAACTTTCTCTTTTCAACTTTGTCTCAATGGACAAGTGATATGCTTCTTTCCATACAGTGCCTTAAATGGTGCCCACAGGGCAAAAGACTGATAACTGATAACAAGCAAACTCCCTCAAGTACACCCATCTATCTCAACTGCATAGATAACAAAACCCATTGGAGCTCAACATATCCTTCAAGATCTGACTGACTCTCTAGATGTGACCATCTGTCTATGGATGAAAAGCTGAATTGAACCTATAGGTAGTTCCACTGCCTTCTTTAAGGCTCTTCCAGAAGTGCAAAATGGACTGAATGTCTCTTATCTACAATGATACTCACAAGAACCCCATGCTACCTGAAAATCTCTCCCAAGTACAACTGTGCTCACTTCTCAATAGAACAATCCAAATCCCCTAGAGTAAAGTGAGTGCACTGGGTAAGTCGATCCACAATCACCAATATCATGGTGAAACCTCTCGGTGTCCTAGGGAGTTCTGAAACGAATCTCATAGAGACTTCATCCCACTTCCACTCTAGAACACTTAACTAATGCAATAACAATGCAAACTCACCTGTTCACAGTCCAACCAAAACTGGCAATACCAAAATCCCGCTGCACGATACTTCTTAGTCACAGAATCCTTAGGTCTCCCTACATCTTGGTACCCTTATGGTGCCAAGCAAACAACGAACTATACACCTCTAACAAGAACTCGGGTCTGATTTTAACATCAACAAACACATAGAGTCTCTATCTGAACTGCCACTCTCAAACCGACCCAATAACTATTGTCACCCTGCTGGCTCGCTACAAATCTCGACCAATAACAACTGAGCGGGAAACTGTGCCAACTGAGCTAAAGCTTTTCAATCAACACAACCCTGCTCGTTCGAACTAAGGCTACAACAAAATAGAGAAACAACAAAAACCACTGAAAAGGAACTTCTCTACTCGATGCATGAATATCCACAAAAACGTTACCACTGTGGTAAGGAATCTTGCAACCATAATCTTTACAAGCTCCAACCATCTGCGTTATCTCAAATTCTAACTTTTCTAGGGGAAGAAAACTCCTGAGTCTTATGGTTCATAAATAATTGCACTCTCTCCGAACAAGTAATGCCTCTAGGATCTCTAAGCATGGACCATGATCGCTAACTCCAAAACAAGAATCAGAGATCTGCTCGTACTGCTTAAGTTGTCTGGGCCCACATGCTAACATTTTCCTCTATCTCGACAAAAGCACAACACCAACCCTTTCAAAATCATCACTACAAGCCACTAAGCTAATTGACCTCTCAGGTACCAACCAGACGATGCCAAAATCAAACTTCTTCCTGAATTACTCAATCGATCTCATACCCAATTGATCACCCAACACCCGACCTCTCTCTAGGCAACTGTGTCATCGATCCTCAGTAACTTATGCTGATATAATCCAACTGCTCACTGCATCGGTCCTAGCAAAATCCCTAGAAGTTTCTTGACGAGAAACCACATAACCTGAAGAAGGTTATTGAATCCAATATAAACTTATGTTTAGAAGCTTCTCACCCCACTGGATATTTTAAAGTGCTAACCAAAACTCCTGTCAACTCCTCATGATCTGACTGCGACTTAGAAAACCAAGGCATCGTTCATGTACGAACACATACTTGCTCAGGACATCCTTAACACTCTATCCATCGTGTCTATAATCGTTGCACGTCAATTAAAAAATTCAAACGACATCACTAAGAACTAACAGTGACCAAAATAAGATCTAAAAGTTTGTCTTAGAGGTGTCATCCTCCCTGACCCTCAATTGATGGAAGCCATAACAACACAACCTTGGTAAACACCACGACACTCTGAAGTTGATCGAACGAGTATCTGATCTCACTGTTACCTTAACAAGCTTTCCATGGTCAACACAAAACTCAAAGGTCCATCGCTCTCCTTAAGAAGCAGCACAAGTGCTTCCACAATGACATACTGGGACGGACGAAGCCACTATCAAACAACTCCTGCATACTGGACCTTCAAGTTCTTTTAACCCTATCGGGGTCATCACAAACAAAACCCTTGAGATGGGGTCATTCCCCAACTCCAGCTCAACTCAAAGAAACACTGCTCGGGGCGGAGACACTCTTGGCAGATCCTTTGGAAACACAATAGCGAACTTGCTCACTACTGGAACTGAACAGACAATTCACCCCAAAATGCTCTACTCCTGACAATGAGGCTAGATAGCCCGCGCGCCTTTAACTCACAGCTTCCTCACATTCAAGGCTGAAACTGACATGAGACTCTCTCTTGCTTCCTACCTTTGAACTGAAAGCTCCATTTTTCATGGCGCCTGAAATCACTTACTTAGAACTGCCAACAACCACAACCTGATTCTCTAACAACCACTCCAAACCTAGAATCAAATTTGACTCACTCGCAGGTAACCATGGACGACATTTGACGATTCCCCATATGCAACCCGCTAACTGGCTTTGGCCTCAAACTCATCGAATCCTTAACTTTGCTGCTGACTCCCAAACCTAAGCAATTTAGTAGTCCCAAACTTTCTCTCTCGCCAAACAAGATGAGTAAGATCCTTGGCAAAACTTGCAAGTCCAATCAGTTTATCTCATAAAATGATACTGCGTCATTCCCCTGCTGAAAGTATGGGAACTGAACTAACACCATGTGCTTATCAACATTTGGGCAAGCCAACAGAGAAATAGCTTTCTAAGGTCAATCAACTTTGAAATGGTCGAACCTTCTAGGTCAAAATCACCACAGACCATCACCAGACCTTTGTCTCGTCGAACTCTCAAGTGAAACCTCACGTTGAATCTTCTGCCCCTTTGGGCAAACTCGGTGGTTGAAGATCATCTTGAATAGTGACAAACACGCCTCAACTACTAAGGAGAGTTTAGATAGTCCAACAAAGTGGTACGAATCCCACTTCTTAAACTCTTTTAAGATCTTTGAAAATTCTACAATTCCCATTACTGCGCCTAACCTGCACATCTGCAACTGGTGTAGACGCCTGAGCAACATCTTGCCCGATCTGAAAAGCATCTTTCAACTGTTAATTAACATGCATGCAGCCAACATCTCAGCTTCCAGCTCAACTCTTGCAATTACAGCAATTGTCAACAATACTAAGTGTCTCTACTACTCAACTCTAGGCTGCACCTCAAGATTTGTGCACCTCTTGAGCTTAAAAGCTCGCACTGCTCCATGGCTCTTGAACTTTTAACATCGCTTCTAGTACCTCTACTAGGTAACTTCACACTGTGCAACAGTCTCGTGGACATCTCAGTCTCGTCCACAAACTCCAAGCTAGCAAGTAAGTGACATAATTCAATAAAAATGCAATGCAATGCAACATAGCTGATCATACTTAACAGGCTACAAAACCTTAACCTCCCTACTAGAATACCTTATGTCGATCGGCAGCTGAAGACCATGGAGACCAACACAATAGCTTACAATGTAAGCTAGTCTACATAATCTATGACTCTAAGCTCTGATACCAACTGTAAGGACCCGACCCAAATCAAGGTCTAAACCTAAGTCCTTAACTCTAAATTCATGAAAGCAGCGTTCGACACTTAGGGCTTGCATAATTAAATCTGGTAAAACCTCTTGTTGATCTTGGTTGATGTTCAGATGGTACTGAACAAATGGTGGTTGTAGCGAAGCCACGTAGTTCCTGACCGTAGTTGCTAAGAGTGTCGCTCGGAATCCTTACCCTGGGTGGAAGCTACGATGTGGCTGATGCTTTGAGTAGGAGGATGACACATTCTGAAGCGTTTCTGGTCTTTTTGGTTTCGAGGTTCGGTGCAGGCCAACATAGTTGTAATGTTGGGAAAGAGGGTTGTTTGTTCAGGCAGTTGACTGTTAGACCGTTAGACGACAGTGTGTGTCGAGGGTTACCGAAGAACCCTAGTGTGGAGAGCCTCACCAGAGCTCAGTCAGACCCAGGTAGTGAGTTCAGTTGGCAAGCTGGAGTCGTGTAGGTTCTAGACCTCGGGTGAGTTGCTGGCAGATTTGGTAGGCTAGCAAGCTGGAGTTTGTTGGGGTAGAGTCCGGATTGGTTCCAGTGTGGTGGCAAGTTGGTGCTTGGTGTTGACCAAGGTGTGGTTTTGAGTTGCTAGAAGTTAGTTTTGCTCGTGGGGCGAGTGGTTCGTGCCATGTCTGTTGTTTTTCCTGTTTCCAGGATGTTGAGAATTGCCCGTTTGGCATTTGGAGGTGAGTCTTGGCTAGTGTGTGGCTGGAGGTTCAGTCTGTGGTGGACCCCCTGTTGTTGCCTTCGTGGGACTTTGATGTTGTTGCTTTAGCTGAGCAAGACAGCGAGCGTATGTGGAGCTCTCTGTCCTTCGGTTGTCCGCTTGTAAGAACCGTTTCCTTCTGGGAGTAGTTAGATTACTCCCTTGGTCTTGGAGTTGATGGTAGTGGTGCTAGCAAGAGGGAAACGTTTGTTGGCTGCTTGGAAGCAGTTGTTTGTCCAGTTAAGCGGACTCTTGAGTGGTGTTCAGGAAGTTGCAGTAGGGTTGTTCTGCCTCTTGTGAGTGTTGGGCCTAGTCAGCTAAGGTACTTTGTGTGTTTGGCCCGGGAGCTGTTCCACCTTTGTAGTTGAGGACCCCCCCTTTGTATCAGTTGTGGGATGAGGTTGCACCATTGTGGCTGGATTAGGGTCTTGACCTATTGAGGGATCCTTGCTGGTTAGTGTAGCTTGTGCTCTGCTAGCCATTGTTGGTATTCTTGTTCTTGGTAGTTGGTGTTAACCGGGTAGTGGCGTCCCGTTTGAGAAGTTTCGGTGGAAAGGTGCATTAAGCCTGAGCTAGAGGGTTAAACCTGTATGTGCTATCGTTTGGACTTGTGAGATGTGTTTCATATTTGAGGCAAGCTTCGCTCCGTTGCTCGCATGGAGGTAAGTTTGGTGGAGGGAGCCCTCTAGGGCCCTGTTGATAGCAGGTTGACTTTTTCAGTCAGTGACCTAGGTCGAGTTGGAGTTGAGTATATTGGCGTGGTTATGCAGTGTGCGGTTGGTTAGCCTACCGAGTTCGTAGCACTCAAGTTGTTGGTTTGTAGGATTCCGTGTGGGAGCTGGCAGCTGGTTGTGGTTGTTGTGTGAGTTCGGAATTTTGGTGGATTAGTTTCAGTAGCTAGAGCTCGCACCTCGCCCAGGTGGAGATGTCATAACTTTGGAGTAGTGGCATGGTAGTTTCGGGCTAGAGTTGTTGTCACCAGGGTGTGGCAACAAAGGTTTGTTCTGAGCAGTGCGTGGATGAACTGTGGTTCTGGAGAGCGTTGTTAAGAGGCTTATGAGCCGAGTGCAGTCCTGTAGTGATTTCACCCTCTGACCGATGGTCTTTTGGGAGGAGTGAGCCAGATCCTTCAGAGCTTGTTGCGAGTTGGTGTTCTGTGGTTAGGCAGCGGGAGACCAGTGTTGGTTTTACGAGGTTGCCTTGGGTAGCAGTTCCCAGCTGTTAGTTCATATAGTTCCGTTGAGGCGTTTTATTGTAAGGGTTGCAGGTTTTCTGCGTTCTGGGAGAAGATTGGTGGCCGTCAGTTCTTTTGGGGCCTGAGTTGCTGCAGCTGACCAGTAGTGCAATGCAAAAGTTTAGAGCTCTTTTGTTGGTAGCCCAAAGCAGGCAGAAGTGTTACGCCGATGTTCGGCGTCGAGATTTGGAGTTTGAGGTTTGACAGTACGTGTTCTAAGGTTGCACCGATGTGAGGTGTGTTGAGGTTTGGTAAGCGAGGGAAGTAGAGTCCCCGTTTTGTTGGACCATTTGAGATTCTCGAGAGGATTGGCAGAGTTGCATATCTGTTAGTTCTTTCCCGTCATTGTCAGCCATATAGTGTTTTCATGTATCGATGTTGAGGCAGTATGTGTCGGACCCGTCGCACATCGTGGACTTTGAGCCTTTGCAGCTGAATGAGGATTTGAGCTTCGAGGAGAAGCCAGTAGGGATTCTTGCCTTTGAGACTAAGACGTTGCGTAATCGTGAGATCTGTTTGGTAAAAGTTCAGTGGAGGAGTTTGAGTTCTGAAGAAGCCGCTCGTGAGCGGGGAAGACGAGATGAGTTTGCAGTATCCTGAGCTGTTTCAGTCTTAAGGACTTTCGAGGACGAAAGTCATAAAAAGGAGGGAATATTATAATGGCCCAGGTTTTCATCCCGGACTTCCAGGTATGCCCTAGGGGTATTTTGGTAATTTGGTCGGGTCGTCAGGGCCATTTTTGTCTTTTTCAGTTGTTAAAATTATTGGATGGACTTAAGTAGGATTTTGATGCTTTGTGGATGTGTTTGGGCATGGTGAGATGCAAAAGAAAAATTAAGGAATAAATATGTGTTTGTTGGGATTCGAACCCGAGGTGCTAGGAAGTCAGGTGGGTGGAGTGGCCAGTTGAGCCACATGAGGTTCTTGTTACTCGTTCCGCGGCATATCTTGGTTAGCCTTGTGTCCTTTGGGTTTTGGTGCATTTGATTAAAAGAAAAGAAAATAGGGTTTTGTGTTTTCTTCTCCAAATCACCATAGCCGCCCAAGCTCTCTCCCCAAGCAGCTCCTCCTTCGTTAGTCATCCCGACCACCGAGCAAAGAATTTCAGAGAGCACGGCCACCCGACCATCGAATAGCGCCGGCCACCTGCCCATTGCGGCCCACTGACCCGGCCTTGTCGCGCGCACAAAGAATGAGCGGAAGAATTTCCACCAAAGAAGCGTCGGGTCGGCCAAATTTCCAACCCATCGCCGGCCGCCCGCCCGGCCTTTGTCGCGCCAACGATCGAGCGGCGACCAGCCCCGCTGTCGTCGACGCACGGACCCGTCGCGCCGCCCAGATCGCCAGTACCGAGCTCGCTCGATGCATGCGCGTCGCTAAGCGCGCGTCAGCGACCCTAGAGCCCATCAGCGCATTGCCCGGTAGCGCCAAAGACGCCCAGCGTGCGCCGCCTGCCGCCGCGCGGCGCCCGGTGTCGTCGCGACTGTCCGTCGTCGAAAGGCCACCGTGCGCGTGAGTTGCTCCCGAGCCGAGCCCTATTTATTTTATTATATTTAGGCCTATGGATTGTGATTATTATTGTGCTTGGTAGGTTCTCATTAGCTAGCTCGGGATCGATCGCAGATTAGGATTCTTGTGTGTAGTTGAATTTCGACTAGGTAAGGATTTCTTACCGGAGTTGTGTGGGCCCTGCGGTATATTATGTGATGCTGTTTGTATGCTTGTTTGTGTTTATCAACATGTTTAGTGTTAGGTGCTCTGTTCTGAATTCCTGACTGGCATGATTTCTTATATTGTTTCTCATGTTAGTCCATGTTAGGTTGTTTCGTTCTGGCATGCTCGTATCTGTTCTTGCTTCGTAGTATCATGCTAGGTTCGTTGTATCTGTTGAGCACGTATTGGATTGTTTGTTGTTGATGTTATAGTTTAGAGTTCAGATAGGTAGCATCATCAGGGCCAGGATGCATAAAGTACCTTGCATCCACGGTATGGACGTACGAGGCATGTACTCCGTCCCTGGACCCCGTTAGGGTTTAGCTAACCCTACCGGTAGGCCCTGCAATCTTGGGTGAGGGTGGCAGACTGTTAAATGCCCCAACGGTCGGGATGATGACTTGGCATTGCCTTGTCGCCGGCAGCCGGCACGTCCTCAGCGTGTTCGGCAGTAGCCCTTGATTGCCACCTGATAGGGCAAGGACGGCTTCCTGGTGTAAGCCTACCACGACCGGTTCCTTAGCCTCAGGTGCGGTGGTTCAGGCTGACATAGTTCACGTGTCCAGGTCTCACACCCCTATGTCAGTGACACCGATCCAGAGATTTAGTTAGGCATGGTGCTTGACCTAGGCAGCTTGCCACTAGACCCGGCACCCCCCATGGTTTGCAGTAGCATGTAGTGCACGCACACACTCATTACAACTCCGACCGGAGAGCTCCTCGGGATCTTGAGCCAGTGCACCTTTTGTATCGATAGTAGACAGGCTGAGGCCGAGACTTGTTTCTCGTATAGGATCGTATCGTGTGGTGGATTATTCCGGAGTAAGACCCTGAGATGGCATCCGAAGTTTATGTGTGGATTTAAGCTATGTGCTCTCTTATGTGTTTATATTCATAGCTTGCATACCTTTCTGCTAGATGACCATGTATATCGTATTGTACCCCGGTTGGGGATTCTTACTAAGTAATTCGTTACTCACCCTTATTTTGTGGTTTTCCACAGGTAACCATGGTGCGAGACAGGATGGCTGGAGGAGGAGCTGTGATCATGGAAACCCGTTGTTCGAACTCTGAGTTTATGTCTATGATTCTTTGTGTTTTATTTTCCTCTGAATGCATGTAGTTGGGCACGGAGCTCTAGGTTGTTTTCTGACTGTTTTTCCAGATTCTAGCACTGTTGTAACTATTGGAAAGTTTTGAATGTTTTAAATAAATCTCTGATCAGAGTGAGTTTTGGAAATGTATTTGTCTTGGAACAGGTGCTTGGAAACAGGGACAGGTTTCAGGAATTCTATAACTGTGTTTGTTTTAAATGGTTGTTTGCATGTTTTAGTTTTCACTTAGAATCCGAAAACCATTCTTGCATATTGTCTTTATCTTTTGAACACATGCATTGAGGTAAAGGCCTATTTTAGAACCCCATTCGGGTCGGGTCTTTACACCTAGGCTACTAGTAGAAACCATCCAGGGCCGTGAGCCTGGCTAGCCGACCATCCATGGAAGTCTTGCGGAGCGAGAGAATATCACCTCAAGCCAGGGTGTGAGACCGAACATCATCATCCACACCCACCTACTAGTCTCTTCTATCCAGTCTTCATGACTCGTTTGGGTCCAAACGAGGCATCAAGTCGTGCATCAAACATCATGCAAGTCCATATCAGGACAATCATGCAACCATATGCAACTCGACCATATCAGGCAACCATACATGAATCATGCATCACTAGTCATACAAGAGACAAGGCATGAATGTATATGCTCTCGATGCAGTCAATGCAACATACAATGCACATGGTCATGCTACAACCACACAAATCAACTAATGCAAATAAATCGGCACATGTATTAACCACAGGTCCTCGAGAAGGGGGTAAAGGGTCCCTTACCTTGGCCAATCCACTAACTCTCTAGGAATCCACTAGAAGCTCTAACTAGCCAAACACAACTCCGAGCCCTAAAACGAACCAACTGGTCAAAACTAGCACCTTAGACCGTCAAAATTGGATCTAGAATATAAAATTTATCGAACCGAGAAGAACCTCAAAAAATGTGTCCCGGAGACACCCGACGGCTACACATGCCTCACGAACTTGGCTCGAAGAATAGAAAATGGTTCGGGTCAAATATGGTCAATAAAAGTCAATGGGTCAAAATTTGTCATTTTACCCAAACCAAACACCTTTAGTTCATTACTTGAATGATTTTAAAGCACTAGCCAAACAAGCATAAATCACTACTTGAATGGTTTTATGCCACAAACCAAACAAGCTTAATCCACACTTTAACTAACTTTAAACTAGTAGCCAAACAACATTAATCCATTACTTGAATACTCATAAACCAAGAAACAAACAGCTTTAATTCACCACTTGACTAGTCATAAACCTGCAAACAAACAGCCCCTAAACCACATTTGAATGACCATAGTCCAACAAACAAACATGCCTAATCCTTCATTTAAATATCTCAACACTAATAACCAAATAGCCTTTAAACTTCATTTAAATACCTTTAACTTGGAAACAAATAACTTAATTTGCAACTTGAATCAACTTAAACCATAACCAAACATGTTTTAACCCCAACTTAAATAGATATAAACCACTAAACAAACACACTTCTTCTTCTCCAAATGAAACCAAACCCATTTGATACCTTAAACAAAAGAAAAGAGAAGTGTCTCACCAACACTCCGACGACACTGACCTGCAGCGACGACAGCCAGGTTGACACACAGATGGCGACGGAAGCTCACCGAAAATAGCGGAGTTCTCCCGACAGCTCGAGCCCACGACCCTGAGCTGCTGCGCAACCTGCACGTCGGCGAAGCGGAACCCATATGAGAAACCCAACTGCTGCGGCGAGCTTGTACCCATGCGACCCAACCTCCGGCGAACCTATATCGAACTTGAATCCACGCACAGCAGCGAAGCTCGCGAGGACCACACGACAGCAGCGAAGCTCGCGGCGCTACTCAACCCACGACAAACACGATCCTCGAGGAGATAAAGCTCGACTCCGGCAATGGGGGTACTTGTAAAGACCCGACCCGAATGGGGTTCTAAAATAAGCCTTTACCTCAATGCATGCTTTTTTACTTAGAAAATAATATGCAAGGTTGTATGCCAGATTCTGATTAACACAAAATACGATAAAACATCCATTCAAAACAACACAAAACGTCCTGGAACCTGTCCCTGTTTCCAAGTACCTGTTCCAAGCTAAATACAATTTAAAACATACTCTGATTAGAGATTTAATTCAACATTCAAATCCAAAAATGGTTTACATCAGTGCCAGAATCGGAAAACAACCAGAAAACAACCTAAGGGCTCCGTGCCCAACTACATGCATTCAGAGGACATTTAAAACATAACAACATAAATAAAAGACTCAGAGTTCGAAACAACGGGTTTCCATGATCACAGCTCCTCCTCCAGCCATCCTGTCTCACACCATGGTTACCTGTGGAAAATCACAAAATAAGGGTGAGTACGAATTACTCAGCAAGAATCCCCAACCGGGGTACAATACGATATAAATGGTCATCTAGCAGAAAGGTATGCAAGTTATGAATATAAACACAGAAGAGAGCACATAGCTTAAATCCACAAAACCTCGGATGCCATCTCATGGTCTTACTCCAGAAAATCTACCACACGATACGATCCTATACGAGAAACAAGTCTCGGCCTTAGCCTGTCTACTGTCGATACGAAAGGTGCACTGAACTCAAGATCCTGAGGAGCTATCCGGTCGGCGCTGTAATGAGCGTGTGCGCGCACCGCATGCTGCTGCAAACCAGTGGGGTGTTGGCTCTAGTGGCAAGCTGCCCTGGTCCAGTACTCATGCCTAACTAATCTCTGGATTGGTGTCACTAACATAGGGGTGTGAGACCTGGACACGTGAACTATGTCAGCCTGTACCACCGTACCTGAGGCTAAGGAACCGGTCGTGGTAGGCTTACACCAGGAAGCGATCCTTTCCCTATCAGGTGGCAATCAAGGGCTACGGCCGAACACGCTGAGGACGTGCCGACTGCCGGGGACAAGGCAATGCCTCGTCATCATCCCGACCGTTGGGGCATTTAACAGTCTGCCACCCTCACCCAAGATTACAAAGGGCTGCCGTTAGGGTTAGCTAAACCCTAACGACGGATCGAGGGCGAATCTTGCCTCGCGACGCCCCGCCACGGATGCAAGTTACGTTATGCACCCTCGCCCGGATGATGCTACCTATCATAACTCTAAACTATAAATAGATACAGCAACCAATCCAAAACTTGCTCAACAAAAACAACGAACCTAGCATGATACTACGAAGCAAGAACAGATAACGAGCTTGCCAAAACAGAACAACCTAGCATGGACTAACATGAGAAACAACACAAGAAATCATGCCAGTCGGGCATTCAGAACAGAGCACCTATCACTAAACATGCTGATAAACATAAGCAAGCATACAAACAGCAATCACATATTATATCGCAGGGCCCACACAACTCCCGTAAGAAATCCTTACCTTGGTCGGGAGGCAACTACACACAAGGGTCCTATGCTGCGATCGATCCCGAGCTAGCTAATGAGAACCTAACAAGCACAACAATATCACAATCTATAGGCCTAAATATAATAAAACAAACAGGGCTCGGCTCGGGAGCAACTCACACGGCACGGCTGACACGAGGACGGACAGCCGCACCGTCGTGGCTTTCTTCTTGGGCGGGGGGCGCGCGTTGGGTGTGCTTGGCACGGCGCTGGTTGCGCGGCCGAAAGCGTGCTAGCAGTGGCGCTGGGTGGCGCGAGCCGCGCGCGCTGGTTGCGCGCTGAGACGGAGACGCGTGCGCGGCGCGGCGCTGGCGCTGGGACGTGATGCGGGCGAGACGCGCGATGGCAGGGGTTGCTGGTGCAATGTGCTGCAGAGCTGAGCGAGTGACGTCTGGGCGCGGCGACGGTGTGCGCGCGCGCGTTCTTGAAGCCGGGCTTCGAGGCGTGCTGGCTCGGTATGGCGATGGGTAGGGCTGCTCGGTTGGGCGTCTGCTGGCGATGGGGCTGCTGGTGCGACGGTAGGGGCTGGGCGATGCAGGCCGTCTGGGCGCTCTGCGATGGGTGGGGTTGCTCAGCTGGTGGTGCTCCCCCCACGGCTAGCTGCAACAAACCACAAACTCACCTCCTTTTTCTCTCGGCCAGCAAGGACACCAAACGAAAGAAGAAGAAGAAGAAGAAGAAGAGAACTCTTACTCGTGATGACAATCGATCGAAGGGCTGCTCGGGGAGATGATGCACGGCAAGGAGCTTGGGGAGAGGAAGTTTGGGCGGCTAGGGTGGTTTTGGAGAAGAAAAGCTAATAAACCTAAAATCCCTTCATTTAATCAAATGCACCAAAACCCCAAAGACCAAAAGCTAACCAAGACATGCGGCGGAAAGAGCAACAAAAATAGCTCGAGGCTCAACCGGCAACGACACACAACTGACCTCCCAGACAACCTTGGTTCGAACCCCAACAAACGCACCTTTAACTCCCAATTTTACTTTTGCATCTCACCATGCCCAAACACATCCACAAAGCATCAAAACCCTACATATCCAATAATTTTAACAACTGAAAAAGACATAAACGACCCTGACGACTCGACCAAATTACCAAAATACCCCTAGGGCAAACCTGGAAGACCGGGATGAAAACCTGGGTCGTTACAATATTCCCTCCTTTTATGACTTTTGTCCTCGAATGTCCTTAAGACTGAAACAGCTCAGAATAATGCAATCTCATCTCGTCCTCCCCGCTCACGAGCGGCTTCCTCTAAACTCTGACTCCTCCACTGAACTTTTACCAAACGGATATCATGACTACGCAAACGTCTTCGTCTCAAAGGCAAAAATCATCTTAGGCTTCACCTCGAAGCACGAATCCTCATTCAGCTAAGAAAACTCAACGTCCATAACGTGCGACGGGTTCGGCACGTACTGCCTCAACATCGATACATGAAACGCACTATGCACAGCTGACATCAACGGAGGAAAGGCTAACCAATATGCAACTCTGCCAATCCTCTCAAGAATCTCAAATGGTCCAACAAAACGGGGACTCCACTTCCCTCGCTTACCAAACCTCAACACACCTCACATCGGTGCAACTTTTAAGAACACGTGTTGTCCAACCTTAAACTCCAAATCTCGACGCCGAACATCGGCGTAACTCTTCTGCCTGCTCTGGGCTACTAACATACGAGCTCTAATCTTTTGCACTGCACTGCTGGTCAACTGCAGCAACTCAGGACCCAAAAACTGATGGCCACCAACCTTTTCCCAGAACACTAGAAACCTGCAACATTTACCATACTACGTTTCAACGAAACCAGGAACTGCTACCCAAGGCAACCTCATAAAATCCAACACTGGTCCCCCGCTGCCTAACCACGAAAACACCAACTCACAACAAGTTCTGAAGGATCTGGCTCACTCCTCCCAAAAGACCATCGGTCAGAGGGTGAAAACACTTCAGGAACTGCACTCGGCTCATAAGCCTCTTAATAACGCTCTCCAGAACCACGGTTCATCAACGCACTGCCTAGAATAAACCTTTGTTGTCACACCCTGGTGACAACAACTCTAGCCTGAAACTGCCATGTCACCACTCCATAGCAATGACATCTCCACCTAGGGCGAGGTGCGAGCTCTAGCTACTACAACTAATCCGCCAAAAATCCGAACTCACACAACAACCTCAACCAGCTGCCGGCTTCCACACGGAATCCTACAACCAACAACTTGAGTGCTACAAACTCGGTAGCCTAACCAACCGCACACTGCATAACCACGCCATTCCACCCAACTCTAGCTCGACCTAGATCACTGACTGGAAAAGTCAACCTGCTATCAACAGGGCCCCAGAGGGCTCCCTCCACTAAACTTACCTCCATGCAAGCAACGGAACAAAGCTCGCCTCATTAAGAGACACAACTCACAAGACCAAACGGCAACACAAAAAAAAAGGCTTTTACCTTCTAGCTTAAGCTTATTGCACCTTCCAACCGAAACTCCATAAACGGAACGCCACTACTCGGTTAACACCAACTACCAAAAATAAGAATACCAACAATGGCTGGCGGGGCACAATCTACACTAACCAGCAAGGATCCCTCAACGGTCAAGACCCTAGTCCAGCCACCATGGTGCAAACTCATCCCACAACTGATACAAGGGTTCCTCAACTACAAAGGTGCAACAGCTCCAAGGCCAAACACACAAAGGAGGCAGAACAACCCCTACAGCAACTTCCAGAACACCACTCCCGAGTCTGCTTAACTGGACAAACAACTGCTTTCAGGCGGCCAACAGACTTTTCCTCTTGCTAGCACCACTACCACCAACTCCAAGACCAAGGAATAATCTGACAACTCCTAAGAGGAAAGCAGTTCTCATAAGCGGACACAAGGAGAGAGAGAGCTCCACACACGCTCGCTGTCTTGCTCAGCTAAAGCAACAACATCTAAGTCTCACAGAGGCAACAACAAGGGTTCCACCATAGACTGAACCGCCAACCACAAACTGCCAAAGACTCACCCCTGAACGCCAAAGGAAGGGCAGCTCCAAAAACTCCAGAAACAGGAAAACATCCGACAGGGCAAGAACCACTTGCCCCACGAGCAAAACTAACTTCTAGCAACTTGAAACCACACCTTGGTCAGCACCAAGCACCAACTTGCCACCACACCGGAACCAATCCGAACTCTACTTCAAACAAACTTTAGCTTGCTAGCCCACCAAATCTGCCAGTAACTCACCCGAGGTCCACAACCTACACGACTCCGGCTTGCCAACTGAAACTCACTACCTGGGTCTGACTGAGCTCTGGTGAGGCTTTCCACAACTAGGGTTTCTTCGGCAACCCTCAAACACACACTGTCGTCAAACGGTCTAACAGCCAACTGCCTGAACAAACAACTCCTTTTTCCAGCATTACAACTATGCTGGCCTTCTCCGATCCTCGAAACCAAAAAGACCAGAAACACTTTAGAATGTGTCATCCTCCTACTCAAAGCATCAGCCACATCTTAGCTTCCTCTCAGGATAAGGATTCCGAGCAACACTCTTAGCAACTATGGTCAGAGACTACGTGGCTTCGCTACAACCAACATTTGTTCAGTACCATCTGAACTCCAACCATGATCAACAAGAGGTTCTCCAACCAGGCTTAGGTTCAACTCAACAAAACTTGCCTAAGCAACAATCCGACTACGAGCACGGTATCCTTACAACAACAACTAAAGCCTTACAACATCCACCTGGAGTCCAATTTCTCCAAGAACTGAGCACCAGTTCTCCAATGCAAACCCTACATGGTTCCGAAACTCTCGCCACCAGAACGAACTACACAGAAACACACTTATGCACAACTCCCAACCTTCCTTCAGAGATCCAAGACTAACAAACGCTTTCTAAAAAGGCAACAACTAACTTCCGGCAGGGATGCAATCAACCAAAGGAACACTAAAAGTTCCATCTCCACACGATACTCGAAGCTGTGGCAACCTTGCTCTACTAAAGCATAACAATGCCAAACCAAACTTACCTCATACCAACGTCTCTACCAAGCCTGCTTACACATAAGGTGTCCAACTCATCTCATAAGGCATCCTACACATGGCCCCTCTGCTGGACCAAACTCGCATCTACGATGCTCAACTCTCCTTAGATTTAGGCACTCGAAGGTAGTTGACCGCACTACCAACCACAAAGATCTCTTGGCCTTAGCACTAGCGTGAGACTCACACACACTAACACTTATCAACCTTCAACCTACTGACGCACTCATCCCCCAGTAACACTGGAAAGAGGCTCCTGCTCCTCTCGGACGACCTTTCGCTTGTAGTCCTACAACTACCACTGAACTAGTCCTCTTGCACGACCTAAGCAGGTGCAACTGCCATAAACGGATCCAAAGGCTAAAGGAGTGCTGAACTCCAGACGAGTTATAGAACCATCTATTCTACTCGTGCCAAACTCAGGCCTGAACTAGACTTAGTGCCAAGCGGCACACCAACCAACGCACCTCAAGTGCCACCACCACCAATTCCACATCATACTACAAATGGGGCCAGCATGGTCACAACCTCAAGTGAAAAAAACTCTGGCTAGGCATACAAGGGCTCAAAACTCAAACAACCCTGACTATGGAATCTCATCCAACTGAAATCTCACGGCCTACTCTTGCATCTCCACATGATGCTCAACAAACTCTGACCGGCTCTCTCAACATGTAGCAGCTAGCTCTGCTCTAGGAGCTCACCATAAGAAGAGTGCTCAACTCTACTAGACAACTGAGGAAACCACCAACGAATCAAGTCCGATGGGTACACTGCTCGCTGCACCCTTAACCACAGGGTTCCGACTTACTGGCTGCAAAACAACAACAATTTACAAGAGAACAAAGTTGTCTCTACATTCCCCCTTGAAGGCTACTAACTCTGCAGCGACTCTCTGGGCAACCAAACAATCTGCTAAGGTTCAAGATCAACACTTGAACTACCCAGGCTAGTCCACACTGGAACCTGCTCCACTAGCAACAACATGAGCAAAGCCAAAGCTAATTCCGCTCCTAAGGCGGTACTCCGAGGCAAATCACCTCCACCCTCTCTCTGGGGAAAAGCTAACACTGGGCCACAAGTGGCCAATGGGAGTCTAATCTCTGCCTCCCCCTGGGACGATGTCCCAGCGGTATCTGA
Source organism: Sicyos edulis (assembly GCA_036507275.1). Classification (NCBI taxonomy): domain Eukaryota; kingdom Viridiplantae; phylum Streptophyta; class Magnoliopsida; order Cucurbitales; family Cucurbitaceae; genus Sicyos; species Sicyos edulis. The sequence goes on along the minus strand of CM071849.1, from coordinate 22,447,173 downwards.
ATCTATCTGGATACCCTGACTAGCTGCTATCATACTGATGGTGCTCTGGACCCAAACCAACAACGAGTCAGAACCTGCTCGTCTCTGCTCCACAACACTAAATAAGGCATACACTAGATGAAAAGTATTGTAAATTCTTAACCCTTTCTAAAACTGTAAACTTAGGCATACCTGATGACTGTCGAAGTGCTGATGATCATGGAAAAATGACCTACAACAAAAGGTCAGTCTATAGAATCTATGACTCTGAGCTCTGATACCAACTGTAAAGATGTAACGGCACAGGTTTTCATCCCGGTCTTCCAGGTATGCCCTAGGGGTATTTTGGTAATTTGGTCGGGCCGTCAGTGTTGTTTATGTCTTTTTTCCAGTTGCTAAAATTATTGGATGGTCTTTTGCAGTTTTTGAGGCTTTGTGGAAGTGTTTCGGCATGGTTAAGTGCAAAAGTAAAAATGTAAGGAAATTATGTTGCAGTTGGGATTCGAACCCGGGGTGCTAGGAAATAAGGTGGGTGGAGTGGCCAGTTGAGCCACAGGAGGATCTTGTTGCTCTTTCCACGACATATCTTGGTTAGCCTTGAGTCATTTGGGTTTTGGTGCATTTGATTAAATGAAAGGGAATTAGGTTTTTTGGCTTTCTTCTCCAAAAGCTTCTTGGCCGCCCAAGCTTCTCTCCCAAGCCCCTTGCCGTGATTTTCTTCCCCGTGCCAAGCTTCAGCCATCGAGCCTCGCCCCGCCGAGCAAGAGCCTGGGTGAGCAAAGAGGTCGCCAAGAAGAACCCACCCAGAAAGCAAACCAAAGCCTGCCCGCCTTGTCGCGACTCCCAGACGCTCGCTGTTGTACTGTCGCGAGCACCGGACTGCGTCGCCAAGACTCGTGATCGCGCCCAGATCTCCTGCGGGCGCCCAGCCGCTCCGCGTCGCCAGCGCCTGCGCGCCCATCGCCGTCCCAGCGCGTCCGCGTCGCCAGCGCCTGACGCCATCTCAGCGCGCCCGTCAGCGCCCATCTGCGCCCAACAGCAGCCCCGCACGTGTAGCCTGTCCGTCCGCGTGTTAGCTGTGCCGCGTGAGTTGCTCCCGAGCCGAGTTCTGTTTATTTTATTATATTTAGGCCTATAGATTGTGATTATTATTATGTTTGTTAGGTTCTCGTTAGCTAGCTTGGGATCGATCGCAGCTTAGGATTCTTGTGTGTTGTTGCCTCCCGACCAAGGTAAGGATTTCTTACCGGAGTTGTGTGGGCCCTGCGGTATATTATGTGATGCTGTTTGTATGCTTGTTTGTGTTTATCAGCATGTTTAGTGTTAGGTGCTCTGTTCTGAATTCTTGACTGGCATGATTTCTTATATTGTTTCTCATGTTAGTCCATGCTAGGTTGTTCCGTTCTGGCATGTTCGTATTTGTTCTTGTTTCGTAGTATCATGCTAGGTTCGTTGTATCTGTTGAGCACGTATTGGATTGTTTGCTGTTGATGTTATAGTTTAGAGTTCAGATAGGTAGCATCATCCGGGCTAGGATGCATAAAGTACCTTGCATCCACGGCAGGGACGTACGAGGCATGTTCTCCGTCCCTGGACCCCGTTAGGGTTTAGCTAACCCTACCGGTAGGCCCTGCAATCTTGGGTGAGGGTGGCAGACTGTTAAATGCCCTAACGGTCGGGATGATGACTTGGCATTGCCTTATCCCCGGCAGTCGGCACGTCCTCAGCGTGTTCGGAAGTAGCCCTTGATTGCCACCTGATAGGGCAAGGACGGCTTCCTGGTGTAAGCCTACCACGACCGGTTTCTTAGCCTCAAGTGTAGTGGTTCAGGCTGACATAGTTCACGTGTCCAGGTCTCACACCCCTATGTCAGTGACACCGATCCAGAGATTTAGTTAGGCATGGTGACTGGACCTGGGCAGCTTGCCACTAGACCGTGCACCCCCGAGTCTGCAGTAGCATGCGGGCGCGCGCGCTTACGCTCATTACTGGCCGCCCATCGAGAGCTCTCGGGATTGTGAGCCAGTGCACCTTTTGTATCGACAGTAGACAGGCTGAGGCCAGGACTTGTTTCTCGTATAGGGCGTATTGTGTGGTGGATTTTCCGGAGTAAGACCCTGATTTGGCATCCAAGGTTTATATGTGGATTTAAGCTATGTGCTCTATTCTGTGTTTATATTCATAGCCTACATATCTTCCAGCTAGATGACCATGTATATCGTATTGTACCCCGGTTGGGGATTCTTACTGAGTAATTCGTTACTCACCCTAATTTTTGTGGTTTTCCACAGGTAACCAAGGTGCGAGACAAGATGGCTGAAGAAGGAGCTGTGATCATGGCAACCAGCTGTCAAACTCTGATTTTATGTTATGACTCTTTATGTTTTTGTTTCCTCTGAATGCATGTAACCGGGCACGGAGCCCTAGAATGTTTTTCGAATGTTTTTACGGATTCCAACATTGTTGCAACTGTTGAAAGTTTTGAATGCTTTAATAAATCTCTTATCAGAGTAAACTTTTGGAAACGTATTTATCTTGAAACAGGTGCTTGGAGACAGGGACAGGTTTCAGGAAATTGTTTTGACTTTGAATTGAATGTTTGAATGTTTTGGTTTTAATTGGAATCCGAAAGCCATTCCTGCATATTGTCTTTAACTTTGAATGCATGCATTGAGGTAAAGTCCCATTTAGATCCCCTTTTGGGTCGGGTCTTTACAGTTGGTATCAGATCTCAGAGTCAAAGATTCTGTAGACTGACCTTTTGTTGTAGGTCATTTTCTCATGATCACCAGCACTCCGACAGTCATCAGGTACGCCTACGTTTACTGTTTTTAGAAAAGGGTTAAGAATTTACAATACTTTTCATCTAGTGTATGCCTTGTTTAGTGTTGTGGAGCGAGACGAAAGAGTTTCGACTCGTTGTTGGTTTGGGTCCAGAGCACCATCATGCCAACTTCCCGTAGTGTAAGAAGTGTGATTGCAGCTAGTCAGGGTATCCAGACAGATTCAGATACCGCTAGGACATCGTCCCAGAGGGAGGCAGAGATTAGACTCCTGTAGGCCACTTGTGGGCCGGTTGTTAGTTTTCCCCTAGAGAGAGGGTGGAGGTGTTTTTCCCTAGAGTACCACTCCAGAAGAGGAGTTAGCTATGGCTTTACTCATGTTGATGCTTGTGGAGCAGATTCCAGTGTGGACTAGCCTAGGTAGTTCAAGTGTTGATCTTGAACCTTAGCAGATTGTTTGATTGCCCAGTGAGTAGCTGCGGAGTTGGTAGCCTTCGAGGAGGTTGCTGAGACATCTTTGTGCTCTGGTTAATTGTTGTTGTTTTGCAGCCAGTAAGCAGAAACCCTGTGGTTAAGGGTGCAGCGAGCAGTGTTCCCATCGGACTTGATCCGTTGGTGGTTTCCTCAGTTGTCTAGTAGAGTTGAGCACTCTTCTTATGGTGAGCCACTAGAGTAGGGCTAGCTGCTGCATGTTGAGAGAGCCGGTCGGAGTTTTGTTGAGCATCATGTGGAGATGCAAGAGTAGGCCGTGAGACTTCAGTTAGATGAGATGCCATAGGCATGGTTGTTTGAGTTTGAGCTCTTGTATGCCTAGCCATAGTTTTTGTCACTTGAGGTTGTGACCTTGCTGGCCCCATTTGTAGTAAGATGTGGATTTGGTAGTAGTGGCACTTGAGGTGCATTGGTTGGTGTGCCGCTTTGGCACTAAGTCTGGTTCAGGCCTGAGTTTGGCACGAGTAGGACAGATGGTTCTATAATTCGTCCGGAGTTCAGCACACTCCTTTAGCCTTTGGATCGGTTTATGGCAGTTGCATCTGTTTAGGTCGTGCAGGAGAGCTAGTTCAGTGGTAGTCGTAGGACTACAAGTGGAAGGATGTTCGAGAGGAGCCGGAGCCTCTTCCCAGAGTTATCGGGGGTTGAGTAACTCAGCAGGTTGACGGTTGGTAGTGTTAGTGCGCGTGAGTCTCACGCTAGTGTTAAGGCCAAGAGATCCTTGTGATTGGTAGTGCGGTCAACTACCTTCGAGTGCCTAAATCTGAGGACAGTTGTGCATTGTAGATGCGAGTTTGGTCCAGCAGAGGGGCCATGAGTTGGATGCCTATGAGGCGAGTTAGATGCCTCATGAGATGAGTTGGATGTCTTATGTGTAAGCACGCTTGGTAGAGACTTGGTATAAAGTAAGTTCGGTTTGGCATTGTTATGCTTTAGTAGAGCAAGGTTGCCACAGCTTCGAGTATCGTGTGGAGATGGAACTTTTGGTGTTCCTTTGATTGATTGTATCTCTGCCAGAAGTTAGTGTTGACTTTTGGAAAAGCACCTGTTAGTTTTGGATCTCTGAAGGAAGGTTGAGAGTTGTGCACTCAAGTGTGTTTTGTGTAGTACGTTCTGGTGGCGAGAGCTTCGGAACCATGTAGGGTTTGCATTGGAGAATTGGTGCCCAGTTCTTGGAGAAGTTGGACTCCAGGTGGATGTTGTAAGGCTTTAGTTGTTGTTGTAAGGATACCGTGCTCGTAGTCGGATTGTTGCTTAGGCAAGTCTTGTAAGGTCGGTTCTAAGCTTGGTTGGTGGAACCTCTTGTGTTCATGGTTGGAGTTCAGATGGTACTGAACAAATGGTGGTTGTAACGAAGCCACGTAGTTTCTGACCGTAGTTGCTAAGAGTGTTGCTCGGAATCTTTACCTTGGGTGGAAGCTACGATGTGGCTGATGCTTTGAGTAGGAGGATGACACATTCTGACGCGTTTCTGGTCTTTTTGGTTTCGTGGTGGTTCGAGCAGCCGGCATGGTTGTGATCTTTGGAAAAAGGAGTTGATTGTTCGAGCGGTTGGTCACATTAATCGTTAGACGGCAAGTGTGTGTCGAGGGTTGCCGAAGAACCCTAGTTGTGGAGAGCCTCACCGAGCTCGGTCGGACCCAGTAGTGAGTTTTGGTTGGCAAGCGAAGTCGTGTAGTTTGTAGCCTCGGGTGAGTTGCTGGCAGTTTTGGTAGGCTAGCAAGCTAGAGTTGTTTAAAGTAGAGTCCAGATTGGTTCCGGTGTGGTGGCAAGTTGGTGCTTGGTGTTGACCAAGGTGTGGATTGGAGTTGCTAGAAGTTAGTTTTGCTCGTGGGGCGAGTGGTTCGTGCCCTGTCGGTTGTTTTTCCTGTTTCTAGGATGTTGAGAGTTGCCCTTTTGGCATTTAGGGGTGAGTCTTGGCTAGTGTGTGGTTGGAGGTTCAGTCTATGGTGGACCCCCTATTGTTGCCTCCGTGAGACTTAGATGTTGTTGCTTTAGAGGAGCAAGACAGCGAGCGTGTGTGGAGCTCTCTGTCCTTCGGTTGCCCGCTTGTAAGAACCGTTTCCTCTTAGGAGTTGTCAGGTTACTCCCTTGGTTTTGGAGTTGATGGTAGTGGTGCTAGCAAGAGGGAAAAGTTTGTTAGCTGCTTGGAAGCAGTGTTTGTCCAGTTAAGCGGATTCTTGAGTGGTGTTCTGGAAGTTGCAGTAAGGGTTGTTCTGCCTCTTGTGAGTGTTGGGCCTAGTCAGCTAAGGTACTTTGTGTAACGGCCCAGTTTTCTATTTCGGTTACCCAGGTGATTTCGGGTCATTATTCGGATGTTCGGATGGGCCGTTAGAGCTGTTTTAACCCTTAGGGGTATTTTGGTCTTTTTGCCCCCGATCAGGGTTTTGAGGATTTTCAAGATTTCAGGGCCATTCCTGCCTTCATCGAAGTTTGGTGGTTGTTGGTTGCAAGACCCAAGAGGTTTGGGCAAGTTGTTTGGGAGTTTGGAGGTATTTTAGTTATTGGCAAAATTAATGGGTTTTTTAGTGCTTCCTTTGGGATTTGAACCCTTGCCCTAAATGGTTTTGGGAGTCTGTAGGAAAAAGAGTTTTATTAAAAAGAAAAGTTTGCTTGGGCCGGGTTTTGAAAGAGGAAGCTTTGGGAAGGGATTTTAGACCCATTTAAATTAGGAAAAGGAAAGAAATCAAGAAAAATCCCTTTCCCCCTTGTATTGCAAGACTCTCTCTCTCTCTCTCTCTCTCTCTCTCTCTTAAACCCTAGCCGCACCATGCCCAGCCCTTGCCGCACCAACCCCAGCCGAGCCACCACACCCTAGCCGCACCCCCGCACCAGTCGCTCGATCTGCTCGGCCCTTGCCCGATCGCGGCACAGACCGCCCAAGACCACCCAAGCCACGCACGCTTAGATCGCTCAGCCCATGGCCAGCCGCTCTGCACCAGCCGCACCACCCAGCCCAGTCCGCCCAGCCGCTCCGCCCAAGCTGCCCAGACGCGCCGCACGCTGCCGCCCAGCGTCTCCCGTGCGTCGACCCAGCCGCCCAGATGCGCCTCCCGTGGGTCGTCCCAGCCGTCGCACTCCCGCAGCCCAGACGCGTCACACGTGCGTCGTCCTTGCAGACCCGACGTCTCACCCGCTCTCCTGCTCCAGCACGTCTGCTCGCCTTGCCGCGCGCCTGAGCCAGCTCTTGCCTCGCCAGCGCCCAGCGCCAGCACCCCTGCCGCACCAGCAGCGCCCATTCCTGCCCTTTTGCTGCCATGACCGCATGTCTTCTCGGTTGGTAATTCTCGAGCCTTTTCCCTTTTAGATTTTTAAGCTGCTGTATATTTATTTAGGATGCTTTTATTATGCCTAGGTTGCTCGGGTTCGCTTTAAGCTCGAGGGTCGTTATCTGATTCGCGATACTTATTTTCCACTTGTTTCCAGGTAAGGATTTCTTACCGTGGTTGTGTGGACCCTGCGATGCTTTCTTGATTGTGTCTTATATGCATGTTTACTTCTATGAACATGATTAGTGGATAAGGCAGCTTGTGATTGCATTCTTGCTAGCATGTTTTCCTGTTTGTACATGTTAGTGCCATGCTAGGATTGTTCTTCCAGCATGCTTGAGATTCCTGCTTTATGTTCGTAGTATCATGCTAGGTTATGTGTGATTGATGTTGATATGTATGTCTAGCCAGGAATCAGTTATTTTGTACTTTTAGCTAGTATAGTAGAGTTTGTCATCATCCAGAGGCTGAGAGCGGACATAACGTACTTTGTCCCCACCGGTCGGGAGTAGAGCGAAGCATAACGTACATTGCTTCCCCCGGCAGCCGATGTGGATTTAGCTACCACATCGGCATAAGCCTAGTTTGTAGCCTGCTAGAGCGGAACCCTGCCAACGGTGCAAGCCTGCCTTGGCCTGTCCTTAGCTTCAGGTCGGTGGTACAGGCTGCACAGATGAGTGCCGAGGGCCTCGCACTACTGTGTTCAGTGACATCGTTTTCGAGTCTTTAGGCATGCGTACCTGGCCCGCGTAGTTTGTACCTAGGCCCCCACATTTACGCCTGTTGTAGTAGCATGCGGTGTGAGCGCACAAGCGTTAGTCGCCGGTTCGGAGAGCTCCCCCGGGCTAACGTTCGTGAGTACACCAGTTCCTTCCAGTTTAGAGGTAGACTTTGGGTACTCTCCTGATAGTCCAGATTTGTTGGCGAGGGTAAGAGGCCCTTGAGGACACCTCTTGGGATTGGTTTTTGAGCTAATCATATGGTCGAGGGAGAAAGACCCTCGAGGGTGTCGGACATCTTTGGGATCGGTTTTTGAGCTAATCAATTGACCGAGGGAGAAAGACCCTCGGAGATGTCCTGGGATTGGTTATGAGAACCAATCATTAGGCCGGAAGTAGGAGACTTCTGAGGATGCCAGATTCTGCCTTGTAAGCTCGTTGAGCTATGATCTGTGTTGGTAACTGTTTGCATGTATACTAGGGTGCCAGATGATTGATGTATCGTATTGTACCCCGGTTGGGGATTCTTACTGAGTATGTTTATACTCACCCTTATTTCTGTGGTTTTTCCACACGGTAACTTGGGACGGACAAGGACGGACGGCTAGCGGAGGGAGCTGATTGATCATGGGAGCCGCCGACACTCTGTCTTTTATTGTTTGCATAATTTGTTCAGCATGTAGACGGACAGGAGTCTTAGGGGGATGTAATTGTATTGTATGATTTCATAAACACTGGCCAGGCTTGTTTTACTTTGTGGTTTGCTTAAATGAAGGTTGTTGTTTATGTTTTAAGTGTCCCCGCTTTTAAATGTTTTGAAAGGTTTTAAATATGAGCACTAAACCGCTTGATGAAGTATTTAACTTGCATGCTGAGTGAGAACCTAGGTTTAGGACCGTATTTTGGGTCGGGTTCTTACAGTAGTATTTAACTTGCATGCTGAGTGAGAACCTAGGTTTAGGACCGTATTTTGGGTCGGGTTCTTACAGTTGGTATCAGAGCACAGAGTCATAGATTCTGTAGACTAACCTGCTTTGTAGGTTGTTGCCCCCATGATCATCAGCACTCCGCGACCGTCAGGTTTGTCTGAGTTCATTAAGCTAAGGGTTTTATTTTACAATACTGCATCTAGTATACATGTGTTACCCTTGTTTGGCAGTGAGAGCCCCAGCGTGGCCTAGCTTCTATGCTTTGTGTAGATTGCCAGTATGTTGATTTCACATAGAGTAGCAGGGACGTTTGGTATTTCCAACCGAGGAGTTGGACTGTTCATGTTGATGATGAGACCGCGTCTAGGGTTGTCTAGACCCGTAGGCCACCTTTGGCCCTGGCAGATGAGTTGCCAAGAGTAGGGGGGTCGAGGCTAGCACGCCTCAGAGTGAGACTCCTTGAGCAGACTGTGCTCCAGCCATGAGGGAGTTGATGGCAGGTCTTTTAGCTAACAGAGAGCGGAGACCCAGGTGCAATTTGTAGCGCTTAGTGAGGAGTATTGGGCACAGAGAGCCCAGCTGGCAAAGTTTATTTAGGAGTCACCCCTCCTAGTAGCTCCAGTAGCCCTGGAGGTTCTCGGGAGGGCATGATCAGCAGGTTTATGCTGATAAGATAGTTGGCGTTGATCGAGCCGCCAAGTTTGGCAAGTGGGAGCCTCAGAAATTTGGATATTTTTAGGCTCATCACTGGCGCGAGGTGGTCGCCAGGATCGAGTTTATCATCCAAGTGTTGCGATGACCTGGTGTTCAGAGGCCGATGACCTGATGTTCAGAGGTCGAGGCGTGCCGTTCTGGTGTTGTTTGATGCAGCAGTGTGGTGGTGGAAGTCCCCTGTGAGAGGCGGACCAATAGAGTTTCCACCAGCCACCCGGTCGATTGGGAAGCTGCCAGGTTAGTAGCTTTTGAGGAAGATGTAGAGACATCTTGTCCTCCTGCAAGCCTGCAGTCTTTTTGCAGCCAGTTCTTTAGTACCCTCGTAGCCAGGGTGTAGTGTGGAGGTTGCTTGTCAGGACTAACCCATCCGTGGATTCCAGTTGGCTAGTAGAGAGAAGCACCTTGTGTTGGCATGTTCCAGATGTGGAGCTAGGTGTTGCCACCCGAGGAGTTGGCCTGAGTTTTTGTTGAGCATCGAGTGGGATGCAGGAGTTGGCCTAAGCTATTGTTGAGCATCGAGTGGGATGCAGGAGTAGGTCGTGGCATGTCTGTTAGGCGAGATGCCAGAGATTAGGCTGCTCGAGTGTTTGGACTCTTGTGTTGAGTGCCTTTGCCCCTTCACTTGGAGTGTGACCTTCCCTATCCTTAGAGGGGCATAAAGCTTGTTTTGGGCTGATTTGTGTTGTAAAGGATGTTGTGCCTGTTGGCACCAAGCTTTGAGAGGAGGCCTAGATTCGAGCCAGTTGGCACTTTTGGTGCAGATGGTTCCATGCCCGCCCAGAGTATAGCATCCCCACTAGCCTTGTACCCGTTTTTTTGAAGTTGCATCTGTTGGATTGCTTAAGAGATCTAGCTTGGTGGTAGTCAGAGAACTACAAGTGTGAGGTCGTTCGAGGGAAAAGTAGAAGCTTTTCAGGGTCACCGAGAGTTGGGTGCAAAGGATGTTGTAGGTTGGTGAGGGCTAGCGCGTCCGAGTTCTCGCGCTTGTGTGTGGGCTTGTGAGCCAGCTTGATGGTAGTGTGTTTCGACTACTGATAAGCGCCGATCCTTGCTTGAATTTTACAAAGCTAGAGGTCCTTCTAGGATCCTTGCAAAAACTCACAATGAATATAATTCTCGAATCTTCTTTTCCTTCTTCAGCCCCAAAAGTGCATGTGGTTACGTATGGGTAGAGTTGGCATCGAGGATGTGTACTTGATAAACATGAGAGCCATGAGCCTTGTGTTGTGGCTGCACACAGCCCCACAAGTGCATGTGGCACGTATTTGGGTTCGCTTTTTACAATAAACATGATTCGCCTTGTGTTGTGGCTTTGAAATTGCTCTTGTGCCTATTCCATTTGCATCTCAAATTGATAAGGCAACCCTAATTCTCAGCCCAAAGATCCAAGCTTATGATGAAGCAAAAACCCTTGAATTAAGAGATTAACACCTCCTTATAGATTTGGGAACAACCAAGAGAAAAGACTAGAATTTGATTACCTCTTAAGATCAATGATCTAGAAGCAAGATATGGAAGATCTTGTTCTAGATTGAGTCACTCCACAATCAAGCTTGATCAAGGCTGGATTGAATGGCTCCAATGCATTCTATCACAAGATTGCAAGGGAAACTTAGAAAAAGAGACAAAGAACATGCCCAAAAATTCTAAGAAAATGATCTCTTGTAGAGAGCTAATTTTCATTCAATCAAAATCTGAGTTTTACAACTTACTTCATGGCTATTTATAGCCTATGAAAGTTAAACCTAAAATAAAGAAACCAACATAATTACCATAATGCCATTGTTGCAAAATATAACCTAAAACATTAAAAACAAGATTTTAAACATAGACTTGCATAAAAGCTCCTAAAATCTGAAAATTGATGTTTGTGTTGCCAACTCTAACATTTGTATTTCCCCTTGTCGAATGATTAAGACATTTAAATCAAGTCAAATGTCATTAATTCCATGGACAACTTCAATCTTGCATACATTGACTTCCAAAGCATCAAATGGTTCCTCTTCCCTTGAAATGGTCTCTAGCACATGAAATGAATTTTGAATTGAAGCTATCCACTGTCGAAGGTGAAGAATGAATGCTTGTTGAATCTTCTTTGCTTTGGATCGTGTAATAGGTCCAAGTGCAACTTGTGGAACTCCATGATCCTTATCACAAATGATCGATCAAAGTTAGGTAGAGCATGGCAGGGGGCATTGGTCGGTTTTTCTATTAGTTCATTGAACACATTCTCTTGCTTTTGATTCCATTAGAATTGTACAATCTCTCTAACAAGTTCATTCTGCTTTGAGGCAATCCTATTGAAATCCTTGATAAGCCTCGTGCAGAAACTAGCTAAACCATGAAGGATCTTGCCTCGGTTGAATTTGTGGGTGTTGTCCTCACTTAGAATGCCTCTTTTGGGGCTTTAATTGGCTCTCGAGATGCTACTAGCTTTCATGATCCTTGTGGGTGACAAACTCTTTTGGCAACAATTAAGGTAACGAAACTTGCAAGGCCCTCCCTAGTGCATGTAGTTCTTTTTCAAATGACGCGTATTCAGGATGTGATCCATTTAGCTTTTCTCGAAGATATATGATTGGCCTATTTTCTAGTATCAAAACAGCTCTTATACCTATTCCATTTGCATCGCATTCAATCTCACAAGACCAATAAGAGTCAGAAAGAGCAGGACATGGTGCATTGGTCAATTTTTGTTTTAATTCATTGATCCCTTTCTCTTGCATTTGCTTTCCTGAATATAAAGTTCTTTTTACGATGGTGACGCTATGCTACTGAAAGTCATTATAAACCCCCTGTAGAAACTAGCTAAATCATCTAAAGATCTTACCTCCGTTGCATTTGTGGTCGTTGCCACTTAGCATGTCTCCTTTTTATAGCTATGTTTTTCTCTAGAGATGCCTATAGCTATCATGATCGATCCGTGTGGATGCCAAACTCCTTTGCCACGATTAAGGTTTCCAAACATCCAAAGCCCTTACAATTGCATGTAGTTCTTTCTCAAATGTCGCGTATTTAAGTTGTGCCCCAATTAGTGTTTCACTAAAAGACATGATTGGCCCGTTCTTTTTTCCTTGTATCGAAACAGCTCTCTTATACCCAATGACTTTCATTACATTCAATCTCGAAAGATCGGTGAAAGTTAGGTGTAGAAGGACGGTGCACTGGTTAATGACTCTTTAAATGCATTGAACGCCTTCTTTTTCTTTCATTTTCATTCGAATTTCACGGTTCTTTAAACACGTTCCTTCGATGGTTAGGCAATGCCACTGAATTCCTTGATAAACCACCTGTAGAAACTGCTAGGCCATGTAAGATCTTGCCTCGGTTGCATTCGTGGGTGTTGGCCACCTGGCATGTCTCTTCTTGAGCTTTGTTTGGCTCCTAAGATTCTTCAAGCTTTCATGATCTGTGTGGATGACAAACTCTTTTTGCCACATGTAAGGTATCCGAACTTGCACAGCCCCCACAAGTGCATGTGGCACGTATTTGGGTTCGCTTTTTACAATAAACATGATTCGCCTTGTGTTGTGGCTTTGAAATTGCTCTTGTGCCTATTCCATTCCATTTGCATCTCATCATCTTTTCTCGAAGATATATGATTGGCCTGTTTTCTAGTATCAAAACAGCTCTTATACCTATTCCAATTGCATCGCATTCAATCTCAAAAGATCAATAAAAGTTAGAAAGAGCAACACATGGTGCATTGGTCAATTTTTGTTTTAATTCATTGATCGCTTTCTCTTGCATTTGCTATCCTGAATAAAAAGTTCTTTTTACGATGGTGAGGATATGCTACTGAAAGTAATTGTAAACCCCCTGTAGAAACTAGCTAAATCATCTAAAGATCTTACCTCCGTTGCATTTGTGGTCGTTGCCACTTAGCATGTCTCCTTTTTATAGCTATGTTTTTCTCTAGAGATGCCTATAGCTATCATGATCGGTCCGTGTGGATGCCAAACTCCTTTGCCACGATTAAGGTTTCCAAACATCCAAAGCCCTTACAATGGCACGTAGTTCTTTCTCAAATGTCGCGTATTTAAGTTGTGCCCCAATTAGAGTTTCACTTAAAGACATGATTGGCCCGTTCATTTTTTCCTTGTATCGAAACATCTCTTATACCGAATCACTTTCACTACATTCAATCTCGAAAGATCGGTGAAAGTTAGGTGTGGAAGGACGGTGCACTGGTTATGGACTCTTTAAATACATTGAATGCCTTCTTTTGCTTTCATTTTCATTCGAATTTCACGGTTCTTTAAACACGTTCCTTCGATGGTTAGGCAATGCCACTGAATTCCTTGATAAACCACCTGTAGAAACTGCTAGGCCATGTAAGATCTTGCCTCGGTTGCATTCGTGGGTGTTGGCCACCTGGCATGTCTCTTCCCGAGCTTTGTTTGGCTCCTAAGATTCTTCAAGCTTTCATGATCTGTGTGGACGACAATCTCTTTTTGCCACATGTAAGGTATCCGAACTTGCACAGCCCCCACAAGTGCATGTGGCACGTATTTGAGTTCGCTTTTTACAATAAACATGATTCGCCTTGTGTTGTGGCTTTGAAATTGCTCTTGTGCCTATTCCATTTGCATCTCAAATGATCGATCAAAGTTAGGTAGAGCATGGCAGGGGGCATTGGTCGGTTTTTCTATTAGTTCATTGAACGCATTCTCTTGCTTTTGATTCCATTAGAATTGTACAATCTCTCTAACAAGTTCATTCTGCTTTGAGGCAATCCTATTGAAATCCTTGATAAGCCTCGTGCAGAAACTAGCTAAACCATGAAGGATCTTGCCTCGGTTGAATTTGTGGGTGTTGTCCTCACTTAGAATGCCTCTTTTGGGTGTTTAATTGGCTCTCGAGATGCTACTAGCTTTCATGATCCTTGTGGGTGACAAACTCTTTTGGCAACAATTAAGGAAACGAAACTCGCAAGGCCCTCCCTAGTGCATGTAGTTCTTTTTCAAATGACGCGTATTCAGGATGTGATCCATTCATCTTTTCTCGAAGATATATGATTGGCTTGTTTTCTAATATCAAAACAGCTCTTATACCTATTCCAATTGCATCGCATTCAATCTCAAAAGATCAATAAAAGTTAGAAAGAGCAACACATGGTGCATTGGTCAATTTTTGTTTTAATTCATTGATCGCTTTCTATTGCATTTTCTTTCCTGAATATAAAATTCTTTTTACGATGGTGAGGATATGCTACTGAAAGTAATTGTAAACCCCCTGTAGAAACTAGCTAAATCATCTAAAGATCTTACCTCCGTTGCATTTGTGGTCGTTGCCACTTAGCATGTCTCCTTTTTATAGCTATGTTTTTCTCTAGAGATGCCTATAGCTATCATGATCGGTCCGTGTGGATGCCAAACTCCTTTGCCACGATTAAGGTTTCCAAACATCCAAAGCCCTTACAATTGCACGTAGTTCTTTCTCAAATGTCGCGTATTTAAGTTGTGCCCCAATTAGAGTTTCACTTAAAGACATGATTGGCCCGTTCATTTTTTCCTTGTATCGAAACATCTCTTATACCGAATCACTTTCACTACATTCAATCTCGAAAGATCGGTGAAAGTTAGGTGTGGAAGGACGGTGCACTGGTTAGTGACTCTTTAAATACATTGAATGCCTTCTTTTGCTTTCATTTTCATTCGAATTTCACGGTTCTTTAAACACGTTCCTTCGATGGTTAGGCAATGCCACTGAATTCCTTGATAAACCACCTGTAGAAACTGCTAGGGCATGTAAGATCTTGCCTCGGTTGCATTCGTGGGTGTTGGCCACCTGGCATGTCTCTTCTTGAGCTTTGTTTGGCTCCTAAGATTCTTCAAGCTTTCATGATCTGTGTGGACGACAAACTCTTTTTGCCACATGTAAGGTATCCGAACTTGCACAGCCCCCACAAGTGCATGTGGCACGTATTTGAGTTCGCTTTTTACAGTAAATATGATTCGCCTTGTGTTGTGGCTTTGAAATTGCTCTTGTGCCTATTCCATTTGCATCTCAAATGATCGATCAAAGTTAGGTAGAGCATGGCAGGGGGCATTGGTCGGTTTTTCTATTAGTTCATTCAACGCATTCTCTTGCTTTTGATTCCATTAGAATTGTACAATCTCTCTAACAAGTTCATTCTGCTTTGAGGCAATCCTATTGAAATCCTTGATAAGCCTCGTGCAGAAACTAGCTAAACCATGAAGGATCTTGCCTCGGTTGAATTTGTGGGTGTTGTCCTCACTTAGAATGCCTCTTTTGGGTCTTTAATTGGCTCTCGAGATGCTACTAGCTTTCATGATCCTTGTGGGTGACAAACTCTTTTGGCAACAATTAAGGAAACGAAACTCGCAAGGCCCTCCCTAGTGCATGTAGTTCTTTTTCAAATGACGCGTATTCAGGATGTGATCCATTCATCTTTTCTCGAAGATATATGATTGGCTTGTTTTCTAATATCAAAATAGCTCTTATACCTATTCCAATTGCATCGCATTCAATCTCAAAAGATCAATAAAAGTTAGAAAGAGCAACACATGGTGCATTGGTCAATTTTTGTTTTAATTCATTGATCGCTTTCTATTGCATTTTCTTTCCTGAATATAAAATTCTTTTTACGATGGTGAGGATATGCTACTGAAAGTAATTGTAAACCCCCTGTAGAAACTAGCTAAATCATCTAAAGATCTTACCTCCGTTGCATTTGTGGTCGTTGCCACTTAGCATGTCTCCTTTTTATAGCTATGTTTTTCTCTAGAGATGCCTATAGCTATCATGATCGGTCCGTGTGGATGCCAAACTCCTTTGCCACGATTAAGGTTTCCAAACATCCAAAGCCCTTACAATGGCACGTAGTTCTTTCTCAAATGTCGCGTATTTAAGTTGTGCCCCAATTAGAGTTTCACTTAAAGACATGATTGGCCCGTTCATTTTTTCCTTGTATCGAAACATCTCTTATACCGAATCACTTTCACTACATTCAATCTCGAAAGATCGGTGAAAGTTAGGTGTGGAAGGACGGTGCACTGGTTATGGACTCTTTAAATACATTGAATGCCTTCTTTTGCTTTCATTTTCATTCGAATTTCACGGTTCTTTAAACACGTTCCTTCGATGGTTAGGCAATGCCACTGAATTCCTTGATAAACCACCTGTAGAAACTGCTAGGCCATGTAAGATCTTGCCTCGGTTGCATTCGTGGGTGTTGGCCACCTGGCATGTCTCTTCTTGAGCTTTGTTTGGCTCCTAAGATTCTTCAAGCTTTCATGATCTGTGTGGACGACAAACTCTTTTTGCCACATGTAAGGTATCCGAACTTGCACAGCCCCCACAAGTGCATGTGGCACGTATTTGAGTTCGCTTTTACAAGAAACATGATTCGCCTTGTGTTGTGGCTTTGAAATTGCTCTTGTGCCTATTCCATTTGCATCTCAAATGATTGATCAAAGTTAGGTAGAGCATGGCAGGGGGCATTGGTCGGTTTTTCTACTAGTTCATTGAACGCATTCTCTTGCTTTTGATTCCATTAGAATTGTACAATCTCTCTAACAAGTTCATTCTGCTTTGAGGCAATCCTATTGAAATCCTTGATAAGCCTCGTGCAGAAACTAGCTAAACCATGAAGGATCTTGCCTCGGTTGAATTTGTGGGTGTTGTCCTCACTTAGAATGCCTCTTTTGGGTCTTTAATTGGCTCTCGAGATGCTACTAGCTTTCATGATCCTTGTGGGTGACAACTCTTTTGGCAACAATTAAGGAAACGAAACTCGCAAGGCCCTCCCTAGTGCATGTAGTTCTTTTTCAAATGACGCGTATTCAGGATGTGATCCATTCATCTTTTCTTGAAGATATATGATTGGCCTGTTTTCTAGTATCAAAACAGCTCTTATACCTATTCCAATTGCATCGCATTCAATCTCAAAAGATCAATAAAAGTTAGAAAGAGCAACACATGGTGCATTGGTCAATTTTTGTTTTAATTCATTGATCGCTTTCAATTGCATTTGCTTTCCTAAATATAAAGTTCTTTTTACGATGGTGAGGATATGCTACTAAAAGTAATTGTAAACCCCCTGTAGAAACTAGCTAAATCATCTAAAGATCTTACCTCCGTTGCATTTGTGGTCGTTGCCACTTAGCATGTCTCCTTTTTATAGCTATGTTTTTGTCTAGAGATGCCTATAGCTATCATGATCGGTCCGTGTGGATGCCAAACTCCTTTTCCACGATTAAGGTTTCCAAAAATCCAACGCCGTTACAATTGCACTTAGTTCTTTCTCAAATGTCGCGTATTTAAGTTGTGCCCCAATTAGAGTTTCACTTAAAGACATGATTGGCCCGTTCATTTTTTCCTTGTAGCGAAACATCTCTTATACCGAATCACTTTCACTACATTCAATCTCGAAAGATCGGTGAAAGTTAGGAGTGGAAGGACGGTGCACTGGTTAGTGACTCTTTAAATACATTGAATGCCTTCTTTTGCTTTCATTTTCATTCGAATTTCACAGTTCTTTAAACACGTTCCTTCGATGGTTAGGCAATGCCACTGAATTCCTTGATAAACCACCTGTAGAAACTGCTAGGCCATGTAAGATCTTGCCTCGGTTGCATTCGTGGGTGTTGGCCACCTGGCATGTCTCTTCTTGAGCTTTGTTTGGCTCCTAAGATTCTTCAAGCTTTCATGATCTGTGTGGACGACAAACTCTTTTTGCCACATGTAAGGTATCCGAACTTGCACAGCCCCCACAAGTGCATGTGGCACGTATTTGAGTTCGCTTTTTACAATAAACATGATTCGCCTTGTGTTGTGGCTTTGAAATTGCTCTTGTGCCTATTCCATTTGCATCTCAAATGATCGATCAAAGTTAGGTAGAGCATGGCAGGGGGCATTGGTCGGTTTTTCTACTAGTTAATTGAACGCATTCTCTTGCTTTGGATTCCATTAGAATTGTACAATCTCTCTAACAAGTTCATTCTGCTATGAGGCAATCCTATTGCAATCCTTGATAAGCCTCGTGGAGAAACTAGCTAAACCATGAAGGATCTTGCCTCGGTTGAATTTGTGGGTGTTGTCCTCACTTAGAATGACTCTTTTGGGTCTTTAATTGGCTCTCGAGATGCTACTAGCTTTCATGATCCTTGTGGGTGACAAACTCTTTTGGCAACAATTAAGGAAACGAAACTCGCAAGGCACTCCCTAGTTCATGTAGTTCTTTTTCAAATGACGCGTATTCAGGATGTGATCCATTCATCTTTTCTCGAAGATATATGATTGGCCTGTTTTCTAGTATCAAAACAGCTCTTATACCTATTCCATTTGCATCGCATTCAATCTCAAAAGATCAATAAAAGTTCGAAAGAACAACACATGGTGCATTGGTCAATTTTTGTTTTAATTCATCGATCGCTTTCTCTTGCATTTGCTTTCCGAATATAAAGTTCTTTTTACGATGGTGAGGATATGCTACTGAAAGTAATTGTAAACCCCCTATAGAAACTAGCTAAATCATCTAAAGATCTTACCTCCGTTGCATTTGTGGTCGTTGCCACTTAGCATGTCTCCTTTTTATAGCTATGTTTTTCTCTAGAGATGCAAATAGCTATCATGATCGATCCGTGTGGATGCCAAACTCCTTTGCCACGATTAAGGTTTCCAAACATCCAAAGCCCTTACAATTGCACGCAAATCTTTCTCAAATGTCGCGTACTTAAGTTGTGCCTCAATTAGAGTTTCACTTAAAGACATGATTGGCCCGTTCATTTTTTCCTTGTATCGAAATATCTCTTATACCGAATCACTTTCACTACATTCAATCTCGAAAGATCGGTGAAAGTTAGGTGTGGAAGGACGGTGTAATTGGTTAGTGACTCTTTAAATACATTGAATGCCTTCTTTTGCTTTCATTTTCATTCGAATTTCACAGTTCTTTAAACACGTTCCTTCGATGGTTAGCCAATGCCATTGAATTCCTTGATAAACCACCTGTAGCAACTGCTAGGCCATGTAAGATCTTGCCTCGGTTGCATTCGTGGGTGTTGGGCCACTGGCATGTCTCTTCTTTAGCTTTGTTTGGCTCCTAAGATTCTTCAAGCTTTCATGATCTGTGTGGACGACAAACTCTTTTTGCCACATGTAAGGTATCCGAACTTGCACACAGCCCCCACAAGTGCATGTGGCACGTATTTGAATTCGCTTTTACAATAAACATGTTTCGCCTTGTGTTGTGGCTTTGAAATTGCTCTTGTGCCTATTCCATTTGCATCTCAAATGATCGATCAAAGTTAGGTAGAGCATGGCAGGGGGAATGGTCTGGTTTTTCTATTAGTTCATTGAACGCATTCTCTTGCTTTTGATTCCATTAGAATTGTACAATCTCTCTAACAAGTTCATTACGCTTTGAGGCAATCCATTTGAAATCCTTGATAAGCCTCGCAATGAAACTAGCTAAACCATGAAGGATCTTGCCTCGGTTGAATTTGTGGGTGTTGTCCTCACTTAGAATGCCTCTTTTGGGTCTTTAATTGGCTCTCGAGATGCTACTAGCTTTCATGATCCTTGTGGGTGACAAACTCTTTTGGCAACAATTAAGGAAACGAAACTCGCAAGGCCCTCCCTAGTGCATGTAGTTCTTTTTCAAATGACGCGTATTCAGGATGTGATCCATTCATCTTTTCTCGAAGATATATGATTGGCCTATTTTCTAGTATCAAAACAGCTCTTATACCTATTCCAATTGCAACGCATTCAATCTCAAAAGATCAATAAAAGTTAGAAAGAGCAACACATGGTGCATTGGTCAATTTTTGTTTAAATTCATTAATCGCTTTCTCTTGCATTTGCTTTCCTGAATATAAAGTTCTTTTTACGATGGTGAGGATATGCTACTGAAAGTAATTGTAAACCCCCTGTAGAAACTAGCTAAATCATCTAAAGATCTTACCTCCGTTGCATTTGTGGTCGTTGCCACTTAGCATGTCTCCTTTTTATAGCTATGTTTTTGTCTAGAGATGCCTATAGCTATCATGATCGGTCCGTGTGGATGCCAAACTCCTTTGCCACGATTAAGGTTTCCAAAAATCCAACGCCGTTACAATTGCACTTAGTTCTTTCTCAAATGTCGCGTATTTAAGTTGTGCCCCAATTAGAGTTTCACTTAAAGACATGATTGGCCCGTTCATTTTTTCCTTGTAGCGAAACATCTCTTATACCGAATCACTTTCACTACATTCAATCTCGAAAGATCGGTGAAAGTTAGGAGTGGAAGGACGGTGCACTGGTTAGTGACTCTTTAAATACATTGAATGCCTTCTTTTGCTTTCATTTTCATTCGAATTTCACAGTTCTTTAAACACGTTCCTTCGATGGTTAGGCAATGCCACTGAATTCCTTGATAAACCACCTGTAGAAACTGCTAGGCCATGTAAGATCTTGCCTCGGTTGCATTCGTGGGTGTTGGCCACCTGGCATGTCTCTTCTTTAGCTTTGTTTGGCTCCTAAGATTCTTCAAGCTTTCATGATCTGTGTGGACGACAAACTCTTTTTGCCACATGTAAGGTATCCGAACTTGCACAGCCCCCACAAGTGCATGTGGCACGTATTTGAATTCGCTTTTTACAATAAACATGTTTCGCCTTGTGTTGTGGCTTTGAAATTGCTCTTGTGCCTATTCCATTTGCATCTCAAATGATCGATCAAAGTTAGGTAGAGCATGGCAGGGGGCATTGGTCTGTTTTTCTATTAGTTCATTGAACGCATTCTCTTGCTTTTGATTCCATTAGAATTGTACAATCTCTCTAACAAGTTCATTCTGCTTTGAGGCAATCCATTTGAAATCCTTGATAAGCCTCGTGCAGAAACTAGCTAAACCATGAAGGATCTTGCCTCGGTTGAATTTGTGGGTGTTGTCCTCACTTAGAATGCCTCTTTTGGGTCTTTAATTGGCTCTCGAGATGCTACTAGCTTTCATGATCCTTGTGGGTGACAAACTCTTTTGGCAACAATTAAGGAAACGAAACTCGCAAGGCACTCCCTAGTTCATGTAGTTCTTTTTCAAATGACGCGTATTCAGGATGTGATCCATTCATCTTTTCTCGAAGATATATGATTGGCCTGTTTTCTAGTATCAAAACAGCTCTTATACCTATTCCATTTGCATCGCATTCAATCTCAAAAGATCAATAAAAGTTCGAAAGAACAACACATGGTGCATTGGTCAATTTTTGTTTTAATTCATCGATCGCTTTCTCTTGCATTTGCTTTCCTGAATATAAAGTTCTTTTTACGATGGTGAGGATATGCTACTGAAAGTAATTGTAAACCCCCTATAGAAACTAGCTAAATCATCTAAAGATCTTACCTCCGTTGCATTTGTGGTCGTTGCCACTTAGCATGTCTCCTTTTTATAGCTATGTTTTTCTCTAGAGATGCAAATAGCTATCATGATCGATCCGTGTGGATGCCAAACTCCTTTGCCACGATTAAGGTTTCCAAACATCCAAAGCCCTTACAATTGCACGCAAATCTTTCTCAAATGTCGCGTACTTAAGTTGTGCCTCAATTAGAGTTTCACTTAAAGACATGATTGGCCCGTTCATTTTTTCCTTGTATCGAAATATCTCTTATACCGAATCACTTTCACTACATTCAATCTCGAAAGATCGGTGAAAGTTAGGTGTGGAAGGACGGTGCACTGGTTAGTGACTCTTTAAATACATTGAATGCCTTCTTTTGCTTTCATTTTCATTCGAATTTCACAGTTCTTTAAACACGTTCCTTCGATGGTTAGCCAATGCCATTGAATTCCTTGATAAACCACCTGTAGCAACTGCTAGGCCATGTAAGATCTTGCCTCGGTTGCATTCGTGGGTGTTGGCCACCTGGCATGTCTCTTCTTTAGCTTTGTTTGGCTCCTAAGATTCTTCAAGCTTTCATGATCTGTGTGGACGACAAACTCTTTTTGCCACATGTAAGGTATCCGAACTTGCACAGCCCCCACAAGTGCATGTGGCACGTATTTGAATTCGCTTTTTACAATAAACATGTTTCGCCTTGTGTTGTGGCTTTGAAATTGCTCTTGTGCCTATTCCATTTGCATCTCAAATGATCGATCAAAGTTAGGTAGAGCATGGCAGGGGGCATTGGTCTGTTTTTCTATTAGTTCATTGAACGCATTCTCTTGCTTTTGATTCCATTAGAATTGTACAATCTCTCTAACAAGTTCATTCTGCTTTGAGGCAATCCATTTGAAATCCTTGATAAGCCTCGTGCAGAAACTAGCTAAACCATGAAGGATCTTGCCTCGGTTGAATTTGTGGGTGTTGTCCTCACTTAGAATGCCTCTTTTGGGTCTTTAATTGGCTCTCGAGATGCTACTAGCTTTCATGATCCTTGTGGGTGACAAACTCTTTTGGCAACAATTAAGGAAACGAAACTCGCAAGGCCCTCCCTAGTGCATGTAGTTCTTTTTCAAATGACGCGTATTCAGGATGTGATCCATTCATCTTTTCTCGAAGATATATGATTGGCCTATTTTCTAGTATCAAAACAGCTCTTATACCTATTCCAATTGCAACGCATTCAATCTCAAAAGATCAATAAAAGTTAGAAAGAGCAACACATGGTGCATTGGTCAATTTTTGTTTAAATTCATTAATCGCTTTCTCTTGCATTTGCTTTCCTGAATATAAAGTTCTTTTTACGATGGTGAGGATATGCTACTGAAAGTAATTGTAAACCCCCTGTAGAAACTAGCTAAATCATCTAAAGATCTTACCTCCGTTGCATTTGTGGTCGTTGCCACTTAGCATGTCTCCTTTTTATAGCTATGTTTTTGTCTAGAGATGCCTATAGCTATCATGATCGGTCCGTGTGGATGCCAAACTCCTTTGCCACGATTAAGGTTTCCAAAAATCCAACGCCGTTACAATTGCACTTAGTTCTTTCTCAAATGTCGCGTATTTAAGTTGTGCCCCAATTAGAGTTTCACTTAAAGACATGATTGGCCCGTTCATTTTTTCCTTGTAGCGAAACATCTCTTATACCGAATCACTTTCACTACATTCAATCTCGAAAGATCGGTGAAAGTTAGGAGTGGAAGGACGGTGCACTGGTTAGTGACTCTTTAAATACATTGAATGCCTTCTTTTGCTTTCATTTTCATTCGAATTTCACAGTTCTTTAAACACGTTCCTTCGATGGTTAGGCAATGCCACTGAATTCCTTGATAAACCACCTGTAGAAACTGCTAGGCCATGTAAGATCTTGCCTCGGTTGCATTCGTGGGTGTTGGCCACCTGGCATGTCTCTTCTTGAGCTTTGTTTGGCTCCTAAGATTCTTCAAGCTTTCATGATCTGTGTGGACGACAAACTCTTTTTGCCACATGTAAGGTATCCGAACTTGCACAGCCCCCACAAGTGCATGTGGCACGTATTTGAGTTCGCTTTTTACAATAAACATGATTCGCCTTGTGTTGTGGCTTTGAAATTGCTCTTGTGCCTATTCCATTTGCATCTCAAATGATCGATCAAAGTTAGGTAGAGCATGGCAGGGGGCATTGGTCGGTTTTTCTACTAGTTAATTGAACGCATTCTCTTGCTTTGGATTCCATTAGAATTGTACAATCTCTCTAACAAGTTCATTCTGCTATGAGGCAATCCTATTGCAATCCTTGATAAGCCTCGTGGAAAAACTAGCTAAACCATGAAGGATCTTGCCTCGGTTGAATTTGTGGGTGTTGTCCTCACTTAGAATGCCTCTTTTGGGTCTTTAATTGGCTCTCGAGATGCTACTAGCTTTCATGATCCTTGTGGGTGACAAACTCTTTTGGCAACAATTAAGGAAACGAAACTCGCAAGGCCCTCCCTAGTGCATGTAGTTCTTTTTCAAATGACGCGTATTCAGGATGTGATCCATTCATCTTTTCTCGAAGATATATGATTGGCCTATTTTCTAGTATCAAAACAGCTCTTATACCTATTCCAATTGCAACGCATTCAATCTCAAAAGATCAATAAAAGTTAGAAAGAGCAACACATGGTGCATTGGTCAATTTTTGTTTAAATTCATTAATCGCTTTCTCTTGCATTTGCTTTCCTGAATATAAAGTTCTTTTTACGATGGTGAGGATATGCTACTGAAAGTAATTGTAAACCCCATGTAGAAACTAGCTAAATCATCTAAAGATCTTACCTCCGTTGCATTTGTGGTCGTTGCCACTTAGGATGTCTCCTTTTTATAGCTATGTTTTTGTCTAGAGATGCCTATAGCTATCATGATCGGTCCGTGTGGATGCCAAACTCCTTTGCCACGATTAAGGTTTCAAAAATCCAACGCCGTTATAATTGCACTTAGTTCTTTCTCAAATGTCGCGTATTTAAGTTGTGCCCCAATTAGAGTTTCACTTAAAGACATGATTGGCCCGTTCATTTTTTCCTTGTAGCGAAACATCTCTTATACCGAATCACTTTCACTACATTCAATCTCGAAAGATCGGTGAAAGTTAGGAGTGGAAGGACGGTGCACTGGTTAGTGACTCTTTAAATACATTGAATGCCTTCTTTTGCTTTCATTTTCATTCGAATTTCACAGTTCTTTAAACACGTTCCTTCGATGGTTAGGCAATGCCACTGAATTCCTTGATAAACCACCTGTAGAAACTGCTAGGCCATGTAAGATCTTGCCTCGGTTGCATTCGTGGGTGTTGGCCACCTGGCATGTCTCTTCTTGAGCTTTGTTTGGCTCCTAAGATTCTTCAAGCTTTCATGATCCTGTGTGGACGACAAACTCTTTTTGCCACATGTAAGGTATCCGAACTTGCACAGCCCCCACAAGTGCATGTGGCACGTATTTGAGTTCGCTTTTTACAATAAACATGATTCGCCTTGTGTTGTGGCTTTGAAATTGCTCTTGTGCCTATTCCATTTGCATCTCAAATGATCGATCAAAGTTAGGTAGAGCATGGCAGGGGGCATTGGTCGGTTTTTCTACTAGTTAATTGAACGCATTCTCTTGCTTTGGATTCCATTAGAATTGTACAATCTCTCTAACAAGTTCATTCTGCTATGAGGCAATCCTATTGCAATCCTTGATAAGCCTCGTGGAAAAACTAGCTAAACCATGAAGGATCTTGCCTCGGTTGAATTTGTGGGTGTTGTCCTCACTTAGAATGACTCTTTTGGATCTTTAATTGGCTCTCGAGATGCTACTAGCTTTCATGTTCCTTGTGGGTGACAAACCCTTTTGGCAACAATTAAGGAAACGAAACTCGCAAGGCCCTCCCTAGTGCATGTAGTTCTTTTTCAAATGACGCGTATTCAGGATGTGATCCATTCATCTTTTCTCGAAGATATATGATTGGCCTGTTTTCTAGTATTAAAACAGCTCTTATACCTATTCCATTTGCATCGCATTCAATCTCAAAAGATCAATAAAAGTTAGAAAGAGCAACACATGGTGCATTGGTCAATTTTTGTTTTAATTCATTGATCGCTTTCTCTTGCATTTGCTTTCCTGAATATAAAGTTCTTTTTACGATGGTGAGGATATGCTACTGAAAGTAATTGTAAACCCCCTGTAGAAACTAGCTAAATCATCTAAAGATCTTACCTCCGTTGCATTTGTGGTCGTTGCCACTTAGCATGAATCCTTTTTATACTATGTTTTTCTCTAGAGATGCCTATAGCTATCATGATCGATCCGTGTGGATGCCAAACTCCTTTGCCACGATTAAGGTTTCCAAACATCCAAAGCCCTTACAATTGCACGTTGTTCTTTCTCAAATGTTGCGTATTTAAGTTGTGCCCCAATTAGAGTTTCACTTAAAGACATGATTGGCCTGTTCATTTTTTCCTTGTATCGAAACTTCTCTTATACCGAATCACTTTCACTACATTCAATCTCGAAAGATCGGTGAAAGTTAGGTGTGGAAGGACGGTGCACTGGTTAGTGACTCTTTAAATACATTGAATGCCTTCTTTTGCTTTCATTTTCATTCGAATTTCATGGTTCTTTAAACACGTTCCTTCGATGGTTAGGCAATGCCACTGAATTCCTTAATAAACCACCTATAGAAACTGCTAGGCCATGTAAGATCTTGCCTCGGTTGCATTCGTGGGTGTTGGCCACCTGGCATGTCTCTTCTTTAGCTTTGTTTGGCACCTAAGATTCTTCAAGCATTCATGATCTGTGTGGACGACAAACTCTTTTTGCCACATGTAAGGTATCCGAACTTGCACAGCCCCCACAAGTGCATGTGGCACGTATTTGAGTTCGCTTTTTACAATAAACATGATTCGCCTTGTGTTGTGGCTTTGAAATTGCTCTTGTGCCTATTCCATTTGCATCTCAAATGATCGATCAAAGTTAGGTAGAGCATGGCAGGGGGCATTGGTCGGTTTTTCTACAAGTTCATTGAACACATTCTCTTGCTTTCGATTCCATTAGAATTGTACAATCTCTCTAACAAGTTCATTCTGCTTTGAGGCAATCCTATTGAAATCCTTTATAAGCCTCGTGCAGAAACTAGATAAACCATGATGGATCTTGCCTCGGTTGAATTTGTGGGTGTTGTCCTCTCTTAGAATGCCTCTTTTGGGTCTTTAATTGGCTCTCGAGATGCTACTAGCTTTCATGATCCTTGTGAGTGACAAACTCTTTTGGCAACAATTAAGGAAACGAAACTCGCAAGGCCCTCCCTAGTGCATGTAGTTCTTTTTCAAATGACGCGTATTCAGGATGTGATCCATTCATCTTTTCTCGAAGATATATGATTGGCCTGTTTTCTAGTATCAAAACAGCTCTTATACCTATTCCATTTGCATCGCATTCAATCTCAAAAGATCAATAAATGCTAGAAAGAGCAACACATGGTGCATTGGTCAATTTTTGTTTTAATTCATTGATCGCTTTCTCTAGCATTTGCTTTCTTGAATATAAAGTTCTTTTTACGATGGTGAGGATATGCTACTGAAAGTAATTGTAAACCCCCTGTAGAAACTAGCTAAATCATCTAAAGATCTTACCTCCGTTGCATTTGTGGTCGTTGCCACTTAGCATGTCTCCTTTTTATAGCTATGTTTTTCTGTAGAGATGCCTATAGCTATCATGATCGGTCCGTGTGGATGCCAAACTCCTTTGCCACGATTAAGGTTTCCAAACATCCAAAGCCCTTACAATGGCACGTAGTTCTTTCTCAAATGTCGCGTATTTAAGTTGTGCCCCAATTAGAGTTTCACTTAAAGACATGATTGGCCCGTTCATTTTTTCCTTGTATCGAAACATCTCTTATACCGAATCACTTTCACTACATTCAATCTCGAAAGATCGGTGAAAGTTAGGTGTGGAAGGACGGTGCACTGGTTATGGACTCTTTAAATACATTGAATGCCTTCTTTTGCTTTCATTTTCATTCGAATTTCACGGTTCTTTAAACACGTTCCTTCGATGGTTAGGCAATGCCACTGAATTCCTTGATAAACCACCTGTAGAAACTGCTAGGCCATGTAAGATCTTGCCTCGGTTGCATTCGTGGGTGTTGGCCACACCGCATGTCTCTTCTCGAGCTTTGTTTGGCTCCTAAGATTCTTCAAGCTTTCATGATCTGTGTGGACGACAAACTCTTTTTGCCATCTCAAATGATCGATCAAAGTTAGGTAGAGCAGCATGGCGGGGCCATTGGTCGGTTTTTCTATTTGTCCATTGAACCCATTCTCTTGCTTTTGATTCCATTAGAATTGTACAATCTCTCTAACAAGTTCATTCTGCTTTGAGGCAATCCTATTGAAATCCTTGATAAGCCTCGTGCAGAAACTAGCTAAACCATGAAGGATCTTGCCTCGGTTGAATTTGTGGGTGTTGTCCTCACTTAGAATGCCTCTTTTGGGGCTTTAATTGGCTCTCGAGATGCTACTAGCTTTCATGATCCTTGTGGGTGACAAACTCTTTTGGCAACAATTAAGGTAACGAAACTTGCAAGGCCCTCCCTAGTGCATGTAGTTCTTTTTCAAATGACGCGTATTCAGGATGTGATCCATTTAGCTTTTCTCGAAGATATATGATTGGCCTATTTTCTAGTATCAAAACAGCTCTTATACCTATTCCATTTGCATCGCATTCAATCTCAAAAGACCAATAAGAGTCAGAAAGAGCAGGACATGGTGCATTGGTCAATTTTTGTTTTAATTCATTGAATGCTTTCTCTTGCATTTGCTTTCCGAATATAAAGTTCTTTTTACGATGGTGAGGCTATGCTACTGAAAGTCATTATAAACCCCCCTGTAGAAACTAGCTAAATCATCTAAAGATCTTACCTCCGTTGCATTTGTGGTCGTTGCCACTTAGCATGTCTCCTTTTTATAGCTATGTTTTTCTCTAGAGATGCCTATAGCTATCATGATCGATCCGTGTGGATGCCAAACTCCTTTGCCACAATTAAGGTTCCAAACATCCAAAGCCCTTACAATTGCACGTAGTTCTTTCTCAAATGTCGCGTATTTAAGCCCTGTGCCCCAATTATTGTTTCACTTAAAGACATGATTGACCGTTTTTTTTTTCCTTGTATCGAAACAATCTTATACCCAATCACTTTCAAATTATTCAATCTCAAAAGGATCGGTGAAAGTTAGGTGTGGTTAGTGACTCTTTAAGTGCTTTCATACGAATCAAATAACGAATCGATCCATTGCATGTACTGAAGGACCTATTACAAGGAGTAAGGCGAAGAAGATTCAAGAGGAATATATATTACATCTTCAAAAGCTTGCCAATGCACAAGAAGAGACAAAACTTTTTCATCCCGAATTTATTTACAACGTTAGCACAACAAGTGAAGAAGAGATTGAAGTGAAGATGGCATGAGAATAGTAATTTTATTTTGGAAGATGACAACATGGCAGAATTTTAAATAAAGAAATTTCAAGATTTCTTATTTTGGGACTTTTGATTTCAATGCTTGCCAACCATGCTCATTATTGCAATGGACCTTCTAGAAGAGTTGGTTGAGTGTATTTAAAGCATATCTACCCTTTTGTCTAGCATTTAAGCCATGCAATTTACTTTTGGCTTCTTATGTCTTATTTTCTACAAAATGCATTTAATAGCTTTTTGAGTCCTTTTGTATTCCAAGGCATGCACGAATTTTTGGCCTTTAAAATGGCTTGTAATACATCATTTTGGACAGATTCATGAATGAAAAACTTGTGTTTTCTTAGACCCCATTTGGTGTTGTCTTTCTTTCAAATCTTGTTTTAGGTTTGAAGTTAAATCAATTCATTGGATTAGTCTTGATCAAACTAATTCTGGAGTGAGTTGTCTTAGGATCTAAGAGTGACCATTTTAGATTTTGAGTGTGATCTAAGTTAGCTATCATTGTGAGTTTTTACAAGGATCCTAGAAGGACCTCTAGCTTTGTAAAATTCAAGCAAGGATCGGCGCTTATCATTTGGTATCAGAGCCTTGACATTCTTTGGCTGAATTTTGAGGTGAACTATCTTTACTTTGTGTTAGTTTGTTATTTTTATTTTATTTTTTTATCTCTTTCAATTTTCTATTCAAGCAAGTACATTTGTATTCTTTAGAAGTACTTTGTAGAATTCATTTGTATTGCTCTTGGATCATAAAAAAAAAAAAAAATCAGTAGCAAAAAAAAAAAAGAAGAAAACAGTAAAAAAAAATTCATTGAAAAAAAAAAAAAAAAAGTATCAAAGATCCAAGGCACATTGAAGTTCTTGTTTTTTTTGTTTATGTTTTGTTTTTAATTAGCTGCTAATCCTAAGTTGAATTACTCTAGTTTAGTTTGTGAAAGTTGATTGTTGAATTGGTTTTATATCAAGTTTAAAGCAAGATTGCACCAAATTCTTAGACCAGCCCTTACATCTTTGACCTAGTACCAAAAGCCTACCTTTGGGAGTGTTAAACACGAGTGTCCCGAGTGAAATCTTTGTGAGAAGTGTGGAGAGGTCCATTTTGATATTTGCAACATGTCACATAATGAGGAAAAAGCACCACAGGTTCCGGATGTTAATGTTGCTATTCTTCAAGCCCTTCAAGGTATGATGGAAATGATGAGGGAAGATAGAGAGGAAAGGAGAGCACATCAGCGACGAGAAGAACGAGTATTGCAAGATGATGAAGGTATGTTAGACTTGGTTGGACAAGAGAGACTAGGTGGAGGAAGAGGTCATGCAAGGGGAGGAAGAAATAATCATGCAAATATCATGCAACCTAGAAGGATAGAAAGAATGCACGAAGATAGAGAAGCTGGAGTTAAACTCAAAATTCCACCCTTTAGTGGGCAGCGGACTCGAGGCATACTTGCAATGGGAAAGAAAAATAGAACATGTGTTTGATTGTAATTCATATAGTGAGAACAAAAAGATGAAACTTGCTATTGCCGAATTCACAAACCATGCCGGTGAATGGTATCAACATCTCAAATCCGAAAGAAGAAGAAAAGAGGAGGATCCAATAGAGACATGGGAAGAACTTAAAGAAGCTATGAGAAAGAGGTATGTTCCCAAACATTATGAAAGAGATTTGAAAACTAAATTGCAAGCATTGAGGCGGGGAACAAAAAGTGTGGCTGAATATTATCAAGAGATGGAGTCATTGATGGAAAGAGCAAAAAAAATAGAGAGGACGAGGAGGACACCATGTCTAGGTTTCTTGGAGGTTTAAATCGAGAAATTGCTCATCCGGTTGATAGGAATCCACCACCTTACCTTGAAGATATGTATCATTATGCCATAAAAATTGAAGCTCAATTGAAGGAAGAAAGGGAGCATTCGAAAAGGTATTCATCTAAAACTCATACTTTTTCAAATTCTAATACTTGGAGCAAGGATAGTTTTATGCATAGGAATGAATCAATGCAACAAAAAGGAAAGTTTGTGGCTGCAAAAAGAGTAGAGGCCGAGAGTTCCAATACTAAAAGAATGAAGTTTCAAAGGAGGTAAGGGAGAAGTCTAGTTCTATTCAATGTTGGAAGTGCAAAGGATTTGGGCACATGAGCAAGGAATGTGTCAATAAAAGAGTTATGGTGATAAGAAATGGTGTAATTGATTCGGATGATGATCGTGAGGAGCATGATGAAGAACTTGAGGCAGAATATGGAGCACATGATGATGAGTACATTGAAGAAGGTAACTTCATTTCTTTGGTCACAAGAAGGGTACTTAATGTGCAAATTAAAGAAGAAAAAGTTGAAGATCAAAGGGAAAACTTGTTTCATACAAGATGCTTGGTTAAAGGAAACCCATGTAGTGTGGTAATTGATAGTGGAAGTTGTACAAATGTGGTGAGTAGCTTTCTTGTTAAAAGACTCCAACTAACTACTCGTCCACATTCGAAACCTTACAAGCTTCAATGGTTGACCAACAAAGGAGAGCTTAAGGTAAACTCTCAAGCTCTTATTCCTTTTACTTTGGGAAGATATAACGATGAAGTTCTTTGTGATGTTGTACCTATGCATGCGGGGGATATTTTGTTAGGCCGACCTTGGCAATATGATAGAGAGGTCACTTTTGATGGATTGAGAAATAAGTATACTTTTACTTTGAGTGGAAAAAAATTTACTTTACTTCCATTGTCACCATATGAAGTACATTGTGATCAATTGAAATTAGAAAAGAAAAGAAAAGAATTTGAAGAACAAGAGAGGAGAGAAGAAAGTAAGGTAAGAGAGAAGAGTGAAAAAAGAGAGAAAAGTGAGGGGCAAAAGGTGAGTGACAATAAAGAGAGAAAAAGAGTGATTTTGAGGAAAAAGAAAGAATGTGAGTTTGGTTATACAAAAAGGGAAGTGAGGAAAGTTTTAGCTCAAGAACCAAAATTTGTACTTATGTGCAAAGGGATGTGTTTGGTAAATGAGCCCAAATCTGAAAATGGTTTGCCAAGTGTTTTTAAGTCTCTTTTGCAGGAATTTAATGACATGTTTCCACATGAAGATGCACCTATGGGATTACCCCCTCTAAGAGGAATTGAGCACCAAATTGACTTCATTTCCGGAGCAACTCTTCAAACACATGGCTGCCTATAGGACAAATCCAACCGAAACCAAGGAGATTCAAAGGCAAGTGGAGGAACTCATGGATAAAGGCTATGTTAAGGAAAGCATGAGTCCTTGTTCGGTTCGGTTATTTTAGTACCAAAGAAAGATGGCACTTGGAGGATGTGTGTTGATTGTCGAGCTATCAACAAAATAACGGTAAAGTATCGACATCCCATTCCTAGATTAGATGATATGCTAGATGAATTACATGGTGCAAACTTGTTTTCAAAAATAGATCTTAAGAGTGGTTATCATCAAATTAGAATGCATGTAGGAGATGAGTGGAAAACTGCTTTTAAAACAAAGTTTGGGCTTTATGAGTGGCTTGTTATGCCATTTGGCCTTACTAATGCACCAAGTACTTTTATGCGATTAATGAATCATGTTTTGAGAGAATACATTGGGAAATTTGTTGTCGTATACTTTGATGACATCCTTGTTTACTCAAAAGCTTGAATGATCATGTTTTGCATGTTAAGACAATTTTACTAAAACTTAGAGAAGAGAAACTTTATGCGAACTTCAAAAGTGTAGTTTTTGTCTAGACCAAGTTAATTTCTAGGATTCATTGTTGGAAAGAATGGAGTGCAAGTTGATGAAGAAAAGGTTAAGGCTATTCGAGAATGGCCAACACCCCACGAATGCAACCGAGGTAAGATCTTTTCATGGTTTGGCTAGTTTCTATAGGAGGTTTATTAAGGATTTCAGTAGCATAGCCTCACCATTGAATGAACTTGTTAGGAAGAATGTGAAATTTGAATGGAAACAAAAACAAGAAAATGCATTCAATGAACTTAAAGAAAAATTGACTAATGCACCTTGTCTTTCTTTACCTAACTTTGATAAATCTTTTGAGATTGAATGTGATGCAAGTGGAATAGGTATAGGGGCTGTTTTGATGCAAGAGAAAAGGCCAATCATGTTCTTTAGTGAAAAGCTAAATGGAGCACAACTCAAATACCCGACATATGACAAAGAGCTACATGCACTTGTTAGGGCGTTGCAAGTTTGGCAACATTATTTGTGGCCAAAAGAGTTTGTCATCCACACGGATCATGAAAGTTTGAAGCATCTCAAGAGCCAAACAAAGCTAAATAAGAGACATGCGAAGTGGGTAGAATTCATTGAGACATTTCCTTATGTCATTCATTACAAGAAAGGTAAGGACAATGTGGTGGCTGATGCATTGTCAAGAAGGTATGCATTATTTTCTTCTCTTAGTGCAAAAATTCTTGGTTTTAAACATATGGTTGAGTTGTACAAAGTTGAGAAGTCTGAATTTCATGATGTTTATTTGCAATGCTTAGGAGGAAACAATGTTCATGATCATATTGTATTTGATGACATGCTTTTTAGGAAAGGGAAACTTTGTATTCCTAAGTGTTCAATTAGGGAGTTACTTGTAAAAGAAGCTCATGGGGAGGACTTATGGGACATTTTGGGGAATTTAAAACATATAGCATGTTGAGTGAACACTTTTATTGGTTGAAAATGAGGAAGGATGTGAACAAAGTATGCAAACAATGTTTCAAATGTAAAGAGGCTAAGTCTAAGACACAACCACATGGTCTTTACACACCTTTAGATGTTCCTAGCGAACCTTGGGTTGACATTAGCATGGATTTTGTTCTAGGATTACCAAAGACTAAGAGACATCATGATAGCATTTTTGTTGTTGTTGATAGGTTTAGTAAGATGGCACATTTCATTCCATGTAACAAAACAGATGATGCCACTAACATAGCTAATCTTTTCTTTAGGGAAGTGGTTAGATTACATGGAATTCCCAAAACAATTGTGAGTGATAGAGATGTCAAATTTTTAAGTCATTTTGGAAAGTTTTATGGGGAAAATTAGGAACCAAGCTTTTGTTTTCTACAACATGTCACCCCAAACTGATGGACAAACCGAGGTGGTTAATAGAACGTTAGGAGCCCTACTTAGATCCTTAATTTCAAAGAATCTGAATACATGGGAAGAAACTCTACCATTTGTGGAATTTGCATACAATAGAGCGATACATAGTACCACTCATTGTTCACCATTTGAGATTGTGTATGGCTTTAATCCTCTAACTCCACTAGATTTATCACCATTGCCGCCTAATATGTTTACTAGTGATGCAGCATCTTCTAAGGCCGAATACGTAAAGGAATTGCACAAAGAAATCAAAGAAAGGATTGAAAAGAAAAATCGAAGCTAATCACTACCAAAAATCATGGGAGAAAGCAATTGATTTTTAAAAAGGGGATTGGGTTTGGGTTCATCTACGAAAAGAGAGGTTCCGGATCAAAGGAAGTCTAAACTACAACCAAGGGGAGATGGTCCTTTTCAAGTACTTGAACGAATAAATGATAATGCATACAAGCTAGATCTTCGAGGTGAGTACAATGTAAGTTCTACTTTTAATGTGGCTGACTTGACTCCTTTTGATGTAGGAATTGAAGATCTTGATTTGAGGTCAAATCCTTTTACTGAGAAAGGGGATGATCTGAATCAAATAACCGATCCATTGCATGTACCTGAAGGACCTATTACAAGGAGTAAGGCGAAGAAGATTCAAGAGGAATATATATTACATCTTCAAAAGCTTGCCAATGCACAAGAAGAGACAAAACTTTTTCATCCCGAATTTATTTACAACGTTAGCACAACAAGTGAAGAAGAGATTGAAGTGAAGATGGCATGAGAATAGTAATTTTATTTTGGAAGATGACAACATGGCAGAATTTTAAACAAAGAAATTTCTAGATTTCTTATTTTGGGACTTTTGATTTCAATGCTTGCCAACCATGCTCATTATTGCAATGGACCTTCTAGAAGAGTTGGTTGAGTGTATTTAAAGCATATCTACCCTTTTGTCTAGCATTTAAGCCATGCAATTTACTTTTGGCTTCTTATGTCTTATTTTCTACAAAATGCATTTAATAGCTTTTTGAGTCCTTTTGTATTCCAAGGCATGCACGAATTTTTGGCCTTTAAAATGGCTTGTAATACATCATTTTGGACAGATTCATGAATGAAAAACTTGTGTTTTCTTAGACCCCATTTGGTGTTGTCTTTCTTTCAAATCTTGTTTTAGGTTTGAAGTTAAATCAATTCATTGGATTAGTCTTGATCAAACTAATTCTGGAGTGAGTTGTCTTAGGATCTAAGAGTGACCATTTTAGATTTTGAGTGTGATCTAAGTTAGCTATCATTGTGAGTTTTTACAAGGATCCTAGAAGGACCTCTAGCTTTGTAAAATTCAAGCAAGGATCGGCGCTTATCATATAGCTATCATGATCGATCCGTGTGGATGCCAAACTCCTTTGCCACGATTAAGGTTTCCAAACATCCAAAGCCCTTACAATTGCATGTAGTTCTTTCTCAAATGTCGCGTATTTAAGTTGTGCCCCAATTAGTGTTTCACTAAAAAGACATGATTGGCCCGTTCTTTTTTTTCCTTGTGTGTGGCTTTGAGCTCTCTTATACCCAATGACTTTCATTACATTCAATCTCAAAGATCGTGAAAGTTAGGTGTAGAAGAGCACGGGGGACATTGGTTAATGACTCTTTAAATGCATTGAACGCATTCTCTCTTTTCTTTTCATTTTCATTAGAATTTCACGGTTCTCTAAACACGTTCCTTCGATGGTTAGGCAATGCCATTGAATTCCTTGATAAACCCTCGTGTAGAAACTAGCTAAACCATGTAAGATCTTGCCTCGGTTGCATTTGTAGGTGTTGGCCACTTGGCATGTCTCTTCTTGAGCTTTGTTTGGCTCCTAAGATTCTTCAAGCTTTCATGATCCTTGTGGATGACAAACTCTTTTTGCCACATGTAAGTAGTATCAAAGAACTAGTGCATGTAGTTCTTTTTCAAATGCACGATGTGATCCATTCAGACTTTTCTCACGTTATATGATTGGCCCGTTTTCTAGTATCAAAACAGCTCTTATACCTATTCCATTTGCATCGCATTCAATCTCAAAAGATCAATAAAGCTTAGAAAGAGCAAGACATGGTGCATTGGTCAATTTTTGTTTTAATTCATTGACCGCTTTCTCTGCATTTGCTTCGAATATAAAGATCTTTTTGCATCTCAAATTGATAAAGTCATTATAAACCCTGATAAGGCAACCCTAATTCTCAGCCCAAAGATCCAAGCTTATGATGAAGCAAAAACCCTTGAATTAAGAGATTAACACCTCCTCCTTATAGATTTGGGAACAACCAAGAGAAAAGACTAGAATTTGATTACCTCTTAAGATCAATGATCTAGAAGCAAGATATGGAAGATCTTGTTCTAGATTGAGTCACTCCACAATCAAGCTTGATCAAGGCTGGATTGAATGGCTCCAATGCATTCTATCACAAGATTGCAAGGGAAACTTAGAAAAAGAGACAAAGAACATGCCCAAAAATTCTAAGAAAATGATCTCTTGTAGAGAGCTAATTTTCATTCAATCAAAATCTGAGTTTTACAACTTACTTCATGGCTATTTATAGCCTATGAAAGTTAAACCTAAAATAAAGAAACCAACATAATTACCATAATGCCATTGTTGCAAAATATAACCTAAAACATTAAAAACAAGATTTTAAACATAGACTTGCATAAAAGCTCCTAAAATCTGAAAATTGATGTTTGTGTTGCCAACTCTAACATTTGTATTTCCCCTTGTCGAATGATTAAGACATTTAAATCAAGTCAAATGTCATTAATTCCATGGACAACTTCAATCTTGCATACATTGACTTCCAAAGCATCAAATGGTTCCTCTTCCCTTGAAATGGTCTCTAGCACATGAAATGAATTTTGAATTGAAGCTATCCACTGTCGAAGGTGAAGAATGAATGCTTGTTGAATCTTCTTTGCTTTGGATCGTGTAATAGGTCCAAGTGCAACTTTTGGAACTCCATGATCCTTATCAGCATGTAACTTGGTCTTCCTTTGAGATGGAAATCTCTCCTTTCGAAAATGAACTCAAACCCAATCTCCTGGTTTAAAAATGAGTTCCTTTCGTCCTTTGTTAATTCGCGAAGCAACTTGGAGATTTTGTTTCTCAATTCTCTCTTTCACATCCTTGTGCAAATTCTTGATCAAATCTGCCTTATTTGATGCTGCATCACTCACAAAAACATTAGACGGAATAGGAAGCAAATCAAGAGGTGTAAGTGGATTAAATCCATAAACAACTTCAAAAGGAGAACAATGAGTGGTACTATGAATTGCTCTATTGTATGCAAACTCTACAAATGGCAAGCATTCCTCCCAAGACTTAATGTTCTTAGAAATAATAGCACTAAGCAAAGTTCCTAATGTTCTATTAACCACCTCAGTTTGCCCATCAGTTTGAGGTTGACATGTGGTTGAAAACAGTAGTTTAGTGCCTAATTTACCCCATAATACTTTCCAAAAGTGACTTAAAAATTTAACATCCCTATCACTAACAATAGTTTTAGGAATTCCATGTAATCTTACTACTTCTCTAAAGAAAATATCAGCCACTTGCTTTGCATCATCCGTTTTGTTACATGCTATAAAATGAGCCATTTTACTAAATCTATCAACCACAACAAAAATACTATCTTTACCCCTTTTGGTTCGCGGCAAACCAAGGATAAAATCCATAGATATATCAGTCCATGGTTCATTAGGTACATTCAAAGGAGTATACAATCCATTTGGTTGGGTTCTAGACTTAGCCGCTTTGCATTTAAAACATTGACTACAAACCTTATGAACATCATGTTTCATCTTAGGCCAAAAAAAATGTTCATGCAACATATCATAAGTTTTATGAATCCCAAAATGTCCCATTAAGCCACCACCATGGGCCTCTTTCACAAGTAAATCTCTTATAGAACAATTAGGAACACAAAGTTTATTTTTCTTAAACAAATATTCATGAAAGACATAATAATCATCCAAAACTTTTCCAACTCAACAAGATGCAAAAATTGGTCCAAAATCTTTGTCGATTTATATAGCTCTTTAATGTGCTCAAATCCAAGAATTTTTGCAAGAAGAGAAGTAAAGAGATTGTACCTTCTTGACAATGCATCAGCCACGATATTATCTTTACCTTGCTTATATTTGATCACATAGGGAAATGTTTCAATAAATTCTACCCACTTTGCATGCCGCGGTTCAATTTACTTTGACCCTTAAGATGCTTCAAGCTCTCATGATCAGTGTGAATCACGAACTCTCTAGGCCATAAGTAGTGTTGCCATACCTGCAATGTACGAACTAAAGCAAACAATTCTTTATCATAGGTAGGATAGTTCAATGCTGCCCCATTTAGTTTTTCACTAAAGTACATCAAAGGCCTTCCATCTTGCATTAAAACAGCACCTATGCCCAAACCACTTGCATCACACTCAATTTCAAATGTCTTTTCAAAGTTAGGCAAGACAAGCAATGGTGCATTGGTTAATTTCTCCTTAAGTTCATTAAAGGCTTTATCTTGCATTTCCCCATTGGAACACAACATTTTTTTACCAAATCATTCAATGGTGCAGCTATGGTACTAAAGTCCTTTATAAACCGCCTATAAAAGCTAGCTAACCCATGAAAACTCCTTACCTCACTTGCATTTGTTGGTGTTGGCCAATCGCGAATTGCCTTAACTTTCTCAATGTCCACTTCTACTCCATTTTTACCAACTATAAATCCAAGAAAGTTAACTTTTTCCATGCAAAAACAACACTTATTCAAATTAGCATAAAGTTCCTCATTTCTAAGTGTAGTTAGAACAGACCTAACATGCTCGACATGTTCAAGCAAAGTCTTTGAATAAATTAGAATATCATCAAAATATACAACAACATACTTTCCTAAATATTCTCTCAAAACATAGTTCATTAAACGCATAAATGTGCTAGGAGCATTAGTTAGTCCAAAAGGCATAACAAGCCATTCATACAACCCAAACTTAGTTTTGAAAGCTGTTTTCCATTCATCACCTACATGCATTCTAATTTGATGATATCCAGATTTTAAATCAATCTTTGTAAATAAGCATGAACCATGCAATTCATCAAACATATCATCTAGTCTAGGAATAGGATGTCGATACTTTTCTGATGATTTTGTTGATGGCTCTACAATCCACACACATGCGCCAAGTTCCATCTTTCTTTGGCACCAATATGACAGTAATCTTGAGCATGGACTCAAACTCTCTCGTACATAGCCTTTATCAATGGGCTCCTCCACTTGTCTTTGAATTTCCTTGGTCTCGGTTGGATTGGCTCTATAAGCTGGCCTATTGGGAATGACACCCACTGGAATGAAGTCTATTTTGTGTTCAATTCCTCGAATGGGAGGTAGTCCTTTAGGTACTTCATCTTGGAACACATCCTCAAATTCTGTAAAAGAGATTGAAACACACTAGGCAAAGAAAGAGTATTATCGTTAGAAGCCAAATATCCTTCCTTGTACATAAGCACAAAGATTGGTTTTTTGGGAAAACATTGCCCTTCTCACCTCTCCCACTCTAGCAAAACAATTCACTTTTTTTTACTTTTTTCATTTTCATCACTTTTTCACTCTCCCTACCACTTTTTTCTCTCTTTTATTTTTCGCTATTTTCTCACTCATTTCTTTTTTTCTTTTAATTCTTTTTCTTCATACTCTCTCTTTTTTCCTCCAACTTGGTTGATCAATATATACATCATTAGAACTTAAAGGTACAAGAGTTGTTTTTCTTCCATCTTTTGTGAAAGAATACCTATTCAAATAACCATCATACATGACCTTCCTATCAAATTGCCAAGGTCTACCAAGCAATATATCTCCAATGAGCATAGGTAACACATCACAAAGAATCTCATCTTGATATTTTCCTAAAGAAAAAGTAATTAAAGCTTGAGAAACTACCTTCATTGCCCCACTATCATTGAGCCATTGGAGCTTGTATGGTTTAGGATGGTGTTGAATTGGAATTTGCAACCTCTTGATCAAAAATGTACTTACGACGTTGGTGCAACTTCCACTATCAATAACAAGACTACAAGGAGTCCCATTAACGAGACATCGTGTATGGAATAAGTTGTCTCTTTGGTCATCAACATCATTCTCCTTAATTTGAGTGGTAAGGAGTCTTCTTGTTACAAGGGCCAAATGACTCCCATCTTCCAATTCCTCCTCATTCTCATTTTCTTTTCATCAATTAACTCATCTTCGTCCCCTGTCCTCTCCATCGGTGACAACTTGTCCATTTTAATGATCATGACTCTCTTGTTAGGACAATCACGACTAATATGTCCACTCCTTGACATTTCCAACATTTGATATCTCTACTTCTCTCTCGAACCTCCTTATATCCTTCCATTTTATCCTTGCCTTTAGAACTTTCGGCATTGTCCTTTTTGTCAAACTCATACTTGCCTTTTGGCTTCAAATCAACCTTAACATTATTTGCATTCTTTTTCCAATTATTGGCAGAAAAAGTAGTAGACTTAGAAGAAGAGTACCTCTTGGAATTCTCCTTCTCCCATGCTAATTGTCCTTCAATTTTGACAGCAAGGTGTAACAATTCCTTCATATCAAAGTAAGGTTGTCTATCAACTTGATGAGCCAATTGTCGGTTCAACCCGCCAAGGAACCTAGCCATTGTATCCTCCTCATCTTCGTTAATGCATGCTCTGTTCATAAGGACCTCCATTTCCTTGTAATAATCCTCTACACTTTTGGATCCCTGTTGCAAAGTATAGAGCTTTTGCTTGAGTTCTCGAGAATAATGTTTAGGAATGTACCTTTTTCTCATTAGTGCCTTCAACTCCTCCCATGTTTCAGTTGGTTCTTCAAAATTTCTCCTCCATTCGGATTTCAAAGAAGCCCACCAAATATTGGCATAATCACAAAATTCAGCAACGGCAAGTTTCAACTTCCTTTCTTCACTAAAGTTGTTGCAATCGAAAACATGCTCAATTTTGCTCTCATATTGCAAATACTCCTCCGGATCAGAAAGTAAGAATTTTAAGCTTTACTCCCCCTACTCCTCTTTCATATTGGTTCTCCCTTTCGACCCTTCTAGGTGCTATAATTTCCCTACCCCCTCTTCTTCCTCCTCGTCCCCCTCGACCTAAAACTCTCCCTCCCCGTGGATTGTATCCCGCTAAGAGGTTAACATTATCTTCTCCATCTTCATTTTCAACTCCTTCATAATTAAAGTTATCCTCCCTCCCTTGAGGATTTCCTAAAGCTACTTCCATTCGCTCCAACCTATCGCTTAAGGAATTAACAACTTGAGTTAAACGATTAATGACCCCACTTTGAGCTTCTCTCCACCTAGCTTCACTAATCTCCTCTCCATCTCTCCCATCTTGATTCATGGTTGTAAAATAGTAAAATATATATGAAGGACCTCACACACTCAACTCACTGAATTTTACACTCGGAACGCTCGTGTTTATCACACACAAAGGTAGGCTATTTGGGAAAGTGGCTAAAGTTTGATAAAGGTAGGCTAATCTGGATAAAGCAAATCTTGTAATAGTGAGCCTTACAAATCAGCCAAGACAAGAAAAATTATGAAATAACAAAATCAAGAACAAAAAGAAATAGAAAGAAAGATAAATGTTCAGATTTTTTTTTTTTTTCGGATATATGGAACACTCAGAAGGAAACAAACAAATGGACGTTTGAAATTACTAATTTGAGTAAATGGCCTTCTTGAAGAATATAGATAACACACCGATCTAAATTTTTGTAGATGGACAATTTGACAAATTCGATCGTTAGCAAGGTGTTATAACTGGAAACAACAGTAGGCACATGGATAAAATAAAAGATAAA
Source organism: Sicyos edulis (assembly GCA_036507275.1). Lineage (NCBI taxonomy): Eukaryota > Viridiplantae > Streptophyta > Magnoliopsida > Cucurbitales > Cucurbitaceae > Sicyos > Sicyos edulis. The sequence goes on along the minus strand of CM071849.1, from coordinate 22,405,465 downwards.
ATCAATTCAAATATAGGGTTGGCCACAAGGATATAATGAAATCAAATCTAGAGTAGGCCACAAGGAATTTGATGGAAAAGAAAGATAAATATCTGGCAATCTTTTTTTTTTTCGGGTAAATTACACACTGAAAACGAAAGCCACAAACGAATGCTTTACGATACTAATTTGAATAAGTAGTCTTCTTAAGGATTAACGATAACGTACTGATCTAAATATTTACAGAAGAACAGTTTGTCAAATTCGATCGTTATCGAGGTATTACAATCGAAAATATATGCATTCAATGCAGCAGTTTAAAATTGGACAAGAATAATTCAAGATGGAACCATGAACCTTTTTTTTTTTTTTTTTATAGATCCAACAATGATGAAAAAAATAGAGAAACAAGATCTGAACAAGAAGATGAACGAATTGCTGAAAGTTAAAGATAAAATCAAATCTAGAGCCGGCCACAAAGATGCAACCTATGCTCTGATACCAAATGATAAGGCAACCCTAATTCTCAGCCCAAAGATCCAAGCTTATGATGAAGCAAGAATCCTTGAATTAAGAGATTAACACCTCCTTATAGATTTGGGAACAACCAAGAGAAAAGGCTAGAATTTGATTACCCCTTAAGATCAATGATCTAGAAGCAAGATATGGAAGATCTTGTTCTAGATTGAGTCACTCCACAATCAAGCTTGATCAAGGCTGGATTGAATGGCTCAAATGCATTCTATCACAAGATTGCAAGGGAAACTTAGAAAAAGAGACAAAGAACATGCCCAAAAATTCTAAGAAAATGATCTCTTGTAGAGAGCTAATTTTCATTCAATCAAAATCTCCGTTTTACAACTTACTTCATGACTATTTATAGCCTATGAAAGTTAAACCTAAAATAAAGAAAACCAACATAATTACCATAATGCCATTGTTGCAAAATATAACCTAAAACATTAAAAACAAGATTTTAAACATAGACTTGCATAAAAGCTCCTAAAATCTGAAAATTGATGTTTGTGTTGCCAACTCTAACATTTGAATTTCCCCTTGTCGAATGATTAAGACATTTAAATCAAGTCAAATGTCATTAATTCCATGGACAACTTCAATCTTGCATACATTGACTTTCAAAGCATCAAATGGTTCCTCTTCCCTTGAAATGGTCTCTAGCACATGAAATGAATTTTGAAATGAAGCTATCCATTGTCGAAGGCGAAGAATGAATGCTTGTTGAATCTTCTTTGCTTTGGATCGTGTAATAGGTCCAAGTGCAACTTGTGGAACTCCATGATCCTTATCATCCCCCTGTAGAAACTAGCTAAATCATCTAAAGATCTTACCTCCGTTGCATTTGTGGTCGATGCCACTTAGCATGTCTCCTTTTTATAGCTATGTTTTTGTCTAGAGATGCCTATAGCTATCATGATCGATCCGTGTGGATGCCAAACTCCTTTGCCACAATTAAGGTTTCCAAACATCCAAAGCCCTTACAATTGCACGTAATTCTTTCTCAAATGTCGCGTATTTAAGTTGTGCCCCAATTAGAGTTTCACTTAAAGACATGATTGGCCCGTTCTTTTTTTCCTTGTATCGAAACATCCCTTATACCGAATCACTTTCACTACATTCAATCTCGAAAGATCGGTGAAAGTTAGGTGTGGAAGGACGGTGCACTGGTTAGTGACTCTTTAAATACATTGAATGCCTTCTTTTGCTTTCATATTCATTCGAATTTCACGGTTCTTTAAACACGTTCCTTCGATGGTTAGGCAATGCCACTGAATTCCTTGGTAAACCACCTGTAGAAACTGCTAGGCCATGTAAGATCTTGCCTCGGTTGCATTCGTGGGTGTTGGCCACCTGGCATGTCTCTTCTTGAGCTTTGTTTGGCTCCTAAGATTCTTCAAGCTTTCATGATCTGTGTGGACAACAAACTCTTTTTGCCACATGTAAGGTATCCGAACTTGCACAGCCCCCACAAGTGCATGTGGCACGTATTTGAGTTCGCTTTTTACAATAAACATGATTCGCCTTGTGTGGTGGCTTTGAAATTGCTCTTGTGCCTATTCCATTTGTATCTCAAATGATCGATCAAAGTTAGGTAGAGCATGACAGGGGGCATTGGTCGGTTTTTCTATTAGTCCATTGAACGCATTCTCTTGCTTTTGATTCCATTAGAATTGTACAATCTCTCTAACAAGTTCATTCTGCTTTGAGGCAATCCTATTGAAATCCTTGATAAGCCTCGTGAGAAACTAGCTAAACCATGAAGGATCTTGCCTCGGTTGAATTTTTGGGTGTTGTCCTCACTTAGAATGCCTCTTTTGGGGCTCTAATTGGCTCTCGAGATGCTATTGGCTTTCATGATCCTTGTGGGTGACAAACTCTTTTGGCAACAATTAAGGTAACGAAACTCGCAAGGCCCTCCCTAGTGCATGTAGTTCTTTTTCAAATGACGCGTATTCAGGATGTGATCCATTCAGCTTTTCTCGAAGTTATATGATTGGCCCGTATTCTAGTATCAAAACAGCTCTTATACCTATTCCATTTGCATCGCATTCAATCTCAAAAGATCAATAAAGGTTAGAAAGAGCAAGACTTGGTGCATTGGTCAATTTTTGTATTAATTGATTGACCGCTTTCTCTTGCATTTGCTTTCCTGAATATAAAGTTCTTTTTACGATGGTGAGGCTATGCTTACTGAAAGTCATTATAAACCCCATCGAGAAACTAGCTAAATCATCTTAAGATCTTACCTCTGTTGCATTTGTGGTCGTTGCCACTTAGCATGTCCCCTTTTTATAGCTATGTTTTTGTCTAGAGATGCCTATAGCTATCATGATCGATCCGTGTGGATGCCAAACTCCTTTGCCACAATTAAGGTTTCCAAACATCCAAAGCTCTTACAATTGCACGTAGGCCTTTCTCAAATGTCGCGTATTTAAGTTGTGCCCCAATTAGAGTTTCACTTAAAGACATGATTGGCCCATTCTTTTTTTCCTTGAATCGAAACATCTCTTATACCGAATCACTTTCACTACATTCAATCTCGAAAGATCGGTGAAAGTTAGGTGTGGAAGGACGGTGCACTGGTTAGTGACTCTTTAAATACATTGAATGCCTTCTTTTGCTTTCATTTTCATTCGAATTTCACGGTTCTTTAAACACGTTCCTTCGATGGTTAGGCAATGCCACTGAATTCCTTGGTAAACCACCTGTAGAAACTGCTAGGCCATGTAAGATCTTGCCTCGGTTGCATTCGTGGGTGTTGGCCACCTGGCATGTCTCTTCTTGAGCTTTGTTTGGCTCCTAAGATTCTTCAAGCTTTCATGATCTGTGTGGACGACAAACTCTTTTTGCCACATGTAAGGTATCCGAACTTGCACAGCCCCCACAAGTGCATGTGGCACGTATTTGAGTTCGCTTTTTACAATAAACATGATTCGCCTTGTGTTGTGGCTTTGAAATTGCTCTTGTGCCTATTCCATTTGCATCTTAAATGATCGATCAAAGTTAAGTAGAGCATGGCAGGGGGCATTGGTCGGTTTTTCTATTAGTCCATTGAACGCATTCTCTTGCTTTTGATTCCATTAGAATTGTACAATCTCTCTAACAAGTTCATTCTGCTTTGAGGCAATCCTATTGAAATCCTTGATAAGCCTCGTGCAGAAACTAGCTAAACCATGAAGGATCTTGCCTCGGTTGAATTTGTGGGTGTTGTCATCACTTAGAATGCCTCTTTTGGGGCTCTAATTGGCTCTCGAGATGCTATTGGCTTTCATGATCCTTGTGGGTGACAAACTATTTTGGCAACAATTAAGGTAACGAAACTCGCAAGGCCCTCCCTAGTGCATGTAGTTCTTTTTGAAATGACGCGTATTCAGAATGTGATCCATTCAGCTTTTCTCGAAGTTATATGATTGGCCCGTATTCTAGTATCAAAACAGCTCTTATACCTATTCCATTTGCATCGCATTCAATCTCAAAAGATCAATAAAGGTTAGAAAGAGCAAGACATAGTGCATTGGTCAATTTTTGTTTTAATTGATTGACCGCTTTCTCTTGCATTTGCTTTCCTGAATATAAAGTTCTTTTTACGATGGTGAGGCTATGCTTACTGAAAGTCATTATAAACCCCCTGTAGTAACTAGCTAAATCATCTAAAGATCTTACCTCCGTTGCATTTGTGGTCGTTGCCACTTAGCATGTCCCCTTTTTATAGCTATGTTTTTGTCTAGAGATGCCTATAGCTATCATGATCGATCCGTGTGGATGCCAAACTCCTTTGCCACAATTAAGGTTTCCAAACATCCAAAGCCCTTACAATTGCACGTAGTTCTTTCTCAAATGTCGCATATTTAAGTTGTGCCCCAATTAGAGTTTCACTTAAAGACATGATTGGCCCGTTCTTTTTTTCCTTGTATCGAAACATCTCTTATACCGAATCACTTTCACTACATTCAATCTCGAAAGATCGGTGAAAGTTAGGTGTGGAAGGACGGTGCACTGGTTAGTGACTCTTTAAATACATTGAATGCCTTCTTTTGCTTTCATTTTCATTCGAATTTCACGGTTCTTTAAACACGTTCCTTCGATGGTTAGGCAATGCCACTGAATTCCTTGATAAACCACCTGTAGAAACTGCTAGGCCATGTAAGATCTTGCCTCGGTTGCATTCGTGGGTGTTGGCCACCTGGCGTGTCTCTTCTTGAGCTTTGTTTGGCTCCTAAGATTCTTCTAGCTTTCATGATCTGTGTGGACGACAAACTCTTTTTGCCACATGTAAGGTATCCGAACTTGCACAGCCCCCAAATGTGCATGTGGCACGTATTTGAGTTCGCTTTTTACAATAAACATGATTCGCCTTGTGTTGTGGCTTTGAAATTGCTCTTGTGCCTATTCCATTTGCATCTCAAGTGATCGATCAAAGTTAAGTAGAGCATGGCAGGGGGCATTGGTCGGTTTTTCTATTAGTCCATTGAACGCATTCTCTTGCTTTTGATTCCATTAGAATTGTACAATCTCTCTTACAAGTTCATTCTACTTTGAGGCAATCCTTTTGAAATCCTTGATAAGCCTCGTGTAGAAACTAGCTAAACCATGAAGGATCTTGCCTCGGTTGAATTTGTGGGTGTTGTCATCACTTAGAATGCCTCTTTTGGGGCTCTAATTGGCTCTCGAGATGCTATTGGCTTTCATGATCCTTGTGGGTGACAAACTCTTTTGGCAACAATTAAGGTAACGAAACTCGCAAGGCCCTCCCTAGTGCATGTAGTTCTTTTTCAAATGACGCGTATTCAGGATGTCATCCATTCAGCTTTTCTCGAAGTTATAAGATTGGCCCGTTCTCTAGTATCAAAACAGCTCTTATACCTATTCCATTTGCATCGCATTCAATCTCAAAAGATCAATAAAGGTAAGAAAGAGCAAGACATGGTGCGTTGGTCAATTTTTGTATTAATTGATTGACCGCTTTCTCTTGCATTTGCTTTCCTGAATATAAAGTTCTTTTTACGATGGTGAGGCTATGCTTACTGAAAGTCATTATAAACCCCCTGTAGAAACTAGCTAAATCATCTAAAGATCTTACCTCCGTTGCATTTGTGGTCGGTTCCACTTAGCATGTCCCCTTTTTATAGCTATGTTTTTGTCTAGAGATGCCTATAGCTATCATGATCGATCCGTGTGGATGCCAAACTCCTTTGCCACAATTAATGTTTCCAAACATCCAAAGCCCTTATAATTGCACGTAGTTCTTTCTCAAATTTCGCGTATTTAAGTTATGCCCCAATTAGAGTTTCACTTAAAGACATGATTGGCCCGTTCTTTTTTTCCTTGTATCGAAACATCTGTTATACCGAATCACTTTCACTACATTCAATCTCGAAAGATCGGTGAAAGTTAGGTGTGGAAGGACGGTGCACTGGTTAGTGACTCTTTAAATACATTGAATGCCTTCTTTTTCTTTCATTTTCATTCAAATTTCACGGTTCTTTGAACACGTTCCTTCGATGGTTAGGCAATGCCACTGAATTCCTTGATAAACCACCTGTAGGAACTGCTAGGCCATGTAAGATCTTGCCTCGGTTGCATTCGTGGGTGTTGGCCACCAGGCATGTCTCTTCTTGAGCTTTATTTGGCTCCTAAGATTCTTCAAGCTTTCATGATCTGTGTGGACGACAAACTCTTTTTGCCACATGTAAGGTATCCGAACTTGCACAGCCCCACAAGTGCATGTGGCACGAATTTGAGTTCGCTTTTTACAATAAACATGATTCGCCTTGTGTGGTGGCTTTGAAATTGCTCTTGTGCCTATTCCATTTGTATCTCAAATGATCGATCAAAGTTATGTAGAGCATGGCAGGGGGCATTGGTCGGTTTTTCTATTAGTTCATTGAACGCATTTTCTTGCTTTTGATTCCATTAGAATTGTACAATCTCTCTAACAAGTTCATTCTGCTTTGAGGCAATCCTATTGAAATCCTCGATAAGCCTCGTGCAGAAACTAGCTAAACCATGAAGGATCTTGCCTCGGTTGAATTTGTGGGTGTTGTCATCACTTAGAATGCCTCTTTTGGGGCTCTAATTGGCTCTCGAGATGCTATTGGCTTTCATGATCCTTGTGGGTGACAAACTCTTTTGGCAACAATTAACGTAACGAAACTCGCAAGGCCCTCCCTAGTGCTTGTAGTTCCTTTTCAAATGACGCGTATTCAGGATGTGATCCATTCAGCTTTTCTCGAAGTTATATGATTAGCCCGTTTTCTAGTATCAAAATAGCTCTTATACCTATTCCATTTGCATCGCATTCAATCTCAAAAGATCAATAAAGGTTAGAAAGAGCAAGACATGGTGCATTGGTCAATTTTTGTATTAATTGATTGACCGCTTTCTCTTGCATTTGCTTTCCTGAATATAAAGTTCTTTTTACGATGGTGAGGCTATGCTTACTGAAAGTCATTATAAACCCCCTGTAGAAACTAGCTAAATCATCTAAAGATATTACCTCCGTTGCATTTGTGGTCGTTGCCACTTAGCATGTCCCCTTTTTATAGCTATGTTTTTGTCTAGAGATGCCTATGGCTATCATGATCGATCCGTGTGGATGCCAAACTCCTCTGCCACAATTAAGGTTTCCAAACATCCAAAGCCCTTACAATTGCACGTAGTTCTTTCTCAAATGTAGCGTATTTAAGTTGTGCCCCAATTAGAGTTTCACTTAAAGACATGATTTTCCCGTTCTTTTTTTCCTTGTATCGAAACATCTCTTATACCGAATCACTTTCACTACATTCAATCTCGAAAGATCGGTGAAAGTTAGGTGTGGAAGGACGGTGCACTGGTTAGTGACTCTTTAAATACATTGAATGCCTTCTTTTGCTTTCATTTTCATTCGAATTTCACGGTTCTTTGAACACGTTCCTTCGATGGTTAGGCAATGCCACTGAATTCCTTGATAAACCACCTGTAGGAACTGCTAGGCCATGTAAGATCTTGCCTCGGTTGCATTCGTGGGTGTTGGCCACCAGGCATGTCTCTTCTTGAGCTTTGTTTGGCTCCTAAGATTCTTCAAGCTCTCATGATCTGTGTGGACAACAAACTCTTTTTGCCACATGTAAGGTATCCGAACTTGCACAGCCCCCACAAGTGCATGTGGCACGTATATGAGTTCGCTTTTTACAATAAACATGATTCGCCTTGTGTTGTGGCTTTGAAATTGCTCTTGTGCCTATTCCATTTGCATCTCAAATGATCGATCAAAGTTAGGTAGAGCATGGCAGGGGGCATTGGTCGGTTTTTCTATTAGTCCATTGAACGCATTCTCTTGCTTTTGATTCCATTAGAATTGTACAATCTCTCTAACAAGTTCATTCTGCTTTGAGGCAATCCTATTGAAATCCTCGATAAGCCTCGTGCAGAAACTAGCTAAACCATGAAGGATCTTGCCTCGGTCAATTTGTGGGTGTTGTCCTCACTTAGAATGCCTCTTTTAGGGCTCTAATTGGCTCTCGAGATGCTACTGGCTTTCATGATCCTTGTGGGTGACAAACTCTTTTGGCAACAATTAACGTAACGAAACTCGCAAGGCCCTCCCTAGTGCATGTAGTTCCATTTCAAATGACGCGTATTCAGGATGTGATCCATTCAGCTTTTCTCGAAGTTATATGATTGGCCCGTTTTCTAGTATCAAAACAACTCTTATACCTATTCCATTTGCATCGCATTCAATCTCAAAAGATCAATAAAGGTGATAAGGATCATGGAGTTCCACAAGTTGCACTTGGACCTATTACACGATCCAAAGCAAAGAAGATTCAACAAGCATTCATTCTTCACCTTCGACAGTGGATAGCTTCAATTCAAAATTCATTTCATGTGCTAGAGACCATTTCAAGGGAAGAGGAACCATTTGATGCTTTGGAAGTCAATGTATGCAAGATTGAAGTTGTCCATGGAATTAATGACATTTGACTTGATTTAAATGTCTTAATCATTCGACAAGGGGAAATACAAATGTTAGAGTTGGCAACACAAACATCAATTTTCAGATTTTAGGAGCTTTTATGCAAGTCTATGTTTAAAATCTTGTTTTTAATGTTTTAGGTTATATTTTGCAACAATGGCATTATGGTAATTATGTTGGTTTTCTTTATTTTAGGTTTAACTTTCATAGGCTATAAATAGCCATGAAGTAAGTTGTAAAACTCAGATTTTGATTGAATGAAAATTAGCTCTCTACAAGAGATCATTTTCTTAGAATTTTTGGGCATGTTCTTTGTCTCCTTTTCTAAGTTTCCCTTGCAATCTTGTGATAGAATGCATTTGAGCCATTCAATCCAGCCTTGATCAAGCTTGATTGTGGAGTGACTCAATCTAGAACAAGATCTTCCATATCTTGCTTCTAGATCATTGATCTTAAGGGGTAATCAAATTCTAGCCTTTTCTCTTGGTTGTTCCCAAATCTATAAGGAGGTGTTAATCTCTTAATTCAAGGGTTCTTGCTTCATCATAAGCTTGGATCTTTGGGATGAGAATTAGGGTTGCCTTATCATTTGGTATCAGAGCATAGGTTGCATCTTTGTGGCCGGCTCTAGATTTGATTTTATCTTTAACTTTCAGCAATTCGTTCATCTTCTTGTTCAGATCTTGTTTCTCTGTTTTTTTCATCATTGTTGGATCTATAAAAAAAAAAAAAAGTTCATGGTTCGATCTTGAATTATTCTTGTCCAATTTTAAACTGCTGCATTGAATGCTTATTTTTTCGATTGTAATACCTTGATAACGATCGAATTTGACAAACTGTTCTTCTGCAAATATTTAGATCAGTACGTTATCTTTAATCCTTAAGAAGACGACTTATTCAAATTAGCATGGTAAAGCATTCGTTTGTGGGTTTCTTTTTCAGTGTGTAATTTACCCGAAAAAAAAAAAAAAAAAATTGCCAGATATTTATCTTTCTTTTCCATCAAATTCCTTGTGGCCTACTCTAGATTTGATTTCATTATATTCTTGTGGCCAACCCTATATTTGAATTTATTTTATCTTTTATTTTATCCATGTGCCTACTGTTGTTTCCAGTTATAACACCTTGCTAACGATCGAATTTGTCAAATTGTCCATCTACAAAGATTTAGATCGGTGTGTTATCTATATTCTTCAAGAAGGACATTTACTCAAATTAGTAATTTCAAACATCCATTTGTTTGTTTCCTTCTGAGTGTTCCATATATCCGGAAAAAAAAATCTGAACATTTATCTTTCTTTCTATTTCTTTTTGTTCTTGATTTTGTTATTTCATAATTTTTCTTGTCTTGGCTGATTTGTAAGGCTCACTATTACAAGATTTGCTTTATCCATATTAGCCTACCTTTATCAAACTTTAGCCACTTTCCCAAATAGCCTACCTTTGTGTGTGATAAACACGAGCGTTCCGAGTGTAAAATTCAGTGAGTTGAGTGTGTGAGGTCCTTCATATATATTTTACTATTTTACAACCATGAATCAAGATGGGAGAGATGGAGAGGAGATTAGTGAAGCTAGGTGGAGAGAAGCTCAAAGTGGGGTCATTAATCGTTTAACTCAAGTTGTTAATTCCTTAAGCGATAGGTTGGAGCGAATGGAAGTAGCTTTAGGAAATCCTCAAGGGAGGGAGGATAACTTTAATTATGAAGGAGTTGAAAATGAAGATGGAGAAGATAATGTTAACCTCTTAGCGGGATACAATCCACGGGAGGGAGAGTTTTAGGTCGAGGGGACGAGGAGGAAGAAGAGGGGGTAGGGAAATTATAGCACCTAGAAGGGTCGAAAGGGAGAACCAATATGAAAGAGGAGTAGGGGGAGTAAAGCTTAAAATTCCTACTTTCCATGGGAAATCTGATCCGGAGGAGTATTTGCAATATGAGAGCAAAATTGAGCATGTTTTCGATTGCAACAACTTTAGTGAAGAAAGAAAGTTGAAACTTGCCGTTCTTTGAATTTTGTGATTATGCCAATATTTGGTGGGCTTCTTTGAAATCCGAATGGAGGAGAAATTTTGAAGAACCAATTGAAACATGGGAGGAGTTGAAGACACTAATGAGAAAAAGGTACATTCCTAAACATTATTCTCGAGAACTCAAGCAAAAGCTCTATACTTTGCAACAGGATCCAAAAGTGTAGAGGAGTTATTACAAGGAAATGGAGGTCCTTATGAAGCAGAGCATGCATTAACGAAGATGAGGAGGATACAATGGCTAGGTTCCTTGGCGGGTTGAACCGACAATTGGCTCATCAAGTTGATAGACAACCTTACTTTGATATGAAGGAATTGTTACACCTTCTTTGTCAAAATTGAAGGACAATTAGCATGGGAGAAGGAGAATTCCAAGAGGTACTCTTCTTCTAAGTCTACTACTTTTTCTCGCCAATACTTGGAAAAAGAATGCAAATAATGTTAAGGTTGAATTGAAGCCAAAAGGCAAGTATGAGTTTGACAAAAGGACAATGCCGAAAGTTCTAAAGGTAAGGATAAAATGGAAGGATATAAGGAGGTTCGAGAGAGAAATAGAGATATCAAATGTTGGAAATGTCAAGGAGTGGACATATTAGTCGTGATTGTCCTAACAAGAGAGTCATGATCATTAAAAATGGACAAGTTGTCACCGATGGAGAGGACAATGACGAAGATGAGTTAATTGATGAAAAGAAAATGAGAATGAGGAGGAATTGGAAGATGGGAGTCATTTGGCCCTTGTAACAAGAAGACTCCTTACCACTCAAATTAAGGAGAATGATGTTGATGACCAAAGAGACAACTTATTCCATACACGATGTCTCGTTAATGGGACTCCTTGTAGTCTTGTTATTGATAGTGGAAGTTGCACCAACGTCGTAAGTACATTTTTGATCAAGAGGTTGCAAATTCCAATTCAACACCATCCTAAACCATACATGCTCCAATGGCTCAATGATAGTGGGGCAATGAAGGTAGTTTCTCAAGCTTTAATTACTTTTTCTTTAGGAAAATATCAAGATGAGATTCTTTGTGATGTGTTACCTATGCTCGCTGGAGATATATTGCTTGGTAGACCTTGGCAATTTGATAGGAAGGTCATGTATGATGGTTATTTGAATAGGTATTCTTTCACAAAAGATGGAAGAAAAACAACTCTTGTACCTTTAAGTTCTAATGATGTATATATTGATCAACTGAAGTTGGAGGAAAAATAGAGAGAGTATGAAGAAAAAGAATTAAAAGAAAAAAAAGAAGTGAGTGAGAAAATAGCGAAAAATAAAAGAGAGAAAAAAAGTGGTAGGGAGAGTGAAAAAAGTGATGAAATTGAAAAAAAGTAAAAAAAAGTGAGCTGTTTTGCTAGAGTGGGAGAGGTGAGAAGGGCAATGTTTTCCCAAAAACCAATCTTTGTGCTTATGTACAAGGAAGGATATTTGGCTTCTAACGATAATACTCTTTCTTTGCCTAGTGTGTTTCAATCTCTTTTATGAGAATTTGAGGATGTGTTCCAAGATGAAGTACCTAAAGGACTACCTCCCATTCGAGGAATTGAACACAAAATAGACTTCATTCCAGGGGCTGTCATTCCCAATAGGCCAGCTTATAGAGCCAATCCAACCGAGACCAAGGAAATTCAAAGACAAGTGGAGGAGCTCATTGATAAAGGCTATGTACGAGAGAGTTTGAGTCCATGCTCAGTACCTGTCATATTGGTGCCAAAGAAAGATGGAACTTGGCGCATGTGTGTGGATTGTAGAGCCATCAACAAAATCATCAGTAAAGTATCGACATCCTATTCCTAGACTAGATGATATGTTTGATGAATTGCATGGTTCGTGCTTATTTACAAAGATTGATTTAAAATCTGGATATCATCAAATTAGAATGCATGTAGGTGATGAATGGAAAACGACTTTCAAAACTAAGTTTGGGTTGTATGAATGGCTTGTTATGCCTTTTGGACTAACTAATGCTCCTAGCACATTTATGCGTTTAATGAACTATGTTTTGAGAGAATATTTAGGAAAGTATGTTGTTGTGTATTTTGATGATATTCTAATTTATTCAAAGACTTTGCTTGAACATGTCGAACATGTTAGGTCTGTTCTAACTACACTTAGAAATGAGGAACTTTATGCTAATTTGAATAAGTGTTGTTTTTGCATGGAAAAAGTTAACTTTCTTGGATTTATAGTTGGTAAAAATGGAGTAGAAGTGGACATTGAGAAAGTTAAGGCAATTCGCGATTGGCCAACACCAACAAATGCAAGTGAGGTAAGGAGTTTTCATGGGTTAGCTAGCTTTTATAGGCGGTTTATAAAGGACTTTAGTACCATAGCTGCACCATTGAATGATTTGGTAAAAAAATGTTGTGTTCCAATGGGGAAATGCAAGATAAAGCCTTTAATGAACTTAAGGAGAAATTAACCAATGCACCATTGCTTGTCTTGCCTAACTTTGAAAAGACATTTGAAATTGAGTGTGATGCAAGTGGTTTGGGCATAGGTGCTGTTTTAATGCAAGATGGAAGGCCTTTGATGTACTTTAGTGAAAAACTAAATGGGGCAGCATTGAACTATCCTACCTATGATAAAGAATTGTTTGCTTTAGTTCGTACATTGCAGGTATGGCAACACTACTTATGGCCTAGAGAGTTCGTGATTCACACTCGATCATGAGAGCTTGAAGCATCTTAAGGGTCAAAGTAAATTGAACCGCCGGCATGCAAAGTGGGTAGAATTTATTGAAACATTTCCCTATGTGATCAAATATAAGCAAGGTAAAGATAATATCGTGGCTGATGCATTGTCAAGAAGGTACAATCTCTTTACTTCTCTTACTGCAAAAATTCTTGGATTTGAGCACATTAAAGAGCTATATAAATCTGACAAAGATTTTGGACCAATTTTTGCATCTTGTCGAGTTGGAAAAGTTTTGGATGATTATTATGTCTTTCATGAATATTTGTTTAAGAAAAATAAACTTTGTGTTCCTAATTGTTCTATAAGAGATTTACTTGTGAAAGAGGCCCATGGTGGTGGCTTAATGGGACATTTTGGGATTCATAAAACTTATGATATGTTGCATGAACATTTTTTTTGGCCTAAGATGAAACATGATGTTCATAAGGTTTGTAGTCAATGTTTTAAATGCAAAGCGGCTAAATCTAGAACCCAACCAAATGGATTGTATACTCCTTTGAATGTACCTAATGAACCATGGACTGATATATCTATGGATTTTATCCTTGGTTTGCCACGAACCAAAAGGGGTAAAGATAGTATTTTTGTTGTGGTTGATAGATTTAGTAAAATGGCTCATTTTATAGCATGTAACAAAACGGATGATGCAAAGCAAGTGGCTGATATTTTCTTTAGAGAAGTAGTAAGATTACATGGAATTCCTAAAACTATTGTTAGTGATAGGGATGTTAAATTTTTAAGTCACTTTTGGAAAGTATTATGGGGTAAATTAGGCACTAAACTACTGTTTTCAACCACATGTCATCCTCAAACTGATGGGCAAACTGAGGTGGTTAATAGAACTTTAGGAACTTTGCTTAGAACTATTATTTCTAAGAACATTAAGTCTTGGGAGGAATGCTTGCCATTTGTAGAGTTTGCATACAATAGAGCAATTCATAGTACCACTCATTGTTCTCCTTTTGAAGTTGTTTATGGATTTAATCCACTTACACCTCTTGATTTGCTTCCTATTCCGTCTAATGTTTTTGTGAGTGATGCAGCAACAAATAAGGCAGATTTGATCAAGAATTTGCACAAGGATGTGAAAGAGAGAATTGAGAAACAAAATTTCCAAGTCGCTTCGCGAATTAACAAAGGACGAAAGGAACTCATTTTTAAACCAGGAGATTGGGTTTGGGTTCATTTTCGAAAGGAGAGATTTCCATCTCAAAGGAAGACCAAGTTACATGCAAGAGGAGATGGTCCTTTTCAAGTTCTTGAGAGGATTAACAACAATGCCTACAAAATCGATCTTCCAGGTGACTTTTCAGTGAGTTCTACTTTTAATGTTGCTGACTTGAGTCCTTTTGATGTAGGTGATGATTTTCCAGATTCGAGGACGAATCCTTTTGAAGAGGGGGAAGATGATAAGGATCATGGAGTTCCACAAGTTGCACTTGGACCTATTACACGATCCAAAGCAAAGAAGATTCAACAAGCATTCATTCTTCACCTTCGACAGTGGATAGCTTCAATTCAAAATTCATTTCATGTGCTAGAGACCATTTCAAGGGAAGAGGAACCATTTGATGCTTTGGAAGTCAATGTATGCAAGATTGAAGTTGTCCATGGAATTAATGACATTTGACTTGATTTAAATGTCTTAATCATTCGACAAGGGGAAATACAAATGTTAGAGTTGGCAACACAAACATCAATTTTCAGATTTTAGGAGCTTTTATGCAAGTCTATGTTTAAAATCTTGTTTTTAATGTTTTAGGTTATATTTTGCAACAATGGCATTATGGTAATTATGTTGGTTTTCTTTATTTTAGGTTTAACTTTCATAGGCTATAAATAGCCATGAAGTAAGTTGTAAAACTCAGATTTTGATTGAATGAAAATTAGCTCTCTACAAGAGATCATTTTCTTAGAATTTTTGGGCATGTTCTTTGTCTCCTTTTCTAAGTTTCCCTTGCAATCTTGTGATAGAATGCATTTGAGCCATTCAATCCAGCCTTGATCAAGCTTGATTGTGGAGTGACTCAATCTAGAACAAGATCTTCCATATCTTGCTTCTAGATCATTGATCTTAAGGGGTAATCAAATTCTAGCCTTTTCTCTTGGTTGTTCCCAAATCTATAAGGAGGTGTTAATCTCTTAATTCAAGGGTTCTTGCTTCATCATAAGCTTGGATCTTTGGGATGAGAATTAGGGTTGCCTTATCAAAAGGTTAGAAAGAGCAAGACATGGTGCATTGGTCAATTTTTGTATTAATTCATTGACCGCTTTCTCTTGCATTTGCTTTCCTGAATATAAAGTTCTTTTTACGATGGTGAGGCTATGCTTACTGAAAGTCATTATAAACCCCCTGTAGAAACTAGCTAAATCATCTAAAGATCTTACCTCAGTTGCATTTGTGGTCGTTGCCACTTAGTGATATGGATCAGAATGTGACTCAACATTTTACCTTCAAGCTACTTAGAAGGGATCTTCAAAAATTACATGTAAATAGCCATAAATCCGAAAATTGATAGTTTCTAAAGCATTCTTCATGATTTTGTATCCATCCACAAGTAAATGAAGATCCCTTCTAAGTAGCTTGAAGGTAAAATGTTGAGTCACATTCTGATCCATATCATTCTCCCTTTCTTTGAGAAGATTCGTCCTCGAATCTAATTGATCGCCTACATCAAATGGGCGAAAATCAGTAGCATTGAAAATGTATTCAACATCATTCTCTCGTTGTAGAACAAACTTGAAGTCATGAGATGTCCATGGTAAATTTTCTACTGAATTCCATTTAGGTTTCTTGTCAAATGAACATCGATCCTTCCAAAAGTGCCTCCAAACCCAATCACCTGGTTTGAACACCTTATGGTTGCTGCCATGCATGATCTTTGATGTAAATTTTGTGCTTTGCTTCCTAATAAATCGGTTGGCATTACGTTTGTTGTGATTGTTGACTTTCAAAGGAATCTTTAGTTTAAGACGTTGTATAAGTTCTTTCGCCTCCTGTATGAACTCAAAAGAAACACTAGAGAAACATGGTTTGAACTCACCAGTTAGAAAACAAATCCCTTCATGTAAGAGACTAAAAATATTTTTCTTTGAAAATAAAATAGATTTAACCTCACATGCTTTTTCAGATAAGCTCACATCATTGGCTTTTCTCTCATTTTTTTTTATTGGCCATAAACTATTCTCTTGCTTTTCTCTCTCACTCTTTTTCTTACAAGATTTTTTTTTAATAAATTCACATGCTTTTGTTTTGACCATTTGTGCCTTTTTCCCTAACTCACACACATCATCATGTACATCATTAGGAGTAGGTGCTACAATAGTGGAAGGTTTACAAATGAATAAGCCTTTGCAATCTAATTTCCTACTAAGCTTATAAGCATGTGTTGAAACTAAATTACGAAGTAATTCATTTTGATTGTCACCACTTTGTTTCTCAACAATAGGCTTAGTTTTAGTACACAAACTAACTGTTTCTGAAGATGAATGAACCTTTGAGTTTTGTATAAGTTTAGTGTACCTTGTAGTCTTCATTTGGAGATGCTTCTCAATCTTTATTGCCATGCGCACCATCCTTTGTAAATCTTCATAAGGTTGAAGATCAAGTTGAATGGAAATCTCCTTGTTAAGCCCTCTAAAGAATCGACCCATTGTTACTTGCTCGTCCTCATATATTTCTAGATCCTCAAGCAACTTTTTCATCTCCATGTAGTAAGTCTCCACACTTTTGCTCTCTTGTCTCAAAGTTTGTAAGCTATGGAAAAACTTAGGAACAAATTGCTCTCGCATCAATTGCTTAAGAACATTCCATGATTTAATTGGACGATTTAGCTTCCTCCTCCTAGAAAATAAGTTATCCCACCAAATAATGCCATATTCTCTAAGATGAGACACAACGAGTTTTACCTTTTCTTCATCATCAAGAGTGTAACAATCAAAGACATAATTAACTAGCCTTTCCCATTGAATGTACTCCGTTGGGCCTGGACTTCCATAGAATTTAGGAAGTTTTGGCTTCATGCTTCCCAAGTTGTATTCAATTTTATAAACTCCACTTTGATTTCTCTCTTGGACAACTTGAAATTCTCCTCCATGTGCTCTTCCCTTTACTTTCCAATATTCTATATGGTGCGAGAAATCGGATCTCTCGTTAGATACATAGGCTGATTGTTTCTCAGTAAATTTCGTTCTTGAATCCAACTTTTGAAATTGAATAGTTGTATGCTCCATGCTTCGATGAAGCCTAGCAAAATCCTTTTGAGGCATTGCTCTTAAAAATAAACACAAAGTAGACCTCACAAGCACTCCTTTACTGATTTTACACTCGGAACGCTCGTGTTTGTCACACACAAAGGTAGGCTATTTGGGAAAGTGGCTAAATTTTGATAAAGGTAGGTTAATATGGATAAAGCAAATCTTGTAATAGTGAGCCTTACAAATCAGCCAAGACAAGAAAGATTATGAAATAAAAAAATCAAGAACAAAAATTAATAGAAAGAAAGATAATGTTCTGATTTGTTTTTTTTTTCTTTTTCGGATATATCGAACACTCAGAAGGAAACAAACAAATGAACGTCCGAAAATTACTAATTTGAGTAAGTTGTGCCCCAATTAGAGTTTCACTTAAATACATGATTGGCCCGTTCTTTTTTTCCTTGTATCGAAACATCTCTTATACCGAATCACTTTCACTACATTCAATCTCGAAAGATCGGTGAAAGTTAGGTGTGGAAGGACGGTGCACTGGTTAGTGACTCTTTAAATACATTGAATGCCTTCTTTTGCTTTCAATTTCATTCGAATTTCACGGTTCTTTGAACACGTTCCTTCGATGGTTAGGCAATGCCACTGAATTCCTTGATAAACCACATGTAGGAACTGCTAGGCCATGTAAGATCTTGCCTCGGTTGCATTCGTGGGTGTTGGCCACCAGGCATGTCTCTTCTTGAGCTTTGTT
This sequence comes from Sicyos edulis, assembly GCA_036507275.1. Lineage (NCBI taxonomy): Eukaryota > Viridiplantae > Streptophyta > Magnoliopsida > Cucurbitales > Cucurbitaceae > Sicyos > Sicyos edulis. The sequence continues at coordinate 22,387,323 of CM071849.1, read as the reverse complement.
TGGCTCCTAAGATTCTTCAAGCTTTCATGATCTGTGTGGACGACAAACTCTTTTTGCCACATGTAAGGTATCCGTACTTGCACAGCCACCACAAGTGCATGTGGCACGTATTTGAGTTCGCTTTTTACAATAAACATGATTCGCCTTGTGTTGTGGCTTTGAAATTGCTCTTGTGCCTATTCCATTTGCATCTCCAATGATCGATCAAAGTTATGTAGAGCATGGCAGGGGGCATTGGTCGGTTTTTCTATTAGTCCATTGAACGCATTCTCTTGCTTTTGATTCCATTAGAATTGTACAATCTCTCTAACAAGTTCATTCTTCTTTGAGGCAATCCTATTGAAATCCTCGATAAGCCTCGTGCAGAAACTAGCTAAACCATGAAGGATCTTGCCTCGGTTGAATTTGTGGGTGTTGTCCTCACTTAGAATGCCTCTTTTGGGGCTCTAATTGGCTCTCCAGATGCTACTGGCTTTCATGATCCTTGTGGGTGACAAACTCTTTTGGCAACAATTAACGTAACGAAACTCGCAAGGCCCTCCCTAGTGCATGTAGTTCTTTTTCAAATGACGCGTATTCAGGATGTGATCCATTCAGCTTTTCTCGAAGTTATATGATTGGCCCGTTTTCTAGTATCAAAACAGCTCTTATACCTATTCCATTTGCATCGCATTCAATCTCAAAAGATCAATAAAGGTTAGAAAGAGCAAGACATGGTGCATTGGTCAATTTTTGTATTAATTCATTGACCGCTTTCTCTTGCATTTGCTTTCCGAATATAAAGTTCTTTTACGATGGTGAGGCTATGCTATTGAAAGTCATTATAAACCCCCTGTAGAAACTAGCTAAATAATCTAAAGATCTTACCTCCGTTGCATTTGTGGTCGTTGCCACTTCACATGTCCCCTTTTTATAGCTATGTTTTTGTCTAGAGATGCCTATAGCTATCATGATCGATCCGTGTGGATGCCAAACTCCTTTGCCACAATTAAGGTTTCCAAACATCCAAAGCCCTTACAATTGCACGTAGTTCTTTCTCAAATGTCGCGTATTTAAGTTGTGCCCCAATTAGAGTTTCACTTAAAGACATGATTGGCCCGTTCTTTTTTTCCTTGTATCGAAACATCTCTTATACCGAATCACTTTCACTACATTCAATCTCGAAAGATCGGTGAAAGTTAGGTGTGGAAGGACGGTGCACTGGTTAGTGACTCTTTAAACACATTTAATGCCTTCTTTTGCTTTCAATTTCATTCGAATTTCACGGTTCTTTGAACACGTTCCTTCGATGGTTAGGCAATGCCACTGAATTCCTTGATAAACCACCTGTAGGAACTGCTAGGCCATGTAAGATCTTGCCTCGGTTGCATTCGTGGGTGTTGGCCACCAGGCATGTCTCTTCTTGAGCTTTGTTTGGCTCCTAAGATTCTTCAAGCTTTCATGATCTGTGTGGACGACAAACTCTTTTTGCCACATGTAAGGTATCCGTACTTGCACAGCCCCCACAAGTGCATGTGGCACGTATTTGAGTTCGCTTTTTACAATAAACATGATTCGCCTTGTGTTGTGGCTTTGAAATTGCTCTTGTGCCTATTCCATTTGCATCTCAAATGATCGATCAAAGTTAGGTAGAGTATGGCAGGGGGCATTGGTCGGTTTTTCTATTAGTCCATTGAACGCATTCTCTTGCTTTTGATTCCATTAGAATTGTACAATCTCTCTAACAAGTTCATTCTTCTTTGAGGCAATCCTATTGAAATCCTCGATAAGCCTCGTGCAGAAACTAGCTAAACCATGAAGGATCTTGCCTCGGTTGAATTTGTGGGTGTTGTCCTCACTTAGAATGCCTCTTTTGGGGCTCTAATTGGCTCTCCAGATGCTACTGGCTTTCATGATCCTTGTGGGTGACAAACTCTTTTGGCAACAATTAACGTAACGAAACTCGCAAGGCCCTCCCTAGTGCATGTAGTTCTTTTTCAAATGACGCGTATTCAGGATGTGATCAATTCAGCTTTTCTCGAAGTTATATGATTGGCCCGTTTTCTAGTATCAAAACAGCTCTTATACCTATTCCATTTGCATCGCATTCAATCTCAAAAGATCAATAAAGGTTAGAAAGAGCAAGACATGGTGCATTGGTCAATTTTTGTATTAATTCATTGACCGCTTTCTCTTGCATTTGCTTTCTTGAATATAAAGTTCTTTTTACGATGGTGAGGCTATGCTAACTGAAAGTCATTATAAACCCCCTGTAGAAACTAGCTAAATAATCTAAAGATCTTACCTCCGTTGCATTTGTGGTCGTTGCCACTTCACATGTCCCCTTTTTATAGCTATGTTTTTGTCTAGAGATGCCTATAGCTATCATGATCGATCCGTGTGGATGCCAAACTCCTTTGCCACAATTAAGGTTTCCAAACATCCAAAGCCCTTACAATTGCACGTAGTTCTTTCTCAAATGTCGCGTATTTAAGTTGTGCCCCAATTAGAGTTTCACTTAAATACATGATTGGCCCGTTCTTTTTTTCCTTGTATCGAAACATCTCTTATACCGAATCACTTTCACTACATTCAATCTCGAAAGATCGGTGAAAGTTAGGTGTGGAAGGACGGTGCACTGGTTAGTGACTCTTTAAATACATTGAATGCCTTCTTTTGCTTTCAATTTCATTCGAATTTCACGGTTCTTTGAACACGTTCCTTCGATGGTTAGGCAATGCCACTGAATTCCTTGATAAACCACATGTAGGAACTACTAGGCCATGTAAGATCTTGCCTCGGTTGCATTCGTGGGTGTTGGCCACCAGGCATGTCTCTTCTTGAGCTTTGTTTGGCTCCTAAGATTCTTCAAGCTTTCATGATCTGTGTGGACGACAAACTCTTTTTGCCACATGTAAGGTATCCGTACTTGCACAGCCACCACAAGTGCATGTGGCACGTATTTGAGTTCGCTTTTTACAATAAACATGATTCGCCTTGTGTTGTGGCTTTGAAATTGCTCTTGTGCCTATTCCATTTGCATCTCCAATGATCGATCAAAGTTATGTAGAGCATGGCAGGGGGCATTGGTCGGTTTTTCTATTAGTCCATTGAACGCATTCTCTTGCTTTTGATTCCATTAGAATTGTACAATCTCTCTAACAAGTTCATTCTTCTTTGAGGCAATCCTATTGAAATCCTCGATAAGCCTCGTGCAGAAACTAGCTAAACCATGAAGGATCTTGCCTCGGTTGAATTTGTGGGTGTTGTCCTCACTTAGAATGCCTCTTTTGGGGCTCTAATTGGCTCTCGGATGCTCTTGGCTTTCATGATCCTTGTGGGTGACAAACTCTTTTGGCAACAATTAACGTAATTGAAACTCGCAAGGCCCTCCCTAGTGCATGTAGTTCTTTTTCAAATGACGCGTATTCAGGATGTGATCCATTCAGCTTTTCTCGAAGTTATATGATTGGCCCGTTTTCTAGTATCAAAACAGCTCTTATACCTATTCCATTTGCATCGCATTCAATCTCAAAAGATCAATAAAGGTTAGAAAGAGCAAGACATGGTGCATTGGTCAATTTTTGTATTAATTCATTGACCGCTTTCTCTTGCATTTGCTTTCTGAATATAAAGTTCTTTTACGATGGTGAGGCTATGCTTCTTGAAAGTCATTATAAACCCCTGTAGAAACTAGCTAAATAATCTAAAGATCTTACCTCCGTTGCATTTGTGGTCGTTGCCACTTCACATGTCCCCTTTTTATAGCTATGTTTTTGTCTAGAGATGCCTATAGCTATCATGATCGATCCGTGTGGATGCCAAACTCCTTTGCCACAATTAAGGTTTCCAAACATCCAAAGCCCTTACAATTGCACGTAGTTCTTTCTCAAATGTCGCGTATTTAAGTTGTGCCCCAATTAGAGTTTCACTTAAAGACATGATTGGCCCGTTCTTTTTTTCCTTATATCGAAACATCTCTTATACCGAATCACTTTCACTACATTCAATCTCGAAAGATCGGTGAAAGTTAGGTGTGGAAGGACGGTGCACTGGTTAGTGACTCTTTAAATACATTGAATGCCTTCTTTTGCTTTCAATTTCATTCGAATTTCACGGTTCTTTGAACACGTTCCTTCGATGGTTAGGCAATGCCACTGAATTCCTTGATAAACCACATGTAGGAAGGCTGCTAGGCCATGTAAGATCTTGCCTCGGTTGCATTCGTGGGTGTTGGCCACCGGGCATGTCTCTTCTTGAGCTTTGTTTGGCTCCTAAGATTCTTCAAGCTTTCATGATCTATGTGGACGACAAACTCTTTTTGCCACATGTAAGGTATCCGAACTTGCACAGCCCCCACAAGTGCATGTGGCACGTATTTGAGTTCGCTTTTTACAATAAACATGATTCGCCTTGTGTTGTGGCTTTGAAATTGCTCTTGTGCCTATTCCATTTGCATCTCCAATGATCGATCAAAGTTATGTAGAGCATGGCAGGGGCATTGGTCGGTTTTTCTATTAGTCCATTGAACGCATTCTCTTGCTTTTGATTCCATTAGAATTGTACAATCTCTCTAACAAGTTCATTCTTCTTTGAGGCAATCCTATTGAAATCCTCGATAAGCCTCGTGCAGAAACTAGCTAAACCATGAAGGATCTTGCCTCGGTTGAATTTGTGGGTGTTGTCCTCACTTAGAATGCCTCTTTTGGGGCTCTAATTGGCTCTCCAGATGCTACTGGCTTTCATGATCCTTGTGGGTGACAAACTCTTTTGGCAACAATTAACGTAACGAAACTCGCAAGGCCCTCCCTAGTGCATGTAGTTCTTTTTCAAATGACGCGTATTCAGGATGTGATCCATTCAGCTTTTCTCGAAGTTATATGATTGGCCCGTTTTCTAGTATCAAAACAGCTCTTATACCTATTCCATTTGCATCGCATTCAATCTCAAAAGATCAATAAAGGTTAGAAAGAGCAAGACATGGTGCATTGGTCAATTTTTGTATTAATTCATTGACCGCTTTCTCTTGCATTTGCTTTCCTGAATATAAAGTTCTTTTTACGATGGTGAGGCTATGCTTACTGAAAGTCATTATAAACCCCATCGAGAAACTAGCTAAATCATCTGAAGATCTTACCTCCGTTGCATTTGTGGTCGTTGCCACTTAGCATGTCCCCTTTTTATAGCTATGTTTTTGTCTAGAGATGCCTATGGCTATCATGATCGATCCGTGTGGATGCCAAACTCCTCTGCCACAATTAAGGTTTCCAAACATCCAAAGCCCTTACAATTGCACGTAGTTCTTTCTCAAATGTCGCGTATTTAAGTTGTGCCCCAATTAGAGTTTCACTTAAAGACATGATTGGCCCGTTCTTTTTTTCCTTGTATCGAAACATCTCTTATACCGAATCACTTTCACTACATTCAATCTCGAAAGATCGGTGAAAGTTAGGTGTGGAAGGACGGTGCACTGGTTAGTGACTCTTTAAATACATTGAATGCCTTCTTTTGCTTTCAATTTCATTCGAATTTCACGGTTCTTTGAACACGTTCCTTCGATGGTTAGGCAATGCCACTGAATTCCTTGATAAACCACATGTAGGAACTGCTAGGCCATGTAAGATCTTGCCTCGGTTGCATTCGTGGGTGTTGGCCACCAGGCATGTCTCTTCTTGAGCTTTGTTTGGCTCCTAAGATTCTTCAAGCTTTCATGATCTGTGTGGACCACAAACTCTTTTTGCCACATGTAAGGTATCCGAACTTGCACCGCCCCCACAAGTGCATGTGGCACGTATTTGAGTTCGCTTTTTACAATAAACATGATTCGCCTTGTGTTGTGGCTTTGAAATTGCTCTTGTGCCTATTCCATTTGCATCTCCAATGATCGATCAAAGTTATGTAGAGCATGGCAGGGGGCATTGGTCGGTTTTTCTATTAGTCCATTGAACGCATTCTCTTGCTTTTGATTCCATTAGAATTGTACAATCTCTCTAACAAGTTCATTCTGCTTTGAGGCAATCCTATTGAAATCCTCGATAAGCCTCGTGCAGAAACTAGCTAAACCATGAAGGATCTTGCCTCGGTTGAATTTGTGGGTGTTGTCCTCACTTAGAATGCCTCTTTTGGGGATCTAATTGGCTCTCCAGATGCTACTGGCTTTCATGATCCTTGTGGGTGACAAACTCTTTTGGCAACAATTAACGTAACGAAACTCGCAAGGCCCTCCCTAGTGCATGTAGTTCCTTTTCAAATGACGCGTATTCAGGATGTGATCCATTCAGCTTTTCTCGAAGTTATACGATTGGCCCGTTTTCTAGTATCAAAACAGCTCTTATACCTATTCCATTTGCATCGCATTCAATCTCAAAAGATCAATAAAGGTTAGAAAGAGCAAGACATGGTGCATTGGTCAATTTTTGTATTAATTCATTGACCGCTTTCTCTTGCATTTGCTTTCCTGAATATAAAGTTCTTTTTACGATGGTGAGGCTATGCTTACTGAAAGTCATTATAAACCCCCTGTAGAAACTAGCTAAATCATCTAAAGATCTTACCTCCGTTGCATTTGTGGTCGTTGCCACTTAGCATGTCCCCTTTTTATAGCTATGTTTTTGTCTAGAGATGCCTATGGCTATCATGATCGATCCGTGTGGATGCCAAACTCCTCTGCCACAATTAAGGTTTCCAAACATCCAAAGCCCTTACAATTGCACGTAGTTCTTTCTCAAATGTCGCGTATTTAAGTTGTGCCCCAATTAGAGTTTCACTTAAAGACATGATTGGCCCGTTCTTTTTTTCCTTGTATCGAAACATCTCTTATACCGAATCACTTTCACTACATTCAATCTCGAAAGATCGGTGAAAGTTAGGTGTGGAAGGACGGTGCACTGGTTAGTGACTCTTTAAATACATTGAATGCCTTCTTTTGCTTTCATTTTCATTCGAATTTCACGGTTCTTTGAACACGTTCCTTCGATGGTTAGGCAATGCCACTGAATTCCTTGATAAACCACCTGTAGGAACTGCTAGGCCATGTAAGATCTTGCCTCGGTTGCATTCGTGGGTGTTGGCCACCAGGCATGTCTCTTCTTGAGCTTTGTTTGGCTCCTAAGATTCTTCAAGCTTTCATGATCTGTGTGGACCACAAACTCTTTTTGCCACATGTAAGGTATCCGAACTTGCACCGCCCCCACAAATGCATGTGGCACGTATTTGAGTTCGCTTTTTACAATAAACATGATTCGCCTTGTGTTGTGGCTTTGAAATTGCTCTTGTGCCTATTCCATTTTCATCTCCAATGATCGATCAAAGTTATGTAGAGCATGGCAGGGGGCATTGGTCGGTTTTTCTATTAGTCCATTGAACGCATTCTCTTGCTTTTGATTCCATTAGAATTGTACAATCTCTCTAACAAGTTCATTCTGCTTTGAGACAATCCTATTGAAATCCTCGATAAGCCCTCGCAGAAACTAGCTAAACCATGAAGGATCTTGCCTCGGTTGAATTTGTGGGTGTTGTCCTCACTTAGAATGCCTCTTTTGGGGCTCTAATTGGCTCTCCGGATGCTCTGGCTTTCATGATCCTTGTGGGTGACAAACTCTTTTGGCAACAATTAACGTAACGAAACTCGCAAGGCCCTCCCTAGTGCATGTAGTTCTTTTTCAAATGACGCGTATTCGAGGATGTGATCCATTGACTTTTCTCGAAGTTATACGATTGGCCCGTTTTCTTGTATCAAAACAGCTCTTATACCTATTCCATTTGCATCGCATTCAATCTCAAAAGATCAATAAAGGTTAGAAAGAGCAAGACATGGTGCATTGGTCAATTTTTGTATTAATTCATTGACCGCTTTCTCTTGCATTTGCTTTCCTGAATATAAAGTTCTTTTTACGATGGTGAGGCTATGCTTACTGAAAGTCATTATAAACCCACTGTAGAAACTAGCTAAATCATCTAAAGATCTTACCTCCGTTGCATTTGTGGTCGTTGCCACTTAGCATGTCCCCTTTTTATAGCTATGTTTTTGTCTAGAGATGCCTATGGCTATCATGATCGATCCGTGTGGATGCCAAACTCCTCTGCCACAATTAAGGTTTCCAAACATCCAAACCCTTACAATTGCACGTAGTTCTTTCTCAAATGTCGCGTATTTAAGTTGTGCCCCAATTAGAGTTTCACTTAAAGACATGATTGGCCCGTTCTTTTTTTCCTTGTATCGAAACATCTCTTATACCGAATCACTTTCACTACATTCAATCTCGAAAGATCGGTGAAAGTTAGGTGTGGAAGGACGGTGCACTGGTTAGTGACTCTTTAAATACATTGAATGCCTTCTTTTGCTTTCAATTTCATTCGAATTTCACGGTTCTTTGAACACGTTCCTTCGATGGTTAGGCAATGCCACTGAATTCCTTGATAAACCACATGTAGGAGGCTGCTAGGCCATGTAAGATCTTGCCTCGGTTGCATTCGTGGGTGTTGGCCACCAGGCATGTCTCTTCTTGAGCTTTGTTTGGCTCCTAAGATTCTTCAAGCTTTCATGATCTGGGTGGACGACAAACTCTTTTTGCCACATGTAAGGTATCCGAACTTGCACAGCCCCCACAAGTGCATGTGGCACGTATTTGAGTTCGCTTTTTACAATAAACATGATTCGCCTTGTGTTGTGGCTTTGAAATTGCTCTTGTGCCTATTCCATTTGCATCTCCAATGATCGATCAAAGTTATGTAGAGCATGGCAGGGGGCATTGGTCGGTTTTTCTATTAGTCCATTGAACGCATTCTCTTGCTTTTGATTCCATTAGAATTGTACAATCTCTCTAACAAGTTCATTCTTCTTTGAGGCAATCCTATTGAAATCCTCGATAAGCCTCGTGCAGAAACTAGCTAAACCATGAAGGATCTTGCCTCGGTTGAATTTGTGGGTGTTGTCCTCACTTAGAATGCCTCTTTTGGGGCTCTAATTGGCTCTCCAGATGCTACTGGCTTTCATGATCCTTGTGGGTGACAAACTCTTTTGGCAACAATTAACGTAACGAAACTCGCAAGGCCCTCCCTAGTGCATGTAGTTCTTTTTCAAATGACGCGTATTCAGGATGTGATCCATTCAGCTTTTCTCGAAGTTATATGATTGGCCCGTTTTCTAGTATCAAAACAGCTCTTATACCTATTCCATTTGCATCGCATTCAATCTCAAAAGATCAATAAAGGTTAGAAAGAGCAAGACATGGTGCATTGGTCAATTTTTGTATTAATTCATTGACCGCTTTCTCTTGCATTTGCTTTCCTGAATATAAAGTTCTTTTTACGATGGTGAGGCTATGCTTACTGAAAGTCATTATAAACCCCCTGTAGAAACTAGCTAAATAATCTAAAGATCTTACCTCCGTTGCATTTGTGGTCGTTGCCACTTCACATGTCCCCTTTTTATAGCTATGTTTTTGTCTAGAGATGCCTATGGCTATCATGATCGATCCGGTGTGGATGCCAAACTCCTCTGCCACAATTAAGGTTTCCAAACATCCAAAGCCCTTACAATTGCACGTAGTTCTTTCTCAAATGTCGCGTATTTAAGTTGTGCCCCAATTAGAGTTTCACTTAAAGACATGATTGGCCCGTTCTTTTTTCCTTGTATCGAAACATCTCTTATACCGAATCACTTTCACTACATTCAATCTCGAAAGATCGGTGAAAGTTAGGTGTGGAAGGACGGTGCACTGGTTAGTGACTCTTTAAATACATTGAATGCCTTCTTTTGCTTTCAATTTCATTCGAATTTCACGGTTCTTTGAACACGTTCCTTCGATGGTTAGGCAATGCCACTGAATTCCTTGATAAACCACCTGTAGGAACTGCTAGGCCATGTAAGATCTTGCCTCGGTTGCATTCGTGGGTGTTGGCCACCAGGCATGTCTCTTCTTGAGCTTTGTTTGGCTCCTAAGATTCTTCAAGCTTTCATGATCTGGGTGGACGACAAACTCTTTTTGCCACATGTAAGGTATCCGAACTTGCACAGCCCCCACAAGTGCATGTGGCACGTATTTGAGTTCGCTTTTTACAATAAACATGATTCGCCTTGTGTTGTGGCTTTGAAATTGCTCTTGTGCCTATTCCATTTGCATCTCCAATGATCGATCAAAGTTATGTAGAGCATGGCAGGGGGCATTGGTCGGTTTTTCTATTAGTCCATTGAACGCATTCTCTTGCTTTTGATTCCATTAGAATTGTACAATCTCTCTAACAAGTTCATTCTTCTTTGAGGCAATCCTATTGAAATCCTCGATAAGCCTCGTGCGAGAAACTAGCTAAACCATGAAGGATCTTGCCTCGGTTGAATTTGTGGGTGTTGTCCTCACTTAGAATGCCTCTTTTGGGGCTCTAATTGGCTCTCCGGATGCTACTGGCTTTCATGATCCTTGTGGGTGACAAACTCTTTTGGCAACAATTAACGTAACGAAACTTCAAGGCCCTCCCTAGTGCATGTAGTTCTTTTTCAAATGACGCGTATTCGGATGTGATCCATTCACTTTTCTCGAAGTTATATGATTGGCCCGTTTTCTAGTATCAAAACAAGCTCTTATACCTATTCCATTTGCATCGCATTCAATCTCAAAAGATCAATAAAGGTTAGAAAGAGCAAGACATGGTGCATTGGTCAATTTTTGTATTAATTCATTGACCGCTTTCTCTTGCATTTGCTTTCCTGAATATAAAGTTCTTTTTACGATGGTGAGGCTATGCTTACTGAAAGTCATTATAAACCCCCTGTAGAAACTAGCTAAATAATCTAAAGATCTTACCTCCGTTGCATTTGTGGTCGTTGCCACTTCACATGTCCCCTTTTTATAGCTATGTTTTTGTCTAGAGATGCCTATGGCTATCATGATCGATCCGTGTGGATGCCAAACTCCTTTGCCACAATTAAGGTTTCCAAACATCCAAAGCCCTTACAATTGCACGTAGTTCTTTCTCAAATGTCGCGTATTTAAGTTGTGCCCCAATTAGAGTTTCACTTAAAGACATGATTGGCCCGTTCTTTTTTTCCTTGTATCGAAACATCTCTTATACCGAATCACTTTCACTACATTCAATCTCGAAAGATCGGTGAAAGTTAGGTGTGGAAGGACGGTGCACTGGTTAGTGACTCTTTAAATACATTGAATGCCTTCTTTTGCTTTCAATTTCATTCGAATTTCACGGTTCTTTGAACACGTTCCTTCGATGGTTAGGCAATGCCACTGAATTCCTTGATAAACCACATGTAGGAACTGCTAGGCCATGTAAGATCTTGCCTCGGTTGCATTCGTGGGTGTTGGCCACCTTGCATGTCTCTTCTTGAGCTTTGTTTGGCTCCTAAGATTCTTCAAGCTTTCATGATCTGTGTGGACGACAAACTCTTTTTGCCACATGTAAGGTATCCGTACTTGCACAGCCCCCACAAGTGCATGTGGCACGTATTTGAGTTCGCTTTTTACAATAAACATGATTCGCCTTGTGTTGTGGCTTTGAAATTGCTCTTGTGCCTATTCCATTTGCATCTCCAATGATCGATCAAAGTTATGTAGAGCATGGCAGGGGGCATTGGTCGGTTTTTCTATTAGTCCATTGAACGCATTCTCTTGCTTTTGATTCCATTAGAATTGTACAATCTCTCTAACAAGTTCATTCTTCTTTGAGGCAATCCTATTGAAATCCTCGATAAGCCTCGTGCAGAAACTAGCTAAACCATGAAGGATCTTGCCTCGGTTGAATTTGTGGGTGTTGTCCTCACTTAGAATGCCTCTTTTGGGGCTCTAATTGGCTCTCCAGATGCTACTGGCTTTCATGATCCTTGTGGGTGACAAACTCTTTTGGCAACAATTAACGTAACGAAACTCGCAAGGCCCTCCCTAGTGCATGTAGTTCTTTTTCAAATGACGCGTATTCAGGATGTGATCCATTCACTTTTCTCGAAGTTATATGATTGGCCCGTTTTCTAGTATCAAAAAGCAGCTCTTATACCTATTCCATTTGCATCGCATTCAATCTCAAAAGATCAATAAAGGTTAGAAAGAGCAAGACATGGTGCATTGGTCAATTTTTGTATTAATTCATTGACCGCTTTCTCTTGCATTTGCTTTCCGAATATAAAGTTCTTTTACGATGGTGAGGCTATGCTTACTGAAAGTCATTATAAACCCCCTGTAGAAACTAGCTAAATAATCTAAAGATCTTACCTCCGTTGCATTTGTGGTCGTTGCCACTTCACATGTCCCCTTTTTATAGCTATGTTTTTGTCTAGAGATGCCTATGGCTATCATGATCGATCCGTGTGGATGCCAAACTCCTTTGCCACAATTAAGGTTTCCAAACATCCAAAGCCCTTACAATTGCACGTAGTTCTTTCTCAAATGTCGCGTATTTAAGTTGTGCCCCAATTAGAGTTTCACTTAAAGACATGATTGGCCCGTTCTTTTTTTCCTTGTATCGAAACATCTCTTATACCGAATCACTTTCACTACATTCAATCTCGAAAGATCGGTGAAAGTTAGGTGTGGAAGGACGGTGCACTGGTTAGTGACTCTTTAAATACATTGAATGCCTTCTTTTGCTTTCAATTTCATTCGAATTTCACGGTTCTTTGAACACGTTCCTTCGATGGTTAGGCAATGCCACTGAATTCCTTGATAAACCACATGTAGGAACTGCTAGGCCATGTAAGATCTTGCCTCGGTTGCATTCGTGGGTGTTGGCCACCAGGCATGTCTCTTCTTGAGCTTTGTTTGGCTCCTAAGATTCTTCAAGCTTTCATGATCTGTGTGGACGACAAACTCTTTTTGCCACATGTAAGGTATCCGTACTTGCACAGCCCCCACAAGTGCATGTGGCACGTATTTGAGTTCGCTTTTTACAATAAACATGATTCGCCTTGTGTTGTGGCTTTGAAATTGCTCTTGTGCCTATTCCATTTGCATCTCCAATGATCGATCAAAGTTATGTAGAGCATGGCAGGGGGCATTGGTCGATTTTTCTATTAGTCCATTGAACGCATTCTCTTGCTTTTGATTCCATTAGAATTGTACAATCTCTCTAACAAGTTCATTCTTCTTTGAGGCAATCCTATTGAAATCCTCGATAAGCCTCGTGCAGAAACTAGCTAAACCATGAAGGATCTTGCCTCGGTTGAATTTGTGGGTGTTGTCCTCACTTAGAATGCCTCTTTTGGGGCTCTAATTGGCTCTCCAGATGCTACTGGCTTTCATGATCCTTGTGGGTGACAAACTCTTTTGGCAACAATTAACGTAACGAAACTCGCAAGGCCCTCCCTAGTGCATGTAGTTCTTTTTCAAATGACGCGTATTCAGGATGTGATCCATTCAGCTTTTCTCGAAGTTATATGATTGGCCCGTTTTCTAGTATCAAAACAGCTCTTATACCTATTCCATTTGCATCGCATTCAATCTCAAAAGATCAATAAAGGTTAGAAAGAGCAAGACATGGTGCATTGGTCAATTTTTGTATTAATTCATTGACCGCTTTCTCTTGCATTTGCTTTCCTGAATATAAAGTTCTTTTTACGATGGTGAGGCTATGCTTTAACTGAAAGTCATTATAAACCCCCTGTAGAAACTAGCTAAATAATCTAAAGATCTTACCTCCGTTGCATTTGTGGTCGTTGCCACTTCACATGTCCCCTTTTTATAGCTATGTTTTTGTCTAGAGATGCCTATGGCTATCATGATCGATCCGTGTGGATGCCAAACTCCTCTGCCACAATTAAGGTTTCCAAACATCCAAAGCCCTTACAATTGCACGTAGTTCTTTCTCAAATGTCGCGTATTTAAGTTGTGCCCCAATTAGAGTTTCACTTAAAGACATGATTGGCCCGTTCTTTTTTTCCTTGTATCGAAACATCTCTTATACCGAATCACTTTCACTACATTCAATCTCGAAAGATCGGTGAAAGTTAGGTGTGGAAGGACGGTGCACTGGTTAGTGACTCTTTAAATACATTGAATGCCTTCTTTTGCTTTCAATTTCATTCGAATTTCACGGTTCTTTGAACACGTTCCTTCGATGGTTAGGCAATGCCAATCAATTCCTTGATAAAACACATAGGAGGAACTGCTAGGCCATGTAAGATCTTGCCTCGGTTGCATTCGTGGGTGTTGGCCACCTGGCATGTCTCTTCTTGAGCTTTGTTTGGCTCCTAAGATTCTTCAAGCTTTCATGATCTGTGTGGATGACAAACTCTTTTTGCCACATGTAAGGTATCCGAACTTGCAGCCCCACAAGTGCATGTGGCACGTATTTGAGTTCGCTTTTACAATAAACATGATTCGCCTTGTGTTGTGGCTTTGAAATTGCTCTTGTGCCTATTCCATTTGCATCTCCAATGATCGATCAAAGTTATGTAGAGCATGGCGGGGGGCATTGGTCGGTTTTTTCTATTAGTCCATTGAACGCATTCTCTTGCTTTTGATTCCATTAGAATTGTACAATCTCTCTAACAAGTTCATTCTTCTTTGAGGCAATCCTATTGAAAATCCTCGATAAGCCTCGTGCGAAACTAGCTAAACCATGAAGGATCTTGCCTCGGTTGAATTTGTGGGTGTTGTCCTCACTTAGAATGCCTCTTTTGGGGCTCTAATTGGCTCTCCAGATGCTACTGGCTTTCATGATCCTTGTGGGTGACAAACTCTTTTGGCAACAATTAACGTAACGAAACTCGCAAGGCCCTCCCTAGTGCATGTAGTTCTTTTTCAAATGACGCGTATTCAGGATGTGATCCATTCAGCTTTTCTCGAAGTTATATGATTGGCCCGTTTTCTAGTATCAAAACAGCTCTTATACCTATTCCATTTGCATCGCATTCAATCTCAAAAGATCAATAAAAGTTAGAAAGAGCAAGACATGGTGCATTGGTCAATTTTTGTTTTAATTCATTGATCGCTTTCTCTTGCATTTGCTTTCCGAATATAAAGTTCTTTTTACGATGGTGAGGCTATGCTACTCTTGAAAGTCATTATAAACCCCGTAGAAACTAGCTAAATCATCTAAAGATCTTACCTCCGTTGCATTTGTGGTCGTTGCCACTTAGCATGTCTCCTTTTTATAGCTATGTATTTCTCTAGAGATGCCTATAGCTATCATGATCGATCCGTGTGGATGCCAAACTCCTTTGCCACAATTAAGGTTTCCAAACATCCAAAGCCCTTACAATTGCACGTAGTTCTTTCTCAAATGTCGCGTATTTAAGTTGTGCCCCAATTAGAGTTTCACTAAAAGACATGATTGGCCCGTTCCTTTTTTCCTTGTATCGAAACATCTCTTATACCCAATCACTTTCACTACATTCAATCTCGAAAGATCGGTGAAAGTTAGGTGTGGAAGGACGGTGCACTGGTTAGTGACTCTTTAAATACATTGTGATATGAATTCAACTACCAACTTATTGCATGCACATGAAGGAGCAATTACAAGAAGAAGGAAAAGAAGATTCCAAGAGGATTATAACAATTACATGGCAGGATTTTGAATAAAGAAATTTCTAGATTTCTTATCTCGGGACTTTTTGATTTCAATGCTTGCCAACCATGCTCATTATTGCAAGGGACCTTCTAGAAGAGTTGGTTGAGTGTATTTAAATCATATCTACCCTTTTGTCTATCATTTAAGCCATGCAATTGAGTTTTGGTTTCCTAGGCCTTATTTTCTACAAAATGCATTTAGTAGCTTTTTGAGTCCTTTTCGTATTTCAAGGCATGCACGAATTTTTGGCCTTTAAAATGGCTTGTAATTCATCATTTTGGACAGATTTTGATGAATGAAAAACTTGTGTTTTCTTGAACCCCATTTGGTGTTTCTTTTCTTTCAAATCTTGCTTTAGGTTTGAAGTTAAATCAATTCATTGGATTAGTGTTGATCGAGCTAATTCTGGAGTGAGTTGTCTTAGGATCTAAGAGTGACCATTTTAGATTTTGAGTGTGATCTAAGTTAGCTTTCATTGTGAGTTTTTGCAAGGATCCTAGAAGGACCTCTAGCTTTGTAAAATTCAAGCAAGGATCGGCGCTTATCACATTGAATGCCTTCTTTTTGCTTTTCATTTCATTCGAATTTCACGGTTCGTTAAACACGTTCCTTCGATGGTTAGGCAATGCCACTGAATTCCTCGATAAACCACATGTAGAAACTGCTAGGCCATGTAAGATCTTGCCTCGGTTGCATTCGTGGGTGTTGGCCACCTGGCATGTCTCTTCTTGAGCTTTGTTTGGCTCCTAAGATTCTTCAAGCTTTCATGATCTGTGTGGATGACAAACTCTTTTTGCCACATGTAAGGTATCCGAACTTGCACAGCCCCCACAAATGCATGTGGCACGTATTTGAGTTCGCTTTTTACAATAAATATGATTCGCCTTGTGTTGTGGCTTTGAAATTGCTCTTGTGCCTATTCCATTTGCATCTCAAATGATCGATCAAAGTTAGGTAGAGCATGGCAGGGGGCATTGGTCGGTTTTTCTATTATTAGTCCATTGAACGCATTCTCTTGCTTTTGATTCCATTAGAATTGTACAATCTCTCTAACAAGTTCATTCTGCTTTGAGGCAATCCTATTGAAAATCCTTGATAAGCCTCGTGCAGAAACTAGCTAAACCATGAAGGATCTTGCCTCGGTTGAATTTGTGGGTGTTGTCCTCACTTAGAATGCCTCTTTTGGGGCTTTAATTGGCTCTCGAAATGCTACTAGCTTTCATGATCATTGTGGGTGACAAACGCTTTTGGCAACAATTAAGGTAACGAAACTCGCAAGGCCCTCCCTAGTGCATGTAGTTCCTTTTCAAATGACGCGTATTCAGGATGTGATCCATTTAGCTTTTCTCGAAGATATATGATTGGCCTGTTTTCTAGTATCAAAACGGCTCTTATACCTATTCCATTTGCATCGCATTCAATCTCAAAAGATCAATAAAAGTTAGAAAGAGCAAGACATGGTGCATTGGTCAATTTTTGTTTTAATTCATTGATCGCTTTCTCTTGCATTTGCTTTCCTGAATATAAAGTTCTTTTTACGATGGTGAGGCTATGCTACTGAAAGTCATTATAAACCCCCTGTAGAAACTAGCTAAATCATCTAAAGATCTTGCCTCCGTTGCATTTGTGGTCGTTGCCACTTAGCATGTCTCCTTTTTATAGCTATGTTTTTCTCTAGAGATGCCTATAGCTATCATGATCGATCCGTGTGGATGCCAAACTCCTTTGCCACAATTAAGGTTTCCAAACATCCAAAGCCCTTACAATTGCACGTAGTTCTTTCTCAAATGTCGCGTATTTAAGTTGTGCCCCAATTAGAGTTTCACTAAAAGACATGATTGGCCCGTTCCTTTTTTCCTTGTATCGAAACATCTCTTATACCCAATCACTTTCACTACATTCAATCTCGAAAGATCGGTGAAAGTTAGGTGTGGAAGGACGGTTCACTGGTTAGTGACTCTTTAAATACATTGTGATATGAATTCAACTACCAACTTATTGCATGCACATGAAGGAGCAATTACAAGAAGAAGGAAAAGAAGATTCCAAGAGGATTATAACAATTACATGGCAGGATTTTGAATAAAGAAATTTCTAGATTTCTTATCTCGGGACTTTTTATTTCAATGCTTGCCAACCATGCTCATTATTGCAAGGGACCTTCTAGAAGAGTTGGTTGAGTGTATTTAAATCATATCTACCCTTTTGTCTATCATTTAAGCCATGCAATTTTGTTTTGGTTTCCTAGGCCTTATTTTCTACAAAATGCATTTAGTAGCTTTTTGAGTCCTTTTTGTATTTCAAGGCATGCACGAATTTTTGGCCTTTAAAATGGCTTGTAATTCATCATTTTGGACAGATTTTGATGAATGAAAAACTTGTGTTTTCTTGAACCCCATTTGGTGTTTCTTTTCTTTCAAATCTTGCTTTAGGTTTGAAGTTAAATCAATTCATTGGATTAGTGTTGATCGAGCTAATTCTGGAGTGAGTTGTCTTAGGATCTAAGAGTGACCATTTTAGATTTTGAGTGTGATCTAAGTTAGCCTTCATTGTGAGTTTTTGCAAGGATCCTAGAAGGACCTCTAGCTTTGTAAAATTCAAGCAAGGATCGGCGCTTATCACATTGAATGCCTTCTTTTGCTTTCATTTTGATTCGAATTTCACGGTTCTTTAAACACGTTCCTTCGATGGTTAGGCAATGCCACTGAATTCCTCGATAAACCACATGTAGAAACTGCTAGGCCATGTAAGATCTTGCCTCGGTTGCATTCGTGGGTGTTGGCCACCTGGCATGTCTCTTCTTGAGCTTTGTTTGGCTCCTAAGATTCTTCAAGCTTTCATGATCTGTGTGGATGACAAACTCTTTTTGCCACATGTAAGGTATCCGAACTTGCACAGCCCCCACAAATGCATGTGGCACGTATTTGAGTTCGCTTTTTACAATAAATATGATTCGCCTCGTGTTGTGGCTTTGAAATTGCTCTTGTGCCTATTCCATTTGCATCTCAAATGATCGATCAAAGTTAGGTAGAGCATGGCAGGGGGCATTGGTCGGTTTTTCTATTATTAGTCCATTGAACGCATTCTCTTGCTTTTGATTCCATTAGAATTGTACAATCTCTCTAACAAGTTCATTCTGCTTTGAGGCAATCCTATTGAAAATCCTTGATAAGCCTCGTGCAGAAACTAGCTAAACCATGAAGGATCTTGCCTCGGTTGAATTTGTGGGTGTTGTCCTCACTTAGAATGCCTCTTTTGGGGCTTTAATTGGCTCTCGAAATGCTACTAGCTTTCATGATCATTGTGGGTGACAAACGCTTTTGGCAACAATTAAGGTAACGAAACTCGCAAGGCCCTCCCTAGTGCATGTAGTTCCTTTTTCAAATGACGCGTATTCAGGATGTGATCCATTTAGCTTTTCTCGAAGATATATGATTGGCCTGTTTTCTAGTATCAAAACGGCTCTTATACCTATTCCATTTGCATCGCATTCAATCTCAAAAGATCAATAAAAGTTAGAAAGAGCAAGACATGGTGCATTGGTCAATTTTTGTTTTAATTCATTGATCGCTTTCTCTTGCATTTGCTTTCACGAATATAAAGTTCTTTTTACGATGGTGAGGCTATGCTACATGATGAAAGTCATTATAAACCCCCTGTAGAAACTAGCTAAATCATCTAAAGATCTTGCCTCCGTTGCATTTGTGGTCGTTGCCACTTAGCATGTCTCCTTTTTATAGCTATGTTTTTCTCTAGAGATGCCTATAGCTATCATGATCGATCCGTGTGGATGCCAAACTCCTTTGCCACAATTAAGGTTTCCAAACATCCAAAGCCCTTACAATTGCACGTAGTTCTTTCTCAAATGTCGCGTATTTAAGTTGTGCCCCAATTAGAGTTTCACTAAAAGACATGATTGGCCCGTTCCTTTTTTCCTTGTATCGAAACATCTCTTATACCCAATCACTTTCACTACATTCAATCTCGAAAGATCGGTGAAAGTTATGTGTGGAAGGAATTGGCAGTTGAAGTGATTGGTTCACTGGTTAGTGACTCTTTAAATACATTGTGATATGAATTCAACTACCAACTTATTGCATGCACATGAAGGAGCAATTACAAGAAGAAGGAAAAGAAGATTCCAAGAGGATTATAACAATTACATGGCAGGATTTTGAATAAAGAAATTTCTAGATTTCTTATCTCGGGACTTTTTTATTTCAATGCTTGCCAACCATGCTCATTATTGCAAAGGACCTTCTAGAAGAGTTGGTTGAGTGTATTTAAATCATATCTACCCTTTTGTCATCATTTAAGCCATGCAATTTTGTTTTGGTTTCCTAGGCCTTATTTTCTACAAAATGCATTTAGTAGCTTTTTGAGTCCTTTTTGTATTTCAAGGCATGCACGAATTTTTGGCCTTTAAAATGGCTTGTAATTCATCATTTTGGACAGATTTTGATGAATGAAAACTTGTGTTTTCTTGAACCCCATTTGGTGTTTCTTTTCTTTCAAATCATGCTTTATGTTTGAAGTTAAATCAATTCATTGGATTAGTGTTGATCGAGCTAATTCTGGAGTGAGTTGTCTTAGGATCTAAGAGTGACCATTTTAGATTTTGAGTGTGATCTAAGTTAGCCTTCATTGTGAGTTTTTGCAAGGATCCTAGAAGGACCTCTAGCTTTGTAAACTTCAAGCAAGGATCGGCGTTTATCACATTGAATGCCTTCTTTTGCTTTCATTTTCATTCGAATTTCACGGTTCTTTAAACACGTTCCTTCGATGGTTAGGCAATGCCACTGAATTCCTCGATAAACCACATGTAGAAACTGCTAGGCCATGTAAGATCTTGCCTCGGTTGCATTCGTGGGTGTTGGCCACCTGGCATGTCTCTTCTTGAGCTTTGTTTGGCTCCTAAGATTCTTCAAGCTTTCATGATCTGTGTGGATGACAAACTCTTTTTGCCACATGTAAGGTATCCGAACTTGCACAGCCCCCACAAATGCATGTGGCACGTATTTGAGTTCGCTTTTTACAATAAATATGATTCGCCTCGTGTTGTGGCTTTAAAATTGCTCTTGTGCCTATTCCATTTGCATCTCAAATGATCGATCAAAGTTAGGTAGAGCATAGCAGGGGGCATTGGTCGGTTTTTCTATTATTAGTCCATTGAACGCATTCTCTTGCTTTTGATTCCATTAGAATTGTACAATCTCTCTAACAAGTTCATTCTGCTTTGAGGCAATCCTATTGAAAATCCTTGATAAGCCTCGTGTGCGAGAAACTAGCTAAACCATGAAGGATCTTGCCTCGGTTGAATTTGTGGGTGTTGTCCTCACTTAGAATGCCTCTTTTGGGGCTTTAATTGGCTCTCGAAATGCTACTAGCTTTCATGATCATTGTGGGTGACAAACGCTTTTGGCAACAATTAAGGTAACGAAACTCGCAAGGCCCTCCCTAGTGCATGTAGTTCCTTTTCAAATGACGCGTATTCAGGATGTGATCCATTTAGCTTTTCTCGAAGATATATGATTGGCCTGTTTTCTAGTATCAAAACGGCTCTTATACCTATTCCATTTGCATCGCATTCAATCTCAAAAGATCAATAAAAGTTAGAAAGAGCAAGACATGGTGCATTGGTCAATTTTTGTTTTAATTCATTGATCGCTTTCTCTTGCATTTGCTTTCCTGAATATAAAGTTCTTTTTACGATGGTGAGGCTATGCTACTGAAAGTCATAATAAACCCCCTGTAGAAACTAGCTAAATCATCTAAAGATCTTACCTCCGTTGCATTTGTGGTCGTTGCCACTTAGCATGTCTCCTTTTTATAGCTATGTTTTTCTCTAGAGATGCCTATAGCTATCATGATCGATCCGTGTGGATGCCAAACTCCTTTGCCACAATTAAGGTTTCCAAACATCCAAAGCCCTTACAATTGCACGTAGTTCTTTCTCAAATGTCGCGTATTTAAGTTGTGCCCCAATTAGAGTTTCACTAAAAGACATGATTGGCCCGTTCTTTTTTTCCTTGTATCGAAACATCTCTTATACCCAATCACTTTCACTACATTCAATCTCGAAAGATCGGTGAAAGTTAGGTGTGGAAGGACGTGATAAGCGCCGATCCTTGCTTGAATTTTACAAAGCTAGAGGTCCTTCTAGGATCCTTGTAAAAACTCACAATGATAGCTAACTTAGATCACACTCAAAATCTAAAATGGTCACTCTTAGATCCTAAGACAACTCACTCCAGAATTAGTTTGATCAAGACTAATCCAATGAATTGATTTAACTTCAAACCTAAAGCAAGATTTGAAAGAAAGACAACACCAAATGGGGTCTAAGAAAACACAAGTTTTTCATTCATAAATCTGTCCAAAATGATGAATTACAAGCCATTTTAAAGGCAAAAAATTCGTGCATGCCTTGGAATACAAAAGGACTCAAAAAGCTATTAAATGTATTTTGTAGAAAATAAGACATAAGAAGCCAAAAGTAAATTGCATGGCTTAAATGCTAGACAAAAGGGTAGATATGCTTTAAATACACTCAACCAACTCTTCTAGAATGTCCCTTGCAATAATGAGCATGGTTGGCAAGCATTGAAATAAAAAAGTCTCAAGATAAGAAATCTAGAAATTTCTTTATTTAAAATTCTGCCATGTAATTGTTATAATTCTCTTGGACTCTTCTTTTCCTTCTTCTTGTAATTGTTCCTTCATGTGCATGCAATAAATTGGTAGTTGAATTCATATCAGGACGGTTCACTGGTTAGTGACTCTTTAAATATATTGTGATATGAATTCAACTACCAACTTATTGCATGCACATGAAGGAGCAATTACAAGAAGAAGGAAAATAAGATTCCAAGAGGATTATAACAATTACATGGCAGGATTTTAAATAAAGAAATTTCTAGATTTCTTATCTCGGGACTTTTTGATTTCAATGCTTGACAACCATGCTCATTATTGCAAGGGACCTTCTAGAAGAGTTGGTTGAGTGTATTTAAATCATATCTACCCTTTTGTCTATCATTTAAGCCATGC
This sequence comes from Sicyos edulis, assembly GCA_036507275.1. Lineage (NCBI taxonomy): Eukaryota > Viridiplantae > Streptophyta > Magnoliopsida > Cucurbitales > Cucurbitaceae > Sicyos > Sicyos edulis. The sequence goes on along the minus strand of CM071849.1, from coordinate 22,364,781 downwards.
AATTTTGTTTTGGTTTCCTAGGCCTTATTTTCTACAAAATGCATTTAGTAGCTTTTTGAGTCCTTTTTGTATTTCAAGGCATGCACGAATTTTTGGCCTTTAAAATGGCCTGTAATTCATCATTTTGGACAGATTTTGTTGAATGAAAAACTTGTGTTTTCTTGAACCCCATTTGGTGTTTCTTTTCTTTCAAATCTTGCTTTAGGTTTGAAGTTAAATCAATTCATTGGATTAGTGTTGATCGAGCTAATTCTGGAGTGAGTTGTCTTAAGATCTAAGAGTGACCATTTTAGATTTTGAGTGTGATCTAAGTTAGCCTTCATTGTGAGTTTTTGCAAGGATCCTAGAAGGACCTCTAGCTTTGTAAAATTCAAGCAAGGATCGGCGCTTATCACATTGAATGCCTTCTTTTGCTTTCATTTTCATTCGAATTTCACGGTTCTTAAAACACGTTCCTTCGATGGTTAGGCAATGCCACTGAATTCCTCGATAAACCACATGTAGAAACTGCTAGGCCATGTAAGATCTTGCCTCGGTTGCATTCGTGGGTGTTGGCCACCTGGCATGTCTCTTCTTGAGCTTTGTTTGGCTCCTAAGATTCTTCAAGCTTTCATGATCTGTGTGGATGACAAACTCTTTTTGCCACATGTAAGGTATCCGAACTTGCACAGCCCCCACAAATGCATGTGGCACGTATTTGAGTTCGCTTTTTACAATAAATATGATTCGCCTCGTGTTGTGGCTTTGAAATTGCTCTTGTGCCTATTCCATTTGCATCTCAAATGATCGATTAAAGTTAGGTAGAGCATGGCAGGGGGCATTGGTCGGTTTTTCTATTATTAGTTCATTGAACGCATTCTCTTGCTTTTGATTCCATTAGAATTGTACAATCTCTCTAACAAGTTCATTCTGCTTTGAGGCAATCCTATTGAAAATCCTTGATAAGCCTCGTGCAGAAACTAGCTAAACCATGAAAGATCTTGCCCCGGTTGAATTTGTGGGTGTTGTCCTCACTTAGAATGCCTCTTTTGGGGCTTTAATTGGCTCTCGAAATGCTACTAGCTTTCATGATCATTGTGGGTGACAAACGCTTTTGGCAACAATTAAGGTAACGAAACTCGCAAGGCCCTCCCTAGTGCATGTAGTTCCTTTTCAAATGACGCGTATTCAGGATGTGATCCATTTAGCTTTTCTCGAAGATATATGATTGGCCTGTTTTCTAGTATCAAAACGGCTCTTATACCTATTCCATTTGCATCGCATTCAATCTCAAAAGATCAATAAAAGTTAGAAAGAGCAAGACATGGTGCATTGGTCAATTTTTGTTTTAATTCATTGATCGCTTTCTCTTGCATTTGCTTTCCTGAATATAAAGTTCTTTTTACGATGGTGAGGCTATGCTACTGAAAGTCATTATAAACCCCCTGTAGAAACTAGCTAAATCATCTAAAGATCTTACCTCCGTTGCATTTGTGGTCGTTGCCACTTAGCATGTCTCCTTTTAATAGCTATGTTTTTCTCAAGAGATGCCTATAGCTATCATGATCGATCCGTGTGGATGCCAAACTCCTTTGCCACAATTAAGGTTTCCAAACATCCAAAGCCCTTACAATTGCACGTAGTTCTTTCTCAAATGTCGCGTATTTAAGTTGTGCCCCAATTAGAGTTTCACTAAAAGACATGATTGGCCCGTTCCTTTTTTCCTTGTATCGAAACATCTCTTATACCCAATCACTTTCACTACATTCAATCTCGAAAGATCGGTGAAAGTTAGGTGTGGAAGGACGGTGCACTGGTTAGTGACTCTTTAAATACATTGTGATATGAATTCAACTACCAACTTATTGCATGCACATGAAGGAGCAATTACAAGAAGAAGGAAAAGAAGATTCCAAGAGGATTATAACAATTACATGGCAGGATTTTGAATAAAGAAATTTCTAGATTTCTTATCTCGGGACTTTTTTATTTCAATGCTTGCCAACCATGCTCATTATTGCAAGGGACCTTCTAGAAGAGTTGGTTGAGTGTATTTAAATCATATCTACCCTTTTGTCTGTCATTTAAGCCATGCAATTTTGTTTTGGTTTCCTAGGCCTTATTTTCTACAAAATGCATTTAGTAGCTTTTTGAGTCCTTTTTGTATTTCAAGGCATGCACGAATTTTTGGCCTTTAAAATGGCTTGTAATTCATCATTTTGGACAGATTTTGATGAATGAAAAACTTGTGTTTTCTTGAACCCCATTTGGTGTTTCTTTTCTTTCAAATCATGCTTTATGTTTGAAGTTAAATCAATTCATTGGATTAGTGTTGATCGAGCTAATTCTGGAGTGAGTTGTCTTAGGATCTAAGAGTGACCATTTTAGATTTTGAGTGTGATCTAAGTTAGCCTTCATTGTGAGTTTTTGCAAGGATCCTAGAAGGACCTCTAGCTTTGTAAACTTCAAGCAAGGATCGGCGTTTATCACATTGAATGCCTTCTTTTGCTTTCATTTTCATTCGAATTTCACGGTTCTTTAAACACGTTCCTTCGATGGTTAGGCAATGCCACTGAATTCCTCGATAAACCACATGTAGAAACTGCTAGGCCATGTAAGATCTTGCCTCGGTTGCATTCGTGGGTGTTGGCCACCTGGCATGTCTCTTCTTGAGCTTTGTTTGGCTCCTAAGATTCTTCAAGCTTTCATGATCTGTGTGGATGACAAACTCTTTTTGCCACATGTAAGGTATCCGAACTTGCACAGCCCCCACAAATGCATGTGGCACGTATTTGAGTTCGCTTTTTACAATAAATATGATTCGCCTCGTGTTGTGGCTTTGAAATTGCTCTTGTGCCTATTCCATTTGCATCTCAAATGATCGATCAAAGTTAGGTAGAGCATGGCAGGGGGCATTGGTCGGTTTTTCTATTATTAGTCCATTGAACGCATTCTCTTGCTTTTGATTCCATTAGAATTGTACAATCTCTCTAACAAGTTCATTCTGCTTTGAGGCAATCCTATTGAAAATCCTTGATAAGCCTCGTGCAGAAACTAGCTAAACCATGAAGGATCTTGCCTCGGTTGAATTTGTGGGTGTTGTCCTCACTTAGAATGCCTCTTTTGGGGCTTTAATTGGCTCTCGAAATGCTACTAGCTTTCATGATCATTGTGGGTGACAAACGCTTTTGGCAACAATTAAGGTAGGTATGAAACTCGCAAGGCCCTCCCTAGTGCATGTAGTTCCTTTTCAAATGACGCGTATTCAGGATGTGATCCATTTAGCTTTTCTCGAAGATATATGATTGGCCTGTTTTCTAGTATCAAAACGGCTCTTATACCTATTCCATTTGCATCGCATTCAATCTCAAAAGATCAATAAAAGTTAGAAAGAGCAAGACATGGTGCATTGGTCAATTTTTTTTTAATTCATTGATCGCTTTCTCTTGCATTTGCTTTCACGAATATAAAGTTCTTTTTACGATGGTGAGGCTATGCTCTTTGAAAGTCATTATAAACCCCTGTAGAAACTAGCTAAATCATCTAAAGATCTTACCTCCGTTGCATTTGTGGTCGTTGCCACTTAGCATGTCTCCTTTTTATAGCTATGTTTTTCTCTAGAGATGCCTATAGCTATCATGATCGATCCGTGTGGATGCCAAACTCCTTTGCCACAATTAAGGTTTCCAAACATCCAAAGCCCTTACAATTGCACGTAGTTCTTTCTCAAATGTCGCGTATTTAAGTTGTGCCGCAATTAGAGTTTCACTAAAAGACATGATTGGCCCGTTCCTTTTTTCCTTGTATCGAAACATCTCTTATACCCAATCACTTTCACTACATTCAATCTCGAAAGATCGGTGAAAGTTAGGTGTGGAAGGTGTGGAAGGAAGCTAGAGTCCTTCGGTTCAGATCACACTGGTTAGTGACTCTTTAAATACATTGTGATATGAATTCAACTACCAACTTATTGCATGCACATGAAGGAGCAATTACAAGAAGAAGGAAAAGAAGATTCCAAGAGGATTATAACAATTACATGCAGGAGGATTTTAAATAAAGAAATTTCTAGATTTCTTATCTAGGACTTTTTGCAATAAATTGGTATTTCAATGCTTGCCAACCATGCTCATTATTGCAAGGGACCTTCTAGAAGAGTTGGTTGAGTGTATTTAAATCATATCTACCCTTTTGTCTATCATTTAAGCCATGCAATTTTGTTTTGGTTTCCTAGGCCTTATTTTCTACAAAATGCATTTAGTAGCTTTTTGAGTCCTTTTTGTATTTCAAGGCATGCACGAATTTTTGGCCTTTAAAATGGCTTGTAATTCATCATTTTGGACAGATTTTGATGAATGAAAAACTTGTGTTTTCTTGAACCCCATTTGGTGTTTCTTTTCTTTCAAATCTTGCTTTAGGTTTGAAGTTAAATCAATTCATTGAATTAGTGTTGATCGAGTTAATTCTGGAGTGAGTTGTCTTAGGATCTAAGAGTGACCATTTTAGATTTTGAGTGTGATCTAAGTTAGCCTTCATTGTGAGTTTTTGCAAGGATCCTAGAAGGACCTCAAGCTTTGTAAAATTCAAGCAAGGATCGGCGCTTATCACATTGAATGCCTTCTTTTACTTTCATTTTCATTCGAATTTCACGGTTCTTTAAACACGTTCCTTCGATGGTTTGGCAATGCCACTGAATTCCTCGATAAACCACATGTAGAAACTGCTAGGCCATGTAAGATCTTGCCTCGGTTGCATTCGTGGGTGTTGGCCACCTGGCATGTCTCTTCTTGAGCTTTGTTTGGCTCCTAAGATTCTTCAAGCTTTCATGATCTGTGTGGATGACAAACTCTTTTTGCCACATGTAAGGTATCCGAACTTGCACAGCCCCCACAAATTCATGTGGCACGTATTTGAGTTCGCGTTTTACAATAAATATGATTCGCCTTGTGTTGTGGCTTTGAAATTGCTCTTGTGCCTATTCCATTTGCATCTCAAATGATCGATCAAAGTTAGGTAGAGCATGGCAGGGGGCATTGGTCGGTTTTTCTATTATTAGTCCATTGAACGCATTCTCTTTCTTTTGATTCCATTAGAATTGTACAATCTCTCTAACAAGTTCATTCTGCTTTGAGGCAATCCTATTGAAAATCCTTGATAAGCCTCGTGCAGAAACTAGCAAAACCATGAAGGATCTTGCCTCGGTTGAATTTGTGGGTGTTGTCCTCACTTAGAATGCCTCTTTTGGGGCTTTAATTGGCTCTCGAAATGCTACTAGCTTTCATGATCATTGTGGGTGACAAACGCTTTTGGCAACAATTAAGGTAACGAAACTCGCAAGGCCCTCCCTAGTGCATGTAGTTCCTTTGCAAATGACGCGTATTCAGGATGTGATCCATTTAGCTTTTCTCGAAGATATATGATTGGCCTGTTTTCTAGTATCAAAACAGCTCTTATACCTATTCCATTTGCATCGCATTCAATCTCAAAAGATCAATAAAAGTTAGAAAGAGCAAGACATGGTGCATTGGTCAATTTTTGTTTTATTTCATTGATCCGCTTTCTCTTGCATTTGCTTTCCGAATATAAAGTTCTTTTTACGATGGTGAGGCTATGCTCTTTGAAAGTCATTATAAACCCCCCTGTAGAAACTAGCTAAATCATCTAAAGATCTTACCTCCGTTGCATTTGTGGTCGTTGCCACTTAGCATGTCTCCTTTTTATAGCTATGTTTTTCTCTAGAGATGCCTATAGCTATCATGATCGATCCGTGTGGATGCCAAACTCCTTTGCCACAATTAAGGTTTCCAAACATCCAAAGCCCTTACAATTGCACGTAGTTCTTTCTCAAATGTCGCTTATTTAAGTTGTGCCCCAATTAGAGTTTCACTAAAAGACATGATTGGAATCACTTTCCATTCAATCTTTTTCCTTGTATCGAAACATGACTCTTATACCCAATCACTTTCACTACATTCAATCTCGAAAGATCGGTGAAAGTTATGTGTGGAAGTGCATGTCTCTTCTTGAGCTTTGTTTGGCTCCTAAGATTCTTGCTTTAGTGTCTCTTTAAATACATTGCTTTCATGATCCTTGTGGGTGACAAACTCTTTTGGCAACAATTAACGTAAATTGAAACTCGCAAGGCCCTCCCTAGTGCATGTAGTTCCTTTTCAAATGACGCGTATTCGAGGATCCGATCCATTCAAACTTTTCTCGAAGTTATACGATTGGCCCGTTTTCTTGTATCAAAACAGCTCTTATACCTATTCCATTTGCATCGCATTCAATCTCAAAAGATCAATAAAGGTTAGAAAGAGCAAGACATGGTGCATTGGTCAATTTTTGTATTAATTCATTGACCGCTTTCTCTTGCATTTGCTTTCCGAATATAAAGTTCTTTTTACGATGGTGAGGCTATGCTTATTGAAAGTCATTATAAACCCAATCAGAGAAACTAGCTAAATCATCTAAAGATCTTACCTCAGTTGCATTTGTGGTCGTTGCCACTTAGCATGTCCCCTTTTTATAGCTATGTTTTTGTCTAGAGATGCCTATGGCTATCATGATCGATCCGTGTGGATGCCAAACTCCTCTGCCACAATTAAGGTTTCCAAACATCCAAACCCTTACAATT